>CM070040.1:35537685-35550751 GCA_036250615.1 Ptychadena robeensis
AATGACGCGGGAGTTCCCTGTTGGAGTGGGGAGGTGCCCACAATCGGCAAGGCTTGGGCAGTTCAGCAGGCAGCTCCAGCCACAGAGTGGACCCCGGGCCAGGGCTACCAAACAGCGGGGGTATCCAACAGGAACCCCAGACCACCAGAAGTTCAGGCTGGTGGTGTAATGGTGTGGGGGACATTTTCTTGGCACACTTTGGGCCCCATAGTAGTAATTGATCATCATTGTAACGCCACAGCCTGCCTGAGTATTGTTGGTGACCATGTCATTCCTTTATGACCACAGTGTTCTGATGGCTACTTTCAGCAGGATAATGCACTATGTCATAAACCTCAATCCAATAGAGCATCTTTTGGGATGTGGTGGAAGGGGAGATTCACATCATGGATGTGCAGCCGACAAACCTGCAGCAACTGGAATGTTTCCAGTACTTTGTTGAATCTATGCCACATAGGATTACGGCAAAAGGGATGGTACTAGCAAGGTGCGCCTAATAAAGTGGCCGGTGAGTGTTTATATAAATGATCTCACCCTGTACGCTTAGTATGGAAAGGATAACCTTAACAACTACCGTATATGCCGGCGTATAAGACGACTGGGCATATAAGACGACCCCCCAACTTTCCCAGTAAAAATATAGAGTTTGGTATATTCTCGCCGTATAAGACTACCCCCTCTTCCAACGCACACCAAATAAAAAAATGTATCTCTACTCTGATTTTCAACCCACAGATCTCCAACACCCTTAGAAGTCTTTTTTTGTATTAGTAAGGATAGGATAAGTGAAAGCATATATGCAGCAGAGTAGTGCTTTATGCTAATAGGGAAGCAATATTTTATAGGGGGCTATTAGTAGGAAGGATTATGCTCAGGGACCTGAAAATTTGCATGGATATAGTCTTAGGGGTTAACTAGTAAACCACATAAACCACAAATTTCAAGGTTCTACAATGCAGGGATTTAAAGATATATGTGTTCAATGTAGGCAAGTTAAATGTTGCATATAGGAGTATATCACTGGCCATGAAAAAGCATTGTCTGGTGGCTGGAATTTAGCTGAAATGTAACTTATAAGTATTATAGCTAGAGTGGTGAAACTCGGGGTGTAAGTAGTAGTAGGTGAGCATTACTGACCCTGAAAGTTTCATCATTATACTATAAATGATTTTCCTGCTATGAATGTTCAAAGTTACACACAGGTTTTATTTCTACAGACCGTGTGTTCTCTGTGGAGGAGCATCCTGTAGCCATGGTAACACTGCTCTCTCGATCGTTACAATGTATCTCAGCCAGCGCTCGCAGCTCAGACAGCCCAGATATAGTTACCGGCTCCCATAGATGGTCCTCTGTGTTGTGTACCCCCCTGCCTGCGGCACCCGGCGTATAAGACGACCCCCGACTTTGGGGAGGATTTTAAGGTTGTGAAAAGTCGTCTTATACGCCGGCATATACGGTATATATGTGTCAAGCTGTACCTCTTTCCTGTCTCTGTGGTCTACACACCATTCCCCCATGTATGTCTATGTGACCTGAAAAAAGCTTAGTTAGTGATGGAAGCAGGGCAGTTTCTTGCGCTATGCAGTGTGCAGGTGCATACGGCCTCTTTGACCACTAGGGGGCCCCAAGCTTTGTCAAAATGTGCTTCCCTCTGCAGCATGACCACCAATTTAGAATCCAATGGGCTAGAGACCCCAAATTCTGCATGGTTGTAGCCATAAGCATGGCTCCTTGGTTCCGGAGGACCGTGACCCCAAAGTGGGTAATTCTTTTCTATATAGATGAAAGGGGAAGTTACAAATTGCACTTTGAAAGCCCCGAAATTGAGCTTTATTGGTTAACAAACCCCATGGGCTATAAACCCCATTTTGTCATGGTTGTAACAAGAAGACTAGAACTACAATCCTTCTAAATTGGGGGTCTCTTGGTTCTGGAGAACCATGACCCCAAAGAGATGAAAGGGGGGGATTTGCAAAGGGCCCGAAGCTCAATGGGCATGTAGCCCAAGATCTGGGCTACATCCAGAACAAAAATTCTGCGCTTTTGAGAACATGACTTTGGGCCCCTGTAACACACAGCACAGCAAGGTGGGACTTTTAGGTCAGCAGAATGCCATGTGACACAAACAGATACCTATTTGCATGCTGGAACCTGTAGTCCATCAGCAGCCAAGGTTTTACAGGAAGCCTGTAACTGCCATGATCCCCCATGAACAACTGAACCCATGGCCAGAAGAGCTTGTATTTACATATAGTTATAACTCGGGAGTTATAACTATATGTAATTACAAGCTCTCCTAGTTGGAGGACAGGCTGCATCAATATTTGTTTTGCTATAATCATGAAGAAACAATGGAATAACCCGGATCATACAGTGACAACACTCTGCCTCTGTTTCCTACTAGTTATTCTGCCCCTTTGTCATCCAGTCACAAAGCATTTTTCTAATGGTCATTTATGTTCATTTTACACCGCCATGGATCATTGTTTACACCTTGTTGTGTCACTTCCCTCCCCAGCCCCACGGTGAGCCGAACAAATCGTTCATTTCAGTTTTAATAACCTAGTATGTGTTTTTTTTTCTTGAAAGTGTAACAAAGATCATCAAAGGGTTTAAACTCTGTAGCATACAAAAAAGGGGCTCCCAATAAGATCTCGAAAAGGGCCCCCAAAAAGCTAGAAATGGTCCTGGGTGGAAGTAGTGGCAATGCCTTACCAGTACATATACACACACCTTGTAAAAGCATGGTCCATGCTTGTCAAAAGGTGTACTAACCTCCTCTCCTTTCATACAACACTCATCAGCTGGTGACCTAACTTCTGTTTAAAGTATGTATACATTTATAACCTCTAACTTTTTGCTTTTGCCGTCTTTTCTAAAGAGTAATTTTACAAAGGAAATAAGGGCCAGATAGTGCCCAAATGGGTAGAGGCTGGGAATGAACAGTCTCATCTCTGATAATAGTCCCTGCCTGTCCCCTTGGTATGCAAGGGCTTTTCACACTATTGTAGTGTTAACGCAAGGTACACAGGTTTCCATAGGAGCTACCCATTGCTATGCGAACATTAAATGTAGCCACTATACATGTGCCAAGCTGTACCATATGTTTGCCTGTGTGGCCTATGCACCTTTTGCCCCTTGTTTGCCAGAATGACCTATTAACATGACAAAAAACATAATTAGCGATGTCAGGAAGGGAATCTCTGTATAGATAAAGATTACAAGGACCTTGGTCCATGCATGTGAAGAGGAGTATTAACCTTGTCACCTTCCATAAAACCCTCACCTGCTGACCTACATTCCTTTTAAAGTACATATACATCTATGACCTCCAGTTTAGGGACACCTTATTTGCCATTTTCATTCTTTTGGGTTTTTAAATATTTGTCTTACTGTGTTTGTATGCATTACACAAAACAATTCCTATGTTTTTCTGATGGTGGTTTTGCAAAGGAAAAAAGGACCAGATAGCACCAAAGGTGATAATTTAATATGCAGAAAATGTAACCAATGGCAGTTAGGTAGAACAGAGAGATGCAGAAAGAAATGGTTTGGTAGAAAGGCAGGGGAAGTAAAAAGCCACGTGACAGTTGACACGACAGGCATCAAAGACTGTAAGATTGTCTGTGGAATGGTTATGTTGTGATCCGTGTCCCTAGGAGTTATCCCCCCCCCCCCCTGTAACGATCTGCGGTCAGGCTCAGAGTCCAGTAGCTCAGACAGTAATGACAGGATCAACAGGTAGCGAAAGGCAGCAAGCAGGAGAGTGGTCAAAAATCAGCGTGGGTCTAAAGCCGGTGGTGTCGAGACACAAAGGAGCAAGATAAAGAGTTGTCGGGTCATCAAGGCAAGGGTCGGTACACGAAGATGATCATAAGCAGGAGCAGGGATAAACAGGAAGCTAGACACTGGCTGGAAGCACAATAACCTGGCATTGAAGCTAAGCAAGGACCCGGCTTTTAAAGGAAGTCCATGGGAGGGACTAAGGGTTCAATGAGTACTAGGTAAGAAGGTGCCTTTGTATAAGGTATCGGACAAGGTACTGAACAAACATTCCGGTGGCTCACGGGATAGAGCTACAGCCAGACACCGAAGCGTCCCTGGCTTCGGATCCTGACACCCCCTTGTAGTGTGTGTGTGCAGAGACCCCCAACCCAGAAGCAGAAGGATCGCAGCTGGCTAGTCCCGTTGTAATTCTAATATACTATACTACACATTAAGCTAGCCATACACCTTTAGATCTCTCTGTCAGATATCCTTTAGATATACCAACAACTATGTAGTGCCGAGTCCTCTGCGATTGTTAGACTTGGTTTAGAAAGTCCCTCATATTACATGGTTTTGGTAAAACAAAAGGAGAGCTAAAGGAAATCTGACAGAAAAATCTAAAAGGTCTATGGGGGCCCTAATACTGCTCTTGAACTCAAGACTGTGGCATTGGTTTATCTTTCAGAAGGATGACCCCTAGCACACAGCCAAGATATCAAAGCAGTGTCTTCAGGACAACTCTGTAAATGGCCCTGAGTGGCCCATCCAGAGCCCAGACTTGAATCTAACATTTCTGGAGAGATCTTAATATAGCCATACACAGATGCCTCCCATCCAACCTGATGGAGCTGGAGAGGTGCTGCAAAGAGGAATGGGTGAAACTGCCAAGAATAGGTGTGCCAAGCTGGTGGCATCATATTCAAAAAGACGTGAGGCTGTCATTTCAAATGTGGATCTACAAAGTATTGAGCAAAGGCTGTGAATACTTATGTGAATGTTATTTCTCCTTTTTTTCGTTTTAATACATTTGCCAAAATATCAGTAAACTTTTTCACGTCATTATGGGCTGTTGAGGGTAGAATTCTGAGGAAAAAATTTTTTTTTATCCATTTTGGAAAAAGGCTGTAACATAACAAAATGTGGTAAAACATATGCTCTGTGAATACATTCTGGATGAGCTGTACCTTTTTCTGCACCATTGTATTAGTGCCCACAACAATAACCATCTATGCACTCTACATTGTGACCTCTAAAATACAAAAGGATGGATGTGTGTATATATCAAAAAAGGACACAAACAGCAAAGACATTAAAATGTAAAATGATAAAGTATACAGATTTATTTTTCACGCAAATAAAAAAAAACACTTGTTTTAGAACTCCATATATTTGTTTTCTGTAACCACCCTGTACACGTTGGGAGGTCTTCCAAGAACAAAACACATACCATTTTTATTGTAACATACTGAAATTTCATTCCTTGAGTATTGGAATAGAAGAGGGAGCGAATTTTTTTTTTATCATCACGTAGAAATCCAGTTTTTGGCAACCAGCAGCACGATTCACCTTCGCTTTAACGTCCTTTTTAACCACTGCCATGGGGCTATAGTAATAACTACATTGATAATAAATTCAAGTGGCATTCTGGACATAATCTGATGCTTCACTGTGATTAAATAAATAGATACATTTAATCTACTTAAATCATTTGGCATTAACAAATTTTTTTTTTCAAAGACAGATCAGCACATTTTCAAAAATCCTTTTTGAAAGGACATCTCTTCATGAAATAGACCTAAAGATAGGGATGCATCAGCAAGAAATTAATATTTCAGGTATATATAATATATATTTACATGATAAAAAAATGAACGTACTGTATTTTAAGTAAAGTGGCACAAATAACAAGAGCTGGGCCCCTGCTGAATGATTATAAAGTACAAACGTTTTTCTTTTTTCTTTTAAGTGGTGGCAGAAAAGAAAATCCGATTTGCAATGCCTCCAACATGGTGAACTCATGGGTGGATTGAAAGGGGAGAAGACATAGAAAAGGAAAGAAAAGCGTTCACACAGACAATGAAGCAGAATATAAATTATATGAAACAGAAGGAAAAGGATTCTGTGGTATGAAGCGATCGTGACTCGGACTTCACACAGGACCTCTGAAGAGATGAGACAGATTATTGCATTGTCATTAACTTCTCTACTGGTTTGTGTATCTCCAAAGTTCATTTTCATGGTATCACCGCGGTATAAAATTGGAAGCTTTCCTGGCGTGGACTTGGTGAAGATCATACTCTGTTCCTGGGTTACAACATATGTGTGAGAGGATTCTAGCATGTCTTCTTGTTCAGTAAGCGGAGCAGACTCTTCAGAACAGTTATGTGATCAGAGAGGAAAAACAGGAATTAAAAAATACAGAACAGGAAAAACATCCAAATATATTACAAAACCCCTTTTCATGAGTGTTGTTGGACAAAGGCACCTTGATGTTTACATTAAGAAATGTTTCGAATCTGATTTTTGCCTGTCACCAGTAGAATAGAAGGAAAGTAGAATGTGGTCTCGGAGCAGCTTTGCACAGTCTAAGTGGGTCACATCAGATTCCATGGCAGAGGGACACTTCTAATCAACATCCTCTATAGCACGGCAGTTCATAGAATGGGTTCTTTATATTACACCAGAAATATATCGGTGCCCTGGTAAAGACCATGTTTTTGAAGACTGGCCATTCACATGTTACCAGTTTTTGGTTGTCGACGCATCCTAGCTGCTTTGGTGGCTTCACATAAATTGCATCTGTTAAAACAGGAAAAAAAGATAATATAAAATATACAGCGTTTCCCAGAAAGTAAGACCTACCCTGAAAGTAAGATCTAGCCGCATTTTCCCCTGTGCTTCTACCACCCGCACACCGAACAAAGCAGCTTGCAGGCAGCTAGTGTGAACAAGCTTTGAAACCACTCCATGTAAGCAGTTTACAGCCTTGGGCTATGTTTCCATTACATTGGGATCCCTCCGCTAAGCATATACACTTAGCGGGAGGCCCCAACATAGCAGATAGACTTACCTTATTATTATTAATCATCGATTTCAATTAAAAGGTGATATAAAAAATGGTTGCTATGATACAGGTGAGTTCCATGCAAATGAATTAGATGAAACAAAAACCATTGATTTGTTTTTTGAACACTTTCGATTTTTGCCAGATTCAATCAAAATGTATGGACACTTTTCGCTCAAATTTCATGTATGCAGTTTGGAATAAATGGCTCTGTACCAAATAGGCTATATTTGCACTGTACACCAGCGGTTTCTGGATGTGCATCTGGGTGATGGGGCGAAAAGGAATAATTTGGATGGCCCCGGCCACTGTCCTAAAACGAAGGCTTCCACCTAAAGTTTTGGGATTTGTGCTGGATTGGGCCGTGTAAATACCTTCTGTTTTAAGAAGGCTTTATTGTGCTATGTTAGATTTCAATCACTTTTGGTCAATTGAACTAGGTCACGTGCAATTGATTTCCATTTGACCAACTAAAAAATCAATCACTTTGAGTCAATCAAAATAAAATATCGAAGCTCTTTTGGGAGAGACCTTGCCTATCATTGCTGCATTCCCTCAGGAAAACTAGTTGCTGTGTCATCTAAACTTCTGAGACAGGGAAGGAACTTCGGATTTGAATTGTTGTTTTCGGTTATTGAAGTACCACGACTACCCAGCAGCTACGTGTTCTAGCTGAAGTCATCAGAAATCTATTTATTCCACTAAAATAAACTTTCAGCGAAGGGAGAATGAACCTGATGAAGGGAGTATCCGATGCACTTACATAACCTGTAAAGCCCCCCATACACCTTACAATCTTACAAAACAATTTCTGTAAAATCAACTTTTCTTCTACAAAAACCATGTAATATGAGGAGCTTTTTTAAACCTTCCAATCACTATGTTTTCTATCAGAGAGGACCCGGCACTACATAGTTGTTGGTAGATCTAATGCCCAGGTGCCCAACCTGCGGCCCTTTGGGTGTTGTTTGGTGTCCACTTGCGGCCCACAAAAGTTAGCTGTTAATGCAGTTGGCATAGGAACTCACCCGTTCATCTATCCTCCACCAACTCTTTCTAACCTGGGAACTTCTTAGTGTTGTAAGAGGACTTCTCCTCTTACAACAATAAGAAGTTCCCAGGTTAGAAAGAGTTGGTGGAGGATAGATGAAAGGTACTCGCTCAGCCTCCAGCTGAGCACGCTAATTGGCGTACGTGAAAGCTAATGAGTGACCCAGACAGCACCTGAGTTTCCACTAGACTACTTTAATCATATCTATGAGGCACATAACCTTTGTTGATATATATAGGATATTCCATTTATCACCATGTGTAGTGGCCACAAGATGACCCAGATTTCCTAATCCACTTTGGCGCTCCTGCATCAGTAAAATTGTCGATGGCTGTCGGGTTTTGACTTTCTGCCGGGATCTGGTCCACCACCTGGGGGGGGGGGGGGGCTAGATTGTGTTATGTGTGGACCTTTAGTGATGCAGAGGGCCGCACTAGTGGCCCTCCATATTACCTCAGTTGCCCACCACTGATCCAATGCAATCTGATCTAAAGCGATCTAAAGGTGTATGGGGGGCCTTAGAAATAAGTAAACGAAATTGAGATATACCTGGTCACTTCATAATGAACACATTTACCTGAGCTCCAGATACAGGTGCAAATGGATTTGTTGGTCTTATTCCAGGTTGTGTGTATATAATTGGCTGAGGAACCATAAGGGGATTTGGCCCAATCTGTGTAGGAACCTTAAAAACAGAAAAATACAAAATAATATTCAATATTCATAAGGAAAAGTAAGTCAATGTATGTAGGTGGACAATACCTTACATCAGTGGTTCCTAAACTTTCATTGCAGGGCCCCTTTTCTATATAGGAACATTTTTGAGGCCCCACGCCCCCATTCAAACTACACATTTTCAGAATGAGGGGCAGTGCAATATGGAAACACAGGGTTTTATTAAAGGTAACAGACACTGTAGCATTACCGCTAGCACATCCGTTACAGTCCCCTTTTTTACACACTAGTCATGCAAAGACATGCGTCATATATACACACATCAGTTATGTGCAATTCCTAGAGGAAGAAGAGAACTGACAGCGTGGAGAGTCAATAGGCAGCTGGGTTCTGCAGATCTCTCTCTCCCCTCTCTCTGGCTGACAGCGTGAATCTGACTCAAAGTGCCACCACCACTACCCCCCTAGCTGTGACCCCCTCCGGCGGAATACCTTTGTGCCCGCCCGGAATACTTTTGTGCCCCCCCCCCCTTTGGGAAACACTGCCTTACACAGTGCATATAGAACAGATTATAATTCACTGATAACATGCATGTTACTAAGCTCAGTACTAGCATTACTGAGTAATCATATTCAAAATGGCTTATACATGAGTATATACAAGGCGAGGTACCGAAAACACGCATTCTGGAAACACTGAGTAAGTAAAAGCCTAGAGAGCAAGTGCAGCAGCTAAGGCACACAAACACAGCAAATGGGCTATTTTTACTAGCCGATTTGTAAGTTAATTACAAAGCCCCTGAACATGATGTTATCACCAAAACGGCTTGAAATGTAGAGAAGGGTTATGGAAACATTGTAAAGAAAAACATTGCTCTAGCACACATAGTTTTTGCATTAATTTAGTTTAAGTTGAAGTCTGTTTTCAAATGTTCCCACAACTCTTCCCTACATCTCCAGCAAATGTGATGTGACATGTGCTAGAGCAATATGTTTTTCTTTACAATGTTCAGGGGCTTTCTTATTCATTCATAAACCCGTAATGTCCCAACTTAAAATGTTTTGACTTAAGTATAAGACACACATCATTTAACATTTCAGGTGCTAGAAAAGCAGCAAGTGGACCGATTGAGTATTTTTTTTTTATTTTGTAACAGCCCCGGGGCTTTACAAATTATTGTGATACTTCCATTTTTTTTTTTTTTTTTTGCGTAGTGTTTGTTTGTGCCTTGACAGTCCCCACTGCTCAGCTTAGTGCTAAATAGAGCCTACCTTGCAGTTAATCGTCTAGATACACCCCTGTTTAACTAAATATTCTTTTGATGTGCCCTCTAGATTTGTGGCTAGGTTTAGAACTACTTAAAGCTGCAGAATACAGGAAATGCTGAAAGTTTAACTCTTTCATATAAACATTTTTTTTCTCTGGCATTGCAAAAGGAGCGTCGCCTTATTGTTCGGCAGGTATTTTCTTTAAGCTGCGACGTTAAAAATAAATGGTTGACTTGAACAGTAGAGACCAAAATGATGCAAAAACAGCTATGAAACAATAAAAATTTAGACATATTTCCTACCATTCCATACACAGGCACTTGTGGTGTTGATACCGGATAGGTCATTGGTGGGGGGACCTTGAAACACAAAGGCTGAAATCTTTTTGTATGCAATGATTATTTTAAGCAATTTCACAAAATAAAGTAAAGTAGAGATTACTAACAAAAACTAAGACAACTCAAACACGTTGATCCAATTCAGACAGTAGCTCACAGTATAGAACAATTATTTTGAAGTACAACAACATGCAAGCCAACATAATTGAAAACAAATATTCATATGGTCACAGTAACCTAAAGATTTTAGATTTGAAATTGTGTGCTGGACAAGAACAAGCATCCACTGCTTCATATGCTATGACAAGTTATGCTATGACATATGCTATGACAAGTACAGCAAAAGTAGGAGGAGGAGTGGAGTCTTTATAGTCATTATAAGGAGGAAAACTTACATATCCAGGATAGTGAACCCCATTCTGAAATAAAAACAAAAATCCAAATGATGACCTGACTGTTGTAACCACTTGCATTAGAGAAGAGACATTAAAACACTCTGACAACAGCGTGATGGGTACTGCAGTAACAGGTTGCGGTATATGTAAGCACAGGAAAGCTCATAATGAATCTTATCCAATGCTGCCCAGATTGAGAAGCCCGCTAGAGGTGAATCTACTAACCTTTTTTTCTAGGCTGTGCCACAGATGTCTGCAACAGCTGAATACGTTTACACGGTCGTTTCCAGGACTGCTGTCAGTCGGCAGCAGTTTCGAAAATGACAACTAGAGGTAGCCATACACAGGTAAACTTTTTTCGATCGTCTTGTTAAATTTACATATAGAACGCCAGTCTAACATTTCACTACGTCTCACAGCTCACTATTCCTCCTCTGACAGGATTAGAAGCAGCAAGATCCCACCAGAAGAAGAATCTTTTCACTGCAGACTGAAAAGAGAACCCGGTCTTGCAGTGAAAAGCCTTCTTGGTGAACCGGAAATGTCAGGTCCGGCAACAGCAACCAGGAAATATGTGTTCCAGGGACCGGTTGTGACGTCACTGATGTCACTTTCGGTTTTCCCTAATCAAATTCCCCGCCAATAGGTGGAGAATTTGAATCTATCCGCGAACAGGCGGACAGTGGACTATTTTAAAAGTCTGAGCCGCCCGTTCGCGGACGGACATTAGAGAAGTTCGGCCATCACTACTGTCTATGTAGAAGGCAGGTTCAATAACACTTCAATACAGCTTATCTATGTTACTTTGTTAAAAAAAAAATTAAGTAAACTGATAACATCGTTCAACAACAAAGCATACATATATTCTGAAGATAATAGAGGGAAAATGTTTTACCACTTGTGGAGCAGGGGCAGGGTTCCAGGTTGTAGAGGTGCTTGTTCTGGCTTGCCAGTTTGTTCCCCCGGTAAGTTTCCTCTCACTCGGCTGATTCCACTGCATATCAGATCTGCATAGATCATAATAACTGCATATGTATCATTAATCTGAATGAAAACTTTATATCATGTGACCCATCTTATTCCCAAATACATTTTGTTCATAACAAATAGACAAAATTATTACAGATACATCAAATGTTATTGTGTCACAGCACATATTCACATCACTACGGTAATTCTAATGCACAGTCCTAAGAGTACCCTAACACACGCATATATAGTGCAACACTATATATTTTTTGTTACTATTTTTCCCATAAGAAATAATGAAAATCCCCTTAATGTGTTCTGCACCTGCTCCCTTCCCTAACCTTTTCATAATAACAAGTGTTGTATTATATGTGTAATTTACCAAAACATCAATCATTTTCATGATGTCTTCACTCAAACATTAAAATGAGTCTTTCCTACCAGAATCAAATATTTTAAATCACCATTCAATAGGTTTATCATTTAGAAAGAGAGGGTGAAATGAAAGGTGGTAATTGTTTGAAAGGAGACCCCATTCTTAAGAACATCAGGAATTCGTCTTGTAGCCCTTTATAGATTAGTGGGATTGGTGTCCATTTTGACATGCTTAGTGACATTAGGTCACAAAAATGCCACCATGTAAACAGAAACATGTAAAAACAGAAACACATATGTTTTGGCATTGGCTAGAGTTCTGGTTCAAAAACAAATCATTGGTTATAAGGGGTTGTTTGCATTATACTTTAGGACTATATACAGGGATGCACATAACTGGTCCGCTGGTACGCATTTAGGTCTTAAAACCCGCAATGCGCAGGACGCGGTCTCATGGAGGTCCATCTACTACCATGCAGGAGGCTGACGCGAGGACCAGTGGATGAAGACCCAACCCTACATATGGAGAGTACCAAACACCATCTCCTGTTACTCATCTGAGAGCTGCACTTAAAAAGTTATGTCACCCCTGACATATATATATATTATCATAATATATATAATATATATATATATCTAGTACAGTTCAGGGGAAAGGGATCACATCAGCCGCCAATGCTTGAACAAAACAACGGTTTAGTTTCACCAACCACCATGAAATCTTTGCAGCAGATATAACAAGAACGGCAGCTTGCCTGTCAGCATTCCCGTACCTTTTCTTGCAGTCATGATTACAGCTCATCCCATGACATTCAGGAAAACAGTCCAGCCCCCCTTCCAGCTCAGATGAAAGACTGTGGCTCCAATAGAGAGTTGGGACTTCACACACCCAGGCTACACACCTGTCTCATCTCCTCCCACCCACCTCTTCTGACCATCATAGCTTTTTTTCAACTCAAAACCAGCCTTCCTGTCGCTGAAAGATCACACCCAGTTCCGGACGTACCCCGCCCGGGTGGATGGGAAGGCACAGTCCAGTTCCTTCCCTCCCACTCGATTCCGAGCCCCCCCAAAAAACGAACCCAATACACCCTCAGTTTGCCGCATATATTTTCCGCGGACTCCTTTACCACCCGGAATACACTGGGACCCACAGCCCATAT
>CM070040.1:35550776-35571536 GCA_036250615.1 Ptychadena robeensis
CATAATATGGGGAGATATATTTCCCATCCAGGATCCACCCTTGGGATCCTCTACAATATAGATATGATCTGTTTACACATCCACCGATGCAGAAGCTCCATATATTCAACTATGTTGAGCCTTACATTGGCGGAGCGGCTTTGCGCCGTGAAGACAGATCCTCCGCCGAGCAGGTAAGTCTATCTGCTATGTCAGGACCTCCCGCTAAGTGGATACCGTGGTCCCGACTAAATGGAAACAAGCCCTTAGATAAAACTAAAATTTGTAACAATTGTAACTGTGATTGTACAGCACCAGATAGAAATTTCTAAAAAGAGCTTATGCATTTGTATTTAAACATTAAATCACCTGTTTTTTTATTTGGAAACTATTCCAGAAAAGAAATCTGCACTTTTATTTTATTATGGGATGCTGTTCTTTTTAAAAGAATCTCACTTAGGACAAAAATCTACACCTAATATTTCACACTCATGTGATTTGCTAAGTTTTTAGATGCATTAAATCAGGTGTAACAATATAAATGGTCCAATATTTCATATGTTTGACCTAAACAATGTAAACATTAAGACTTGCCTTTTTGAGGGTGTTCCACCAAAGCCGAGATCTACAAAACAAAATCAATGTTACTTCATATAATAAAGTAAAGTACAAAAAAAAAAAAATGATGAAGGATATAATGACCCTGTTAGGAATTATCTACATTGAGCAGAACCACTTACTTCCCACTAGATTGGCAAGAGAGGAATCGAGATCATTTGCTAAAAATCTTCCGCTGTGCTGGCCTCCACTCATGGACCTCTGGCCTTGTTGAGAAATGGTTGGCTGCAATACATCATCTGTGAAGTAGATAGCTGAAAAGAAAAATCAGAGTTAGACTTACAGATAACTCTTTGGATTATTACAAAAGTCTTCCAGAATACCACAACAGGCTCCTCTTTCAACAGAAATGCATTACCAAAATACAAAAAACTGAGTATCTTGGGTTCCTGAACCTCCTTAGCAAGATTTAGAGTAGGCACAAAACTTTGCAGATACACCCTAACATAGCAAATCCCCAACTACATACAAGGTTTAAAACGAATGCATAATATCTGCTTCCGAATATGGATGGTTACAACATATATAACATATAGACAGTACCTCTGCAGCCCTTCTTCTGTCAAGAGCCTACCGGCTTTAGGATAATAGTCTGGAGTCTCTTTAGAGACAGGACATTATTTGGCTTTATAAGACATACATTTACAGCCAAAAACTTGGTGGGGGTGGTGGGTGTGTGTCTTACATGGCAAATGTGTGATCACTCGCTGCTGAAAGACTATTTAGCAGCGGGTGGCTGCTCATTTTATGTGCCCACTATGCCTCCACAATCAAGCTCAGTGGGCAGAGGCTGGGAAGCTTTAAGAAGGAAGGTCTGCTCCCACAGGCGTATCTTCCTTCTAATTCTCCCTCTACTATCGGTCGATGGATGTAGGTGGACAGGTGAAATGTGCGTATGTCTGTCCAAGCTGAGCGGGACAGAAATCCACTAAACTGTGATGGCGCTTACTTTGCAAGTTACTTAACCCTTTACCTCTTTTGGTACAGTAATCTGGATCTCAGTGGACCACCAGGCTGGATAAAATTTTAATACAGCTTTTAGAACAGAAAACCGGAACCGATTCAGATCTCCGGGGGGTTAATCACTCTCTTTTAGAGATGCAAGACAGTTAATGTGTTATATTTATTTTATTCTAACAATATGATACTCATTCTGCGTGCCTTGTGTGGTACCCACTGTCTATTTTGCACTTTAATTTACCAGGAATAGACCCCTTGACATTTTAAACTGTAATAATAATAGAAATACATCTGAATAACTCACCAAAGATAAAAACACCAAGATCAGCAGGAAAAGAGGCATGCAGCAAAAGAGAATAGGAGACAATTTTATTAGATCAAGCATGGTTAAGGTAACATCTATATTGGTTAAACACATCATGCTTCCCAAAACACAATGGTAAAAAAGCTACTAAACAAGAAAAGATGTTAGGTGGGTTAATCTTACACATCACTAACAAAATAATATCAGTATAAAGATGGAAAATTAGATTTCAGCAACCTGGGTATTAAACAAAGCCAGGGTCTGCTTCACATTAAGCGCAGCCTTTTCAAATCCATTTTACGTGGTTTGCTCTATGGGCAGTTGACCTGTTGCGAATGTGTCTACCGTACTGTACTGTATACAGGTAAATTAAATTTTGTTTGTTGAACAATAAATATGTACCCTATTCTTCTTCATGGAAATATAAGACATCCCCTGGAAAAAAGACATAGCACATCTTTGGGAGCAAAAATTTATATAACACAGAGTCTTATTTTTTTCTAAAAGAGGTGTAGGACAATGGGGCAAGTGTATGTCCCTTCCCATCTTCAGTCACCACCCCCCGAACTGATCTCTTTTTTCCCCGCTTAATTTTTTTAATTCTCATGATGGCCCCCCTTTCAGACTGGAAATTACTTACCAGTTGTGTCTCTGTTTTCCTGTACAGTGGATTTTGCGCCAAACACTGCGTCAAAATCTACATTCATTGCAGTAGATGTGTTCTGTGCGCCAGAATGCAGAGGAAAACCTTAATGAAAAAACATGCAAACAAGTTAATGTCTAAAACTCATTTCAATATAACCAAATTGTGCATTTTAATAAGTAATAATGTTGTTTACATTTTATTTAACTATTTAAAAATTTGTGACCTATAACATCCAACTGAATGGACGACTTCACATAAAAAAAATGAAAGTTCACCGGGCTTTATAAATAAAACTACCATAGCAAATACATTCAGACTTTATGTCTTAAACAAACATGAGCTTTCAAAGTATACAGAAAACGGTGGCTGCTATCAAGTCAAATTTAATGGGAAGCTGACATTGTTAAAACCTGCATGAGCATGCCCAAGCAGATAATTTGCCAAACAATAATACTTGAATTTGTAAGTTACCGCTTATAAGTCCCACTGATGGATTCGAAGCAAATGTGGAGGAATTAAATGGAGGCGTGGACTTCACAACTTCTTCAACTGGCTGCATATCGAAAATGTCCAAGTGTGGAGGTGAACCAACACCACTGGATGAAGAGAAGGGCCCTAAAAACACAATTTCAAGTTGTAACATTTCTTTTGTATGAGCTTACATATTCTCTTGAAGTAAAACATAAATAAATTACAGTATTTTTTGCACTAGAAGACTTTTAGGGGAAAAATGTGTGTATCTTATTTTGCGAATATGTATTTGGCCGCGCCCCTGCGGCTAAGCTCAGAAGCATGGAAGGTGTCAGAGGGACGATCAGTCCATGGGCGGATGGGTCCCTTCTGCAGAGCCAGTGTATGCGAGTGGGCAGCTGGAGATCCAACCGGCAGTATTTTTCCAGGATTAGATACTCTGCTGTAAAGGGAGTGTCTAATAGTTTGCACAATACATTACATGTTCTTAATGCAGTGATTTGATTTCTTTTTTAGTCTTAAGGTTGTGGCAAACAATCATAAATATGACAAACTAAGGCCAGATATAGGCCATACAGTCACAGATCCTAACCACCTGGATAATTCAGCAGCAAGTAAGACACAACAGCTCAACCTACACCCTCGGCTGTTGGGACAGGGACTTATTGATTTAAAATGTGAGAGGTATGTAACCTACTCAACCCAGATATACTGGTTTAGCCTTAACCAAGGGGGGTCTTAAACAGGATGACCCAGAAAATTGTCACTTCTTCTAGGTATTCTACACAGGAAAATTTACTTTTTTGGACGAGGCATGTAAAGCTGTGCAAAGAGCTAAACGAAAACATAAACATGTTATTAACCCCTTGAGCCTTCCCCACTCCAATCCCTAATTCATTATTTACATCCTATGATCCCCTCAACTGCCTCCCCACTTGGACTGGTGGAAGAGCCGAAGATGCCAGCATCACAGGATCAGGCATTTTCTCCCATACCAGGGCAACCAATGAAACTTTACCGTGGAGTGGGGTACCACCTCACAAAAACAGTTATTTTCTGGATGTCAGAAAATATGATGTCTAGTGATTACACTTTGCTTGGATAGGCTAACTTTTACATGTAAAACGAATTTAAGAAATGTCAGAAATGGTTGCAGTCTTACTGATATTTTGTTACATTCAATTGTATTTGGAAGCCTGTAGTAACAATGTGGAGTTCTTCTAATGTAAAGCCCTTTCTGAACTGGCCATCCTGCCAGTAGCTTGGTGTCACCACTATTAGGTTATGTTCCGACTTGAGCAAATCTAATTGCAGTGAGGAGCTGTGGGAAATCGCTAGCACACAGTGATCTCCCGCTGGCTCCCGCTGTGAGATTGCAGCCAGAAAGTGGGGGGGGGGGGCCTCATTTTAAATCACGGCCCATTTGTTTAAGTTGGCACAAGCCCACTCAACTAAATGGAGGCGATCAGCTACACGTGATTAAAATCGCGTCAGCACTGCAGCTGACTGCCTATGTGGTAACATAGCCTTAAGGGCAATATTCAAGTTTCTGAGAATGCTTTAATCACCAAACAGCTTTCTTTTGGTATAATGAGCTAACTTGACTGGTAATTCTCCAATAATCCAATTGTGCTCTGCACAACAGATAAGAATAAAGAAGTGACATCACAGGTCATTTGCAAACTACGTAGGTAATCCCATGCTCCAGGTTTATTTATACCTGCCTAGAATTTAAATGCTTACTAAAAAAGCATGCCAGAATACATTTATTAAGAAATCATTATTTTGGGCTATGCTAATTTTGCTGTGTGGGATAGGTTGACAGGCAGAATATTTTTGAATAAAGAAGGAAAAGGTTAGATTATCTGGGATATTCACTCGTCATTTTTTCCCAGTAACTGGTTGTTCAGGTGATGAGGATAGTGTTTTAAATGAAGTTTAGCCATTACATGCTGTAAATATGCTTTTTAAAACAAAACAAGGAAAGCCCGGAAAAAAACATTTGGATAGATTTTTTCCACTTGTATGAAAAGGATTAAACATATATTTTATCTTTTAAAATTAAATGGCTACAAAAAAGTATCTAACCTTACCTCCCCATGTACTGTTTACAGAAGTGGCAATGGCAGGGGTACTCTGTACAGTCGGCACAAATGCAGGTTGCAGGTCAAACAAATCACTGCTAAGGTTTGGCATGCTGAAAGAGAAAAAGTATAGATTCATATGAAAAGTTACCTGGCTGAAAAATAAATAGCTGCTTGTGCATGTTGAACTAAACTTATGAGTATTGTATATGAACGCCAATAAAAAAAAAAAAAGTGTAGAACCTGAAGTTTTAATAAAGAACAATAATACTTTGCGAGCAAACCGTGGAGATGCACCCATTGACAATCATTGGGACGGCGCCAAAGACTTGACCCTTGTGGTTTTTGGTCATCGTCAGAAAAAGTGGAGCCTTAGGCTATGTTTCCATTATACTTCTGGACCACCTCCGCTAAGCGCATTGCTTGGCGGGGATCCCGACGGAGCACATTTACTTACCTGCTCTGCGGATGCTGTGTCTTCACTGTGCCGAGCCGTTCTGCCGGTGCAAGGCTGAACGTAGTCGAGTACGTTGAGCCTCTGCATCGGCGGATGTCTAAACACAGCATCTGCGGAGCAGGTAAAGCCTATGTGCTCCGTCGGGATCCCCTCCAAGCAATATGCTTAGCGGAGGGGGTCCCGACATATAATGGAAACAAGCCCAGATGTATTTACAGTGACTTACACAAAATCATGAAATATCAGATAGGACGACCTTGTCAGGTTTCATCTATCTGTAATACTGTCACTTCTTGTTTTGCATCTACTTTGTATGGGACTGAGAAAGTTATGATGATCTCCCACAAGAAACAAACATTTAAAATGTAAAATTACATTGTGATTTTGTTTACTAACCGATAGTAAATTTTTGTAGATTGCTTATACCGACATCTCCTCAAAATGCTGGTTGCCCGGAGTGTATGATTAGTAACAATAAAAAAGTTTTGAATTTTATATATACGAGTAGGGGCCCCAACAGGAACATAGAGATGAACAGTTTTTATTGTTCATATGTAATGAATGAGGTAGAAGTCAGGCAAGCAGAATTCTTTAAAGGAGACATCTCGTTCATACGTCTCTTCTGATGTGCTTAAAATAACGTGAATTATTTCTAAACACCGCTAAACTCATTACAACATACCGTATTTTCCGGCGTATAAGACGACTGGGCGTATAAGACGACCCCCAACTTTTCCAGTTAAAATATAGAGTTTGGTATATTCTCGCCGTATAAGACTACCCCCTCTTCCAACGCACACCAAATAAAAAAATTTATCTCTACTCTGATTTTCAACCCACAGATCTCCAACACCCTTAGAAGTCTGATCTTTTTTTGTATTAGTAAGGATAGGATAAGTGAAAGCATGTATGCAGCAGAGTAGTGCTTTATGCTAATAGACAAGCAATATTTTATAGGGGGCTATTAGTAGGAAGGATTGTGCTCAGGGACCTGAAAATTTGCATGGATGTAGTCTTCGGGGTTAACTAGTAAACCACAAAATGTCAAGGTTCTACCATGCAGGGATTTAAAGATATATGTGTTCAATGAAGGCAAGTTAGATGTTGCATATAGGAGTATATCTCTTTGGCAATGAAAAGAGCATTGTCCGATACCTGGACTTTAGCTGAAATGTAACATATAAGTGTTGTAGATAGAGGGGTGAAACTCGGGGTGTAAGTAGTAGTAGGTGAGAATTACTGACCCTGAAAGTTTCATGATTATACTATTAATGGTTTTCCTGCTATGAATGTTCAAAGTTATAAGTTTTAGTTTTGTTTCTACAGCCGGGGAGAGCGTGTGTTCTCTGTGGAGCAGCATCCTGTAGCCATGGTAACACTGCTATTTCGGGTTTCTGATCTCTCTCTACCTCTGCTAATCTCAGCTAGCAGCGCGCAGCCCAGGGAGCACAGATCCAGTTACCAGCTCCCGTAGATGATCCCCTGCCAGCCACACCCGGCGTATAAGACGACCCCCGACTTTTGAACACATGTTCCTGTGTTCAAAAGTCGTCTTATACGCCGGAAAATATGGTAGTTTAAATGACACCATTAGGGTAAAGTGAGATAAGAAGTGGGGACGATCACTTGAATAAACCTACCTCTCCTCTCATACTGCCACCTCTTGTTTATGACTCTGCTGGACTAATATGATGGATCACACCGAGTAAAATTAGCTTTTACGTTTATACATATTTAGATAGATATTCCTTATAATAGCTCTTTTATTTATATGAATTGATCCTTGTAGTACGTAGATATGTAATTTTTCAAGACAGAAGTCACAGAAAATCTTCTTTGAATTATCACTACGTTATTAACCTCCCTAGCACACCGCCTGTACCGCACCGTTTTTAACAGTGTGGTACAGGCAATGGCAGCAGTGTACAAGGTACACTGCCTGCCATTTCCTCCCTCCCTCCCCCCTCCCCTCTCCACACAGTGAGGTCTGGAGAGCAGAAGCCCCTCCATTAACATGGAGGTCTATGGCACTGCTCACCCTCGCCCCCTTCCGCGTCAGGGGGCGATCAGTGTAGCAGCAGAACCCCAGAAATGCTGCAGCTGGAAGCAGCATCGCCGTAGCTTTATGGGGATATGCAGCTTTCATGGGAGCCCAGCTCATCCAGAGTTTGTTCTTTACACAAACTCTGGACGATATGGGCTCGTCATTAACACTAAGGAGGTTAAATGTATTATGCACATGTTATGCTAATAGAAGGCGCAGAGCAATAGGATGAATGCAATCTGGCAGCCTAAGTACTTCCTTTGTCGTATCAGAATGTATTAATGCATCACTAGATGCAGGATGATTGCAGTACCACCCCTAACCTCCCTAGCGGTTGAGACGAACCCTGTTCGTTCGCAGTCCAGGGTCGTCTCAACCACAGGGGAAGCCGGCATCGGGGAGACCCGATGCCTCCCTGGAAAGCTGCAGCGATTGTCTTAATCGCTGCAGCATTTCCGGGGTTTCGGCACCGCCCCGATCGCACCGCGGTGACACGGAAGGGGGCGGGGGGGTGGCATCACCATAGACCTCTATGTTAATGGAGGAGCGCTGGCTTTCTCTCTCACGCAGCTGGTGTCAATAATGACACCAGCTGTGTGAAGAGCAGCAGCGCGAGGCAGGAAATGACAGGCAGTGTACTGTGTACACTGCCTCGATTGCCCGTACCAACGGCGTGATACGGGCAGTGCGCTAGGGAGGTTAATCAAAGGAGAAACTTTGCCTTACATCTATCTGACCAAAATTCAGAGAAAGAAACCTAGCACAGCCTATTAAATATAGATGAACTAGAATGGAGCATGATGACCTTCCACCCTGGTTATTAGAGTACATTAACTCACCTGTTGGTTGTGGGTGCAGGGGTTTGGAACAAATCTACAGCTGTGGTGTTGATGCTTTTCCCAGATAAAGTGCTTGGTGAGGCTGATGTAGAAGTAGAATTTGACACAGAAATTTCTCTTAGTCGTTGCTCCTAAAAGTTAAGAAATTAATTAAATTCCACAACTCTGAAAGACCCAAGTATACTACAAAGCTATGTTCACCAAGTACTGAATTTCTGGAGTAAAAGAGTGTTATTGCAGGTTATGACTGTTGGCAGGCCTAAACACAGTTATTAAAATGTTATCAGGGTTTCCTTGACAGAAGAAAACAAGTTTTTGCTGCTCGATATGAATACACATGAAATATATAGGGCAGAGCTGTTCAAATCCATGAAATGACATGAAAGACAGATTTACTTTCTTACACAAGGAATGGGTAGCCAGATAAACAAGTAGCATGTGAGACTTAAATAGAAACTGAGTCACTTTTTAATATAATAATTAATATATAATATAATAATAATAATATTACTTACAGATGTTAATATCATATATCACATGTCCTTTGCCGAATTAATTAGAATTTACATTTGAATGGCATTTTATATCTACATGTTAAATTCACTCAGTAACTCTAATAAAAAGTAATCATTCTTGTCCCCTTTGGCTTGGATTCTTGTCCCCATGTAACCAAGTCAGTAGTTAAGTTGGCGTCAATAGTGACCTAGCCATAATCTTTTCTTTTTTTTATTATTATTTTTTAGGGCAGGAAAACCAGAAATAAAAACATTTAATAAATTTTCACATCAATTGGGTTAATGCAATTAATTTAATGAATGCAATATTTAATTCAGCCAGTAGGTGTCACTAGCAGCCGTACACGCAGCACAATGTCATGCTCCACACTGATCGGCAGGAGGAAGGGGGGCCAACAGCTTCTCCTCTCAATCCTCTGCTCTCACTCTCTTACACAGTTCAAATGGGAGAGCTGGACATGGACCGGTATCTCACATCTGACAGCTCCTCCAGCTCCCCAGCTAATCTCCGTGCCGGAAGAGCTGGCAGAAAGCCAAGGTGCGACCACCAGCGGCAAGTGGCCACACATTCGGACCATATGACACAGGCACTTTTTGGTTCCAAGTTTAGGGATGAAAAAGTGCGTCTTATGGTGCAAAAAATATGGTAATTTGTACTCTATTTTGCACTAAACATTAGTAGTAGAAAAACATTTGATGTGATAACTAGTTTTCTTGACATTACCTTAAGTGCTTGTAATCTGGCCTGCTCCTCTTCCAGGGCCTGTTGCTTCTCCTTTTCATCCATTTTAGAAAACGACAAACCAGTAGAAGCAAGAGAAGATACTGCACTGGATAATGTGCTGGCTCTAACAAGGAGAACAAATGCAGGTAAAAGTACAGGGATAAATATCACTGCAGAAATGTCTTGTTCTGCAGTAACCA
This sequence comes from Ptychadena robeensis, assembly GCA_036250615.1. Taxonomy (NCBI): domain Eukaryota; kingdom Metazoa; phylum Chordata; class Amphibia; order Anura; family Ptychadenidae; genus Ptychadena; species Ptychadena robeensis. The sequence goes on from CM070040.1 coordinate 35,560,618, forward strand.
ATATTTAAATCAAAAGAAAACCTAGAGGATGCAGCCCTGTACGCATATAGCACCCCCATAAAAGTTATTTTCTAGTTTTGACATTTTGTAGGGAATTCCTTGCATAGAAGGCTGCACGGACAGCAAATTCTCACGATACAACACTAAGCAGGTTATGGTAAAGGCAGGCAAAAGGAAACGAATAGTTTCTGTTTTAGCTACTGTATTACAACAACATTGATCAGATGGTGGTAAATAAGGTTGGATGTCTAAATAAACCATAACCATATAGAAACCGGTTTAACCTCCTGGGCATTACGCATGTGGCAATTTCCTACACGTACAGAGGTCCCGTGCATAACTTCAGCGTCACTGGATTAAGATAATGTAGAGTGAATACTTTATTAGAATGGGAAGTGTCCTCTCTGCATCTTGTTCCTCACTGCGGACACAAACCCTTAGAGCAGGAGTCCTCAAACAAGGGGCCAGTTCATGGTACCAGAGATTGTTGGGGGGCCGAACTATATTTACTGGCCTGTGCTTCTGGATACCCCTGTAAGGGCTTGTGTCCACTACATTTGGCGAAAACGTGGTAAAAAACGTTGCATCTGCAGTGCGCCCCCCATTCAATGTCAATGGAAGTGCTGTGCGTTGTATGCGCATAGTTAATGCACAACACGTCCATTGGCAATGAAGGGGGAGCAAACGATGCTTTATGGCAGATGTAGTGGATGCCAGCTCATATACACATATTGTATTGATACCCCCCAGCGCAGCCAAAATAGATTTCACACACACACACACCCTGTAATACACATAATATTCATCAACCAATAGCCCTGCAATCCCCCCCCCCCCCCCCCCGCAACCAAAATACCATACACACAACTCCCTAAAAATCACCCCCCCCCACACGGGGGGCATGGTGGGTACCCGCAGGCCGGTTAGAACTCTGTGGAGGGCTGAATCCGGCCCATGGGCCGTAGTTTGAGGGCCCCTGCCTAAGAGGGATTTTATTATCAACAATATCTATGTCAATAATGCTGGAGATATGCATAGGGGTTCGATTGGTCATTAAAACGTTTCTAAATTTCTATTGCTTTTAACATATTAGAATAATTCATTGCTATGGTTCCTACATGGTAACATAACTATAGATACATTTAAACAGGATTATTAGTATTGCAAGCCACAAATAGCATATTCCTTTCTCATAAAACCAACTCTGTGGTCTCAAGCTTGACCAAGCCGGGGAACCATCGAATAAATGTAACTTGAATAAAATATATGCCATTTAGAAACACAATTGTCAACTGTATTTGGATGGTAAAATTTAGAGCAACACACCTGCTGGCAGCTGACAGTTCCTTCATCTTTTTACCTTCAAGGGACGCCAAATGCTGTTCGAGTGCCTCCAGCAAACTGCTGGGTGCCTACAGAAGAATAGCGATCAGTTAGCAATAACCAAACCTAGAAAATGCTCTCTGTAACAATACATCATCAATTCAAATTACATGCCAATATACTGTTTGTAATCAGCTGAACAAAGAAGTGTAACTTTCAGAAATTACTTCATCATAAAAAAAGTGCACATGGAGCAATACCCTGGCTGGAGACTAACTGGCTAAAACCACAAAGTCGTGAGCATTTCAGGTTATGAAGGTCTGTACAACATATACACAACCTTTGTTTTACAAATAAACATGTGATGTGTGACAGTGCTACCAAAGGACTGTTTTGTTAGCTAAATAGACAGCTTAGCCAATTTGGTTTACTTTACAAGTGCCTGTTTTTATTAATATTTTTTATTTAGATTCCTGGTAATGAAGTTAAAAATAATTGTGCCTAACGGAAAATCAGACTATTTACCTCCCTAGTGGTTTTCCCAAACCCAGTTCAGGGTAAGTTTGTTTACAAAACATTGACCTCCATGTTAAGGAGGTGGTGTCATCAATGATGGAACCCTCCCGACCATTTCACAGGGGTTGCCGCATTCACCGAAAGTGTAAGCAAAAAGCACCAGCACTGATGCCCACAAGTGGGACGTTATGGGGTGTTACTCTCCCTCCTAACTTCACACCCTGCGCATCACTTGCACAAGCGGGTGTTGCAGAATGTCACTTCCGGTATTTTGAACATGGAAGTGACACTCCACACTAGCAGTTCCGCATTGCAAATACAGGAAGGGACACTTTGAGACATCACTTCCGGGATCGTGGATCTAAAAAGGTTGAGAACAACTGGTCTAAACATCTAAGAAAAAAAAAACCTCACAAACATTTATTCACAGTATTTTTACGTTCTCCTGGAGATAATGTTTTTAACCCATGGCTGACTTTTCCATTTGAAGATAGCATAGCATTCCACTGCTACACAATAATACAGGAGGTTTGAAAAATCTAAGATGGAACCAAGTAGCATTATCTTGTAGTCAAGGTTCAAATGGACCAGTTTTTATGGGTTAATATTACCAGAATCCAGCCTATCGGTCAGCTTAATAGTCTGTATAACTATGCATAGGGCATAATAGTTTTAATATGTACAATATTTTTCACTTAGTAAGAAGCACTTTTTCCTCCCCAAAATCAGAGGGAAAATCTGTATCTGTATCTGTAGAGATGTGCCTTATCAACCATAAAATACAGTATTCAGTTTGTTGCCAAATAAAACTTGAAAACACACAATGAACCACTTATTGACATTACTGACCAGGCCAGTTCAGAGCAATTATTATTATTAGCATTACAATGTGACACCATGTTAAAATGAGAAACTTAGATCATGGAACAGTTAAAACTAGATCCACCAGTTGATGACATATGAGTTCACCAGTTCACATGAATGGTTTCCATATATGACATATACGGAAGAGAAAGCTTCTCAGGAGAATGGGTTATGGATAAAGCAATAAAACAAAAAGGTATGGAAGGAAATGATACTATATAGATGAATGTGAAATGCACACTGACCTGAGTAAGATCTGGAATGTCACCCTGATCAATTCCAACTTGCTGAGTTCACAAAAAAGGGGGAAAAGAAAAGTGTACATTATTTCATGCAGCGGCAATGGAGAGTGTTGTGGGCTCTGAATGTTTACACACACATATTATGATGGAAAAGGGACTTTACTAAGGTAATGGACTGGTACAGTGGCACTTGCTAACCACAAATATCACAAGCAGTACAAAATTCAATCAGGAAATTGTAAGACTTGCACTCATAGGCAAATCTCTGTACTGTAATTATCATGCAACTGCTGCTAATGCAATTCAGTAATCAAACTTTACATTTTGGCAAGAAAAGTTATACAACGGTAACAAAAACAAAGATTGCTGTTGGCCACAAGACAAACCTGAAGAAGAATGACAATGGTATAAAGCAGAAAAAAAGACATTACTTGGGTGGCAGTGGCTTTGTATTTAATGACAGTTGGCAAAACAAGATTATTTTTGCAGCATTCAAATCATATAGTCATGCAAAAGGCATGCTACTGTACCAGTGCCAAAAGCTGAATAAGGCCCCTTTCGTGCAAGACACATTAGACTTACCTCTGCCACTTTGAGGAATTCTGCCAGTTTGGTCATCCGGGCTAGAAATTTTTTATAGATATCTAATGCTTCTTTACACTGGTTCTTTTTCATGTCAAAGTACTTTTCTAAGGGAAAGAATGGCACATAGACACATTATATTAAAATCAGGTTTCAATGAACGACAAGGGCATAACATATATTACTATTACTAAATTACTATACTGGCATGTCATGAGTAGAGATGGTCAAATTTCTTCTTTTTCTTTGGGGGGGGGGGGAATTCTACCAGCTTGTGAGTTAATTGCAAAGCCCCTGAGCATGGTATCAACACCAAACTAGCTGGAGGTAGTTTTTGCATAAAGTAAGACCTTTTTTGAGTTTGAACTTAATAACTTAATTTATGCAAAAACTATATAGGCCAGAACAATCCTTTATTTACAAAAAAAGCTATATTGGTGATGATATCATGTTCTGGGGCATTGCAATCAATTCACAAAGTCAGCTAGTCAAAAAAATTTACTGTCTCTAGCCATGAGTCACATAACACACCCATTGATAAACAATAGGCACGTTATGTGAAGTAAGAAAAATTTGCCTGATGCGGTTTTTTCATTGTTCATGAACAATAGGGTATTGCTGTGTTGCCAACACGATAAATATTGTGCCCTATATGCTCCCCAATGGGTATCATTGAGCCAGCCTTAGACCATCCTTAAATGTTATCAGCATTTTTAAACAAGCAGCTAAACATGCCTAAAGATAGCCAACAAAAATCTATTTGTAACAGTGATCCAAAAATTGGATCCACATCCAAAGTAACAGTGATAGAACAGGGATTTACCAACATGTTTTGTCCCTGTTCGATGGTCATTTTCTTGGAGAGGGATTGGTGGGCAGTGTTCAAAAAATCAATCCGTGAATGAGTACCCTAAGGGTGTGAGATGCAAAATGTTTTGCTTTCTTGAAAATAGTAGTTTGCTATTTGCAGTGACTGAAAGGAAGAGCTCACCCATAAATAAAGGATTCTGGTATTACAAAGAATGATAAGTAACATACCTAGCAAATTTATAACACCTTCATTGTAGGCAGCAAACAGCCGAATAGAATCCTTAAACAGAAGCATGAAGCCTGTATTTATAACACCATTTGTCAACTCATTCGGATTTGCCTTTAAGGGAAAAAAAAAAAGGAGGGAATTCAGAAAACATGTAAATAAAACAGCATAACAAATTAATCACAAAAAAGGAAGTGATCACATTAAAGCTGGATACAAATCTGTTATAATTTGCTTCCTGTGGTCAGTGCTCCATTTGAACTGCCACTGAAACCCGGAGATGTATAGACCTTTATGATTGCCTTATTTCTGTGACGGCCTTGGCTGGTCTGTGGGCTCCCCGTTCCCCATGGGATTTCCGGATTGTGGCGGTCCCTGCTCTGGTCCCTTACTTTTTAGAACCATATATTTACATCACTGTGTTGTAATAAGAACCCCCTGAGGAAATCAATCAGGACGAAACATACTTTGGGGTTACTGCATCACTTGAATGCCCTAACTATCCCTGCCGATGTATCTGATATGGGATGTGGATAGTACAGGCAGATTCAAGGCGCCATATATTAAATATATTGCATTTTTGCATGTGATTAAATGTGATGACAATGCTGTTTTAACTGTGAATATTGTTTTGTACTTAATCTGGTTTGGAAGTCCCCACGCCCCTGCTTTCAACAGGGGGAATTTATTTTGTGGTGGTAGGTTCTCCTACTACCCCAATATGAAATTTTTATGTTTAATTTGGGATGTTGGCTTCTTAAGTACCATGAAAGTGTATTGTTTATGCTTTACCCTTGTGTAGAATATTAGAATTGTATTTGTTGGTTATTATAATCGTATTTGTAGATAATTAGAATTGTATTGGTAGATTAATATAGAATGATATGGATGGGTTATTGAATGTCTTTGTTTGTGGGGTTGTAAAACTGGTGGGTCCTGACCAGTTGTCGTGTCTTTGATGTGTTTAGCATATCCTGTGGAATCTATATTTGATTTACCTAAGGAAGCTGGGTGGAGGAAGCCTTATCTTATTAGCTGTCCTTAAAACAAAAGAATGTCCCCTCTCTAGTATGTGTCAACAGTTTATGATCCAGGAAAACAGGAAACCCCTTTTGAAGTTTTGGGCAAGATCCTGGGAAAATCCAGTATTTAGGGTTTCACATATTTATGTAAGTAGAGTCTCGAGATTCTAGATATATGTACTTCAAAGGGATTTGGGGTATAAGAGAGGGCAGTCCACCAGGGCTGTGGAGTCTGTCAATAAATTCCCCGACTCCAACTCCTCAATTTCTGATTCTTCCTCTGTATTTAATATGCTAATGTATTTTATACTTTCATTGAAAAAAAGGAAGGCGACTTACATTAACCACAGAACTACTGGCACTACTAGGAAACCAACACTGTACTGTGATGGCCAATTAAAGCAGAGAAAGGGAGTTAGGCAGAAGATGCTGCTGCTTTATTCCTAAGCTAGGCACCACGCTGTGATTGATCGGGGATCAATTGAAAGGAAATCAATGTGTACCACATGGGCACATCGATTCCCATTCAATGGGGACCCGTTCTCCCCAGCTTGCAGTGTGATTTACAACACGCCACAAGCTGGGGAGAAGCAGCCTGTCTCATACAGCTGCCTCACAGCTTCTGAGTGAGGAGTGCTGGCTCCGCCCCTTCACACTGACAGCCGACGGCTGTGGATGAGGCAGCAGCCACAGCTGTTTCAATACTTTCCATGAAGACTTACGTCTCCATGCAAGGTATTGGTTATTGAACAGAGTTTTCCAACATGTTGGAACCCCCCTCAATCAAGTTCCTTCGAGCCAACTCTATTGATTCCGCCCGAAGGAAAACACACACAGGTAGGTTTGTAAACAGATTAGAGTACAATCAAGCACCGTGAGTGCTCAAGTTGATTGATTGTACTCAAATCTTTTTACAGATCTACCCGTGTGCCCGGCTTTAGTGTTCTGCTGAAGATAGGGCAGTGGAAGGCTCCAAGAAGAGGCGGGGCGAAGGGGCACTTCAAACATGATTCGTGATTTCCCTTGAATCCGAGAGTCATGTGTAAAGTTGAAGCTAAAAAGCTAAAGTATTTGTCGCCTCAGCTGAATTACAGCGATTTTTTAAATGTTTTACAGCTTCAGTCTTGAACTATTGGGGATCCATTCCCTTCACTTAAACAAGCGTCTCTAGTCCGGCAAAAAACATTTACTTCATTATCAGCGAGAGTTAAGGCTGCCATACACGCATTACACCGATTTTGCCGCCGACCGATGGGTGTGTGCGCTCGCCGATCGGGGGTGCCCACATGGGGCGACAGATCGTTGTCACCCCACAGCTTGGCCGGCCAGAGAACGGACATGCCCGATAACATCTGCCCGATGCTGTTAGTTTCAATGAAGACCAGCATCTTCATTTAAGCTAACGGCCGGCACCCTTTGTGACCATTTGAAAACTCGCTGTGATTCAGCTGAGGCGACAAATACTTAGATTGTTATCATCAACTTTAATCATGACTATGGGATTCAAGGGAAATCATGAATCATGTTGGCTGCCAGCTCTGGAGAGCAGTGTGATGACGTCATCACGCTGCAGTCTGGAGCTCATCTGAGCTGATCGGTCGGCCCCCACTCGGTACATGTGTGGGGGCCTTTAGGCTAGGGTCACAGTGGGCGCTGAGGAATGAGGAAGGCCAACGAGAGAGGACAGCAGAGGCCCAGCCAGTTCAAGTCAGTTCAAGTCAGCTTTAGCCCAAGTCATTCTAGGAGACAGCCAGACTTTGACCCTTGGCAATGTATACCATATGATTGTGTTGAGGTATATAGGGTGTGTTATTGTGGTGTGGGTGATTTATTATTGTCTGATGTGATGTAATGCATTATTTTTGGCTTTTGATGTGATCCTTGTCGTGCCACATGTGTGTATAATATATGTTTTGTTGATTTACCTACAATGGTGTGTTTCTTTTCGCCATCAAATCACCTAAAAGAACCGAGGTGGGAAATAAAGGTGCTTGGGGAATATTTTCATATTTAATGAATTATCATTCCCAGGAGGCATATTTCTTACAGTTGTACACTAGCCGTGTTTATGTTGCAGTACCGCAACACTGCAAGGCTTGGGTGAACGCAAGGCACACGTTTCCATAGGTCCAACGTTGCATTGTGGAATGAAAATGTCCTGTAGTACGCATTTTTATATGGCACCGGTATGGGAAAAAAGAGCAATGCCATAACGCATGGCTTCTTACCGACAATGGACGTGATTGCAGTGAGCGCAAATGCTGATTTTGGCAGTAAACATGTCCACAGCGCAAATAGTGTCACCATTCACCTGATAGACCTGTCTCAGGGGCTGATCCAAATTCCCCCTGAGCATCTGCACAAGTTTGCAGACAGGAGCAGCTGGTTGTCGCCGCCCCCTTAAAAGGTACTGAATATAGTAAAGTACAGTATATTTCTACTTCCTACTTCTGGGAATATGAACCTGAAATCAAAAGAAAGTGACTATTCATTCTATCCAATTTATCTTAGGTGATAAGGAGCACAACACAAAAACCCCAACATACACAATATACTTACATCAAAGTCTAGTAACGCATCCAGTTGGTTCTGAATAATTGGGAGAGTTTTCAGGAGCTTTTCTGTGGCCATAGTTCTCATCACACCATCTATCCTGAAACACAAAGGGAAACGGTTACACAATCGGGCAATAGCCACGTAGATTCTGGTGAAGAACAAAGGCTTTAACTGACTTACCCTCTTTTCATTTTGGTAAAGTCAACAGCTACAAGTCTGTAAGAAAGTGCTTTCTCATTTAAGTATCTGCTGTAACGCCTTATGAAAGTTGACATGTCATAGCCTAGAATATGAAATAATGAAATATATGAAAATGCTCATATATACACACACAGTGTAAACATGTAACAGATAAACAGACATTCTACTCACCCTGCATAGCACCTTTATCTAGGAAATTGTTGAGGTTAAACAACGTGTTTCTGGATGCAAGGTACTGGATAAATCGCTGTAAACACAACAAACTGCATTAAATATATGATCCGTGAAATTATTCCAAATGAGATATAATATTGCAGGGCAAACAATGCAGCAGATACTGAGATGTTTAGATATAAGTGGGGTCTAGGATGCCTCTTCTCTTTTACCTCAGCCGCTAGAATACTATACATGGCCAATCAATACAGATTTATTGATCAAATTATCAAATCAAATCCCTGGCTGGTGAAAAGGCAGTGCCATCTTGTTAATTAATAAGGTAATTCCCTTGAACATAGTAGGATGTGTGCATGCAAGTTAGGAGGGATGGTCCCCAAGGGCGGGAGGTCATGTGATGTCACCTGTGGGAAAATGTCTTTCAATGCGGGTATAGAGTTGGTATGGGGGGGTTGGCTCATTTTGGAACCGTTGAGCTGGATGAACCATAAAAGGATTGGTGTCCTGCTCAGTACGGGGTTAACTTATGACCTTCTACCGGTCCAATGAAATTAACGTTCACTTTTCCAACGTTTACATAAATTGCCCAAGCAATAGAATGGATAGTTGTGAACCAGACCTAACGTGGCCAGTCATTGGACAATCTGGGCAAAAACTGGATAGATCTGCCATCAGGCTTAAGCTAGCCATACACTCTGCAATAAAAATTACGATCTATTAAAACCAACCAAAGTATCCAGACGTCGGAGTCGTTTAAGATCGTAATTTTCGGTAAAATACTACCACATAGAAAATCAAATTTTCGATCGATTCTTTTTTTTTTTAATCGAGAATGTCATCGAAATTAATTGCCGATTATATCGGACAATGTGATTTTTAAAGGGGAAGTGATGTAGGGGTGTATTGTAACAAGCTTATTGGATACAGTAAAAATAGGAGTAGGCAATGTATTGTATTGGTTAAGGTGAAAAATCACCATTGCAATTACTAGTACGTTGGCTGCTATGCTGAATAGCCACCATGTCAGTGTCAGCAACATGTCGGGGCCGGAAGTCCTAATATGCTAATAAGCAGCATCGTCACTAATTGGTCGCAAAAACACTATGAACTTGCCCGATGTTCCCAGACCAATAAAAAAAAATTCAACTTGTCCGATGACATTACGAATGAAAAAAACGGCAATTAGAATAGTTTTTAATCCGTCGTACCATGTGGACATGCTCAGATTTCATGCCGATAAACTGCTTACATTGGTCGGTTTTAATAGATCGTAATTTTTATCGCAGAGTGTATGGCTAGCTTTAGAAGCACTTACGGAAAACAAAACAGATCAGCTGCTCTGAGCTTCTTTCCAATCAACATACAGGAGATAAAGAACACTAGAGGGGGGCATTGTGCATTATATATGAACATGGATTTGCCATATCTAAGATAAATGCTCAAAATACTTCCAGAGTAACATACCGAACACACCATCAGTGTCTGGGCTGATATTACTTGTAGGAGCCACCAACCCAAATGGCTTTATATTTGTAAACTGTATAATGCTGCCAGATGGATATACTAATAGGCATAAAAGAAATATCAGTAACTCCAAATGTGGACTCCACATACTAAAATGTGTTGCCATGCGCTGTGCGTCATACATTTTTATAACGCACAACTACAGTGCTGCTTGAAAGTATGTGAACCCCTCAAGTGGTGTAGATGTTTCTGTTGAACCTTATTTTCTCATTCTATCATCAACAGTGTTAATTCATGAAATGTCAGATAATGTTCATCAATGCATTACTGTTTAGTATGTTTTGTTTAAGTAGCCCAAAAAACTACAAAACAGGACTTAGTGTATGTGAGAAAAGTAATGAACCCCCAGCGACATTGTAAGTCGACCAGGTAAAAAAGACGCAGTGAAAACACATTTGGGTGCTTAATCAATCACTTAAGCAAACCAATAAATGAGACATCCTTGGAAAAAATTTTGGCCTGACACTAATTAAAAGAAGAGGAAACACAACTGAACCCTGTGGTCCCAATACAAAATCAAAAAGCCAAGAGGCAAAGGAGATATCCCAGGACATAAGAAAGAGGGTAAGTGAACAGCCCATCAGCGGGAAAGGCTATAAGACCATCTCCAAAAGATTCCAGCTCCATCCATCCACTAGTACGAAGATCATTACAAATGGGAGGGCCTTCAAACAGACAGCAAACTTTGCCTAGAAGTGACGACCATCAAAAATATCAACCCAGAGCACCAGAAAAATAATAAACCATAAAGGCAACCCACAATCACCTCTAGAGAGTTGCAGGCCTCTCTGGCACATCTGGGACAAATGTCATGCGTCTACAATCAACGAAAATTGAATAGCCATACATTCATGGGAGGGTTGGACTAGAAGGAAACAA
>CM070040.1:35595453-35628317 GCA_036250615.1 Ptychadena robeensis
TTTACAAGGCTGGCTCTCTCAGGGCCATGTGCTATCCAGGAGGACCTCACTTCCTGGTGCTAGCACTGGGCAATGTGCTATCCAGGAGGACCTCACTTCCTGGTGCTTGTGTTTGTTTTCTGTGTACTCTGTGTTTGTGTTCCATTTATGTTTGAAACCTAATTTGGCAAGTAGCAATTTGGTTTCACCTGTGTTCACTAGGCTTTGTGATACCTACCTTATTGACGCCATAGCGTCGCGTTTCACTTGTTAGTTTACCATCTATGCTATATCCATTTTAGATCTGTTATCTCATGAAGATTGTATGCTTGCTTGCCCATATGTTCACTGTTTTTGTTTTCTCTGTTTATATGACAAAATTAACAAAGCTTTATTTCACAAAAATATATTCCTGACAAACCTTACCCACATAAATATAACATCCATAAATAGAGATAGACGCATGAAAAAAATCAATTTGCTAAATGTGTGAGTTATGGCACGTACCAATTACATTTCAATTGATGAGTCACCATGTTTTAGTCTAAGCCTTAACCTCCTTCACACAAAATCCTTTGGAACAACATTGTAAGAATGTCCTGAGGAAGCCCATGAGGGCGAAACGTGTTGTATACCATTCTGCAGTTTAAATAACCTTTTTTTTGTACACGCACTTTTGTGTCAAACGATTGTATAGTGATTTTTTTTGAAAAGATTGTAATTATGTTATTTGTCCTAATTATTTGGATCATGTATAATAAAATTGTGATTTTAAAATACTATATGTTGAAGTAAAGTGATCTATTCCAGAGCTCCACTAAACATCCCAAGGGTGGAGGGTACCCCCCCCCCCCCCTTGTATTCCCATTGGAGAGTTGGGAAACCTCAAAGGGAATAAACCTTATTTTATATGCTCCTTGGCAGCCGGGTCGGGAGTGGGCACACACGGCTGTCCTCTGCAAGTCCGCAGTGATTTTGCATTGCTGTAGATAGGCTCCTGCGCCGTTTCATCATTATAATGGAGGGACATAGTTTTCCCAGCCCACGTCGCCAGCATCATAGTGGGGCATAGACAAACTGGTCAAGATTGTAGCCCAACAGGAATCTTTCTACAGTCGAGCAGGGAACTTGGCGGAACTCCGCAGTCAGTTCGTTAGCTGTAGACAACAGCCCGATGAGACTATGGCCCAGTACGCCGTGGCGCTACAGGAGCTTGCCAACCAAATTTGCACGCAACAGATGAGTCAGGGCTAGTTTCCACATGGCTGCTCTATGCGGATGGCTGTGGTGCTATCCACGTGGCTGCAGCCGCTATCGACTGCACCCCACGTGGTTAAGCATGCAGATGCACGCGGATGTCCGTGCGTTCAGATGGAAACTTTGGGCATGCCCCTTGTCCAGGGATGTGGTCAGGTGCGGCATCCACACAGAAACATGGTAGGGGGGTGTTTAGAACTGCACCGCGACCGCATCCGCACACGGCCGCACAAGTGGAGCCTGGCTGAAACTTTGCCTAGGTGGGTGGGGTGGGTGGGGTCGATAGCGGCTGTAACCGCGCGGATAGCACTGCAGCCATCCACAAGGAAACTAGCCCTCAGACAGGCCATACAGCCTGGGGTGAGGAAAAGTTATGGCTCAAGGAGCAATTTGCTGACTAACTTTCAGGGGGTATGAAGCAGCCTGAAGCAAAAATTTGGGAAACTCCTGACATCCCCTACTTCAGCTGGCCATCACCCTGCAGGATCATGAGACTGCTGAAATGGCTCCCTGGCCTTGCTCCAACCATGGCGGCTGCCCCCACAGTGTCTCCTATTGAGGTGGTTAGTTGGAAGTTGATGGAAGGGATGCTGGCCCTCCAGACAGAGGTATTGATGGTGCGATCATCGGCGCCCTGGGGCCAACACCCCGTAAGACCAAGATGTCCACCATCACGCAGGTGGGCTGCCCAAACTCAGTACCGCTCACTTTCACCTCATTATGAGTGGCGGGGCCGGCGCCGCAGAAAGTGTGTCAGAGTTTGGACCCAAGCAGTTAAACTAGAGGGCCCCGCTGCCAATAGTCGCACAGTGGGACAGGAGCAGGAAGACTGACACCACTTTAAGACTCAAGACATTGTCACGGACTGCCCTAGGTGTGAGTGAAGTTGGACGGAAAGGAACTTGAGTGTCTCCTCGACACAGGTTCTTAGGTTACCATCATGCCTGAATCCACCTTAGAGAAATTTTCCCTCAAGAGCTGCGACAACAATGGTGGGTATGCAAACCTGTGGGAGATACAAGATAAATCCGTTTGTCGTACGTACCCTGGCAGTGGTCCACCAACAAGAGGTCAAGCATATCTTCGAGCAGATGCTCCAGATGGGATTGGAGTCCCTCAAGCAGGGACTGGGAGCCACCCAGAACTGCCACTGAGGTACGGACCTTCCTGGGTCTCGCCGGCTACTTGATTCATCAGGATGTAACTAAGCTTTCTTGGACTGTTTTATTGAGGACATTATCAAAAAATATATCACTGGGAGAGTGGGCCTCGGCCCACGGACCCAGATCAAAGTTTCCCCCTGAGTAATCAGGGCCAAGGGGACTAAAGGTTCCAATGACATATGTCAATTAACAAGTACATGATTTAAAACATGATATCAATTTATTACAGCATTAAAATAGACAGAAAACTTATGGGCCACATGCCTCAAATGACCTTGCTGGTGGTTACAATAATATAAAAATAATATAGAATTAAAACAGAAACACATGGTGGTAGTCCGCAGATTGTAAAAAACTTTTTCTACCCATGCTCTACAAGCAAGTTTACTAACTATAGTATTGATATCTGATTGTAATGTACCTTCTAGCCCATAAAGGAAAGATACTCCTCATATGTATATAAAATGTAAGGTCTCACTCTTCATGTTACAACTTTGAATGGTGAAGTGACATGTTTCTGTTTTGTAGATTAATAAGTAGAAGCTTACATAGGAAACTCATGTTATCTATGTCAATAAATGTTTCATAGAACATTTACATCTTTGTAACACGTTGTTCTTTTTTTAGCATTTATATGGTAGAATGGCAACATAAGATCACCACATTTAAAGCTGAACTTATAAAGCAGGTTGACTTTTAGGCATGGCAAGATGGCAAAACATGGTTTCTATGCAAATACCTCAGCAGAAATATTATTAAATATATGCAGGGGTGCACATAACTTTTTAGTGAGCTCCTCAGATGAGTACCAGGAGATGGTGTTTGGTACTCACCCCATATGTAGTGTGGTCTCCCACACTGTCCTCTGCTTCAGCCTCCTACATGGTAGATTCTGCTGCAGATAGTCCTCCCTGTTCCTGATTTAGGTGGTAACTGTCATATGCCGGCCATAGACATGCGGATTCCCGGCCATAGTTGCGGGCAATCGATTGGCGTGCGCGCTCCCGCCGAACACATAATGGTAGTGAACAAAGTCAGCTAGTTAAAAATTCAACCATTGCTACTCATAGACCTTGAGATTTAGGTAGGAATCTGGACAAGTCTACAACAACAGTGGTGCCCACCTTGAGGTTTCGACCCAAAAAGCTGACAGCAGTTTTTTGTGGCCGATCCTGTTGTAGGCAGTTACTGTGGATGGGGAGTCTCCTCCCCCTCCAAGTTAATTGTCTACAACCCGCTGGGAATTGCCTGTGTTGGTGGAGCACACAGGATTCCCGTCAGTTTTGTAGCCGACTCCTCACAGCGTGGTGATGTCACCCCACTGTAATGAGTCTGCTACAAGCCAGCCATGTATTAAGATGTCTATGGCCGGCTTTAAAGATCTGCCTATATACTGCTTCTCACAGATACTGAGTGGTTAATGTCAAGGTATCATAATCAAGAAAACGATGCAGTACTTATAATATTTGTTTGATGATAATACGGTACACACATACTTTTTCTAAAAGAGACTTGCTTAGCTGTATATATATAAACATTAAGCAATGACAGAAAGGGTTTGTACTGCCCTAAACAACATGTATAACTGAAGGGCAGGACAAACAGTTGTTTTTTTGTCTACTAGTAGTTAGTAGTAGTGAGTGTAAAGCCCCCCATACACCACATACAATTACCACGCAACTTCTGTACAACCAACTTTTCTTCTACCAAAACCATGTAATATGAGGACCTTTCTACACCTTCCAATCACTATGTATTCTATCAGGGAGGTCACTATACTACATAGTTGTTGGTAGGTCTCATGAAAGTTGTATGGAGGAATCTGAAGGTGTATGGGGGGCTTTAGGATTAATTATGTGTGATCTGTATACACACATTACAAACTGTGGAGGTACAATAGTAATGATCTTACCAACAATATAAGCAGGCAGGGCACCATCCTAGAACTGAGAGTCAGCAACCTGATTTGTGTGGTTTGCACCATCCACCACCTAATAAATAGCATGCCCAGGCATTGTAGGGAAGTCATACAGGCACGTGGAGGCCACACACTGAGCCTCATTTTGTCTTGGTTTAAGGACATTACATCAAAGTTGGATCAGCCTGTCGTGTTTTTTAAGTGTGATTCCAAACCAGACCTCCATGGGTCGATCAATTTGATTTCCATGATAATTTTTGTGTGATTTTGTTGTCAGCACATTCACATGTAAAGAATAAAGTATTTAATAAGGATATTTCATTCATTCAGATCTAGGATGTCTTATTTTAGTGTTCCATTTATTTTTTGAGCCGTGTAATATAGAATAACACACAGGAAATCAAGTAGGAGCCAAGAGACCTATGATTATCACATGTAAGTAACAGCCATACATATACCACATTTTAAAATTTCATTTTCAAATGTTTAGATGTTGATATAGCGGCCATGGCCTGTCAATACATTTTGAATGATGGAATGCTTTTTTTGTGACACAAATACAAGTGTGCAGAGCAGCATGTAAAGGCGTGGACTTCCTTTTCTGACTTAGATATAAATATCAGCAATGTACCATTGTTTTAATTTAGCATTACTAAGTCAGAAACTGTGCACTGCTCACCCAGCAAATTGCTTTTTCATGACCCAATCGATATGCATTGTATGTACAGTTTTAATCATGTTATGAACTATCTATAAAGAACTGCAGATTAGAAATCAAGAGCAAAAACATTTTAGATATTAAAAACCCAGGTTAATATGAGCTACAAGAAGTGATTTGGTGAGAATTTAAGGATCTTGGCCCTGCTTAAACTGAAGTGGGAGGTGAGTGCAAGCTTTACGAATCAAGAAAGCACTATTTGCAGTCATTTCCTGAAATGGCTAAAATTAGGTAAAAAAATCTGGTCTAACAAACACAGATGACTTCGCAGACCATCATGAGATTCTGCAATTTTAATAAGAATATATTTTGCATTATTATGATAAATTCTCCCCTTAACTAGTTTTCTAAGTGACTTTTCTGTTTGAAAAGACTAGTTCCATATTTTTAATACTTAATTTAATTTACAGATCTGGAGAGTAACCACTAGAGGGAGCAATTGTTAAGATTTTAGCCACAATAAACATGCATTGTTTTAGTGAGGCAGAAGCTAAGGAGATGTAAGAAATAGCACGTGTAGATAGCAGCTTCAACCGATGATGTCACGGCATGCGCCCTTGCGGCCATCAAATGCAGCCACCATCGTCTTTGTGCGGGATCAATCGCTGCTGCTTGAAGAAAGGTTGGTTGAACTGGGAACAGGCAGACCACACAGCCCCATCCCAGCCATTGTATGGGGTGTTTAAGGGGACTATGACATAGGATTGAGTAAATATGTCCATTACAGCACATATTTTATATGTTATTGGTCTGTCTCTGGCTATAACATTTACATTTCTGACTGGAAAAGCAAGTGTAATTAAGCAGATCTGCAAAATAATAAAAATAAAATGCAGGAAGCCACCTAGATATAAAAGCCTCACTTTACTTATACTTTAAAATAAAAAAAAATGTGCATCTGTGCAGAGAAGCTAAACAATTAATTGCAGTGATGAAACGCTGCCTTGTTGGGCTGGAAAGGTGGTAACGTTTAGTCCCCCCCCCATGTCACCTCAGGCAGCGGGGTGTTATTGCATCCGTGCGTGGCCATGGAGGAAGTCGACCGTGACACTGTGAACGTGAACGTTCCCATGGTACACCACACAATAAGGGTGGGTGTATAGGACCGTCTACCCCACACATCCAATACTTGGTGATCGGTCGTTCTGATTAAGGAACCCTGTAGAGCAGTGTTTTTCAACCTTTTTTGGGCAAAGGCACACTTGTTTCATGAAAAAAAAATCGGAGGGCACCGACGATACGCATAATCGCGGCGCACTTCTGGTCCCCGCTGGAACGCAGATGCGTACCAGCAGAGCAAAAACACCGCCCCTGGTCTGTGGGGACGCGTGTTGCTAAGCAACCGCATCCTCACAGAGCCGGTCCCTGTATAACACGGATCGGCTGTATAAGTCTTATAGTATAAGTGTTATACACGGACCGGCTCTGTGAGGATGTGGTTGCTTAGCCCTCCTATTATACTATAAGAGGCAGCTCGATAGGAGGGCCGAGGGTGGGGTCAAAAACCCACGGCACACCAGGCAACATCCCGCGGCACAAAAACACTGCTGTAGAGCACACTAGTCTCACAAGGGAGGAGTCCCCTCGGTGTTAGGAATTAGTAATAGCACATGTTCTCATGGGTAAGGAAGGCACTGTTCAGGGATCACAGGGTTACACCACAGCTCACTCTCATTAGGATTCATTAGTTTATTACACACAGTATATATAGGGGGTCCCACCATCCTTGCACTGGGAATCAGACACACGACCATAGCAGGTATCACAAGCAGTATCATACATAATTACTTTCAACATAGACTTTTGAGGACCTATACACACATCACCATGTTAGTTCACACTTTTTTTATTAGTTTGTAGTGATTTATTGACAGATTTTTATTTGGCTTGGTTTAACACAGGCAACCATTTCTGATCTTCAGTGGCCATTATGTTGGTACCTGTCAGGAGATGGCTGTGGGCACCTTTTACCCTGTTGATGTCCCCCGTTATTTCTGCCTCTCCTGTTCGGGGGGCGCGGTGGCCCCATCTGATCCATCCTACCTAGGGTTAACACAATGGTGTACATGATTACCTGTCGCATCTGGAGGGCGTAAGGCTTAGTTTACACTGTTGATTATCATGCTGCTTCCAGCTTGGGAACTGGCAATGCCCCCCCCCCCCCAGCCGTGGTAGAAACGACAAAATAGTGAAGGCGTTTGCAGGTTATATAATTTAGGACCCCATAGAGGTCCTATCGGGCGGAAGCCCGAAAAACGACCAGCAGACACCTAATGTGGCATTCGCTGGTCGTTCACGTTAAAGGGTCGTTTACCTGGCGGTGATTTTGGATATTTTATCTTGACAGCTGTTGTTGTATATTACACTGTTGGCTGGCTCTCCTAAGGATACGAAATGCATTGAGAAGATGTCCATCAGTGATATCAGTATATTGATTAAAGATCCCAAAATGTTACCCCAATGTGACACGGATTGTAATGCATTTGATTTTACCACAGCTGTAATCATGTATTGATTGTATCAAGAAAAATTCTGTATAGATAAATTTTTTTAAATAAAAACTTTATTTGGTTTTATAAAATAGTTGGTTAATGGTTAATAAACGTGCCTTAAAGGTCCCAGAGTTCAGTCTCCAACCCAGAGAGGGCAGTCTAGGGTTGGCATTATGCCTCCGCCTCTGTTTTGGTCTTTTCTGAAATTAATTGCAGTGGTTTAGAGCTATGGGGCACCAGTAATGCATTTTACTTTCATCCTACTCTTCTACACCACCTCCGCTCTTAAGGTGGCTAAACACAGTTCGGCATTTCTGTTAGAAACCATCGATTCTAAAGTCGGTTGTACTGAAATAGTTTTCTGCACACCTAGTGTGATTGACCAAAGGTGATTGAAATTGAACATACAATTGATCGGACATGTTGGTAAATTTAAGTAGATTGTACAAGTATCTCATGGTTTGTCTAGGTATTTGGACCCATTTGTTTGTGATTATACTATGGCGCATGCCCACTATAGTACGATTGTGGAATGGACGGTGTTTTAATAGATCACAAATCGATATTTAAATCGCACAAGACTATCAAATTGAAGATTGATCATACAAACGTCATCCTGTGTGTGGTTAGCTTTTGTCCTGCTGTTGGTTTCTCCTCGGTAAGCTACTTGTGGCTCCTAGCTCCTGTCGGCCGGTGGCATCATCCGCGGAAATGTCAAGTTAAGAAACATGCCTGCCTCCAAAAAACTTCGGGTATCCAGCTATCATTGGGTTAGTATTTTAGGGGGCTGCTGGCATATTCAGCAAGACTTGTTCCCTTTTAACATTTATTGTGCTTTACATTTTCTAGTCTTCTCAAAGTTTTGGTCCCATTAACTTAAAGACTACAAATCTGAAACACACCTCAGAAATATTAACTAAACTGTATTGTTAATGTTAAAATAGAGCAAGTCATATGGTATGCACAAACAAGTCATGAATGTAAGTGTACTGTAAGGATACAGCAATGTTGTTCAATGTATTCCCATGGTAAGCTGCTTGTTATGATATAAATGTGATTTCTCTTTCCCAAAGCAGGAAAAGGCTCTGCAGTTTTTTTTGCCGATATATGCAAAATGTGTCGTAAACAATATACTAAAGGATATGAGTCAGATAAGCAGAAGGCTACATTTAAGATGATGAAATTGATTTTGCTGGGTCTAGTGAGGTTATTCTATTTTTATTTCTAAAACACCAAATCATCTAATATTTTGTCATTCTTTAACATAAATTTGCTCTCTGAATTATAATATTGACTGTATTCTCCGTGTTCGAAAAGTACCATGAAAGTTAATATTAAAGAGAGATGAGGTTGGGGATAATCCACGCCACATCAGCTAAGCAGGCTTCACAGTTTTGATATTATAGTAATCAGTTCAAATGATGTCGATGCATTTGGTACCTTAAAAGGCCACGCTAGTTTGTTCTTGTTGTAAGGTTTTTTAATTTTTAAGAATTCAAGGGACGCTGGCCAAAGTTTGACCTGCTACCTTATGGATCCCTCCTTCCTGTAAAAGCATGGGCTCTTTTAATGTCAACTGATAAAAATTCAATGTAGAAATAAAATAACAGACAACTGTACTTGCAATGAAACAATTCCATCCATATTTTATTAGAAAAAAAAATAACAATGTACATGCAAATATATACAAAGGTAACAATGTATCCCCCAAAAAAGTTTAACTTATGCTCTTTCATACAAATATTTTAGAGAGAGATGAAATTGAATGCTATTCCAGTGATTAAATAGTTAGAGCTATTTACAAAGTGTAATGCTTAAATTAGTATTTGGAATATATATTTGTATATCCGTAATCACTACTGAAGAAATAAATACAACAGTTAATATAATGCCATAGACTGCCCTTATAACAAAAAATCTTGAACCTTCATGTTATAATATAACCTGAGAACATGTGCAGAGATCTGCAATGATACTACTTCATACTCAGTGGAGGCAGAACATGACTGAGTGCATAGCGAGGGTCTTCATATCCCACTGTAAAGCAGTCAGAGGGGTAGTCCACATTCATTTCTTGGCGCATTTACAAAGGCATTTTGCAAAATCCTGAGAATCTAAAATGATAGTTATATGTACATTTTTTATGGAAACCCTATATGGAGTTTATTAGGGCGGTGCCATTTCCCCAAAAATGTGAATGTCTGGCTCTTATACTAAGGCTCAGAGGAACTGATTTAGACAAACTGGTCACCAAGAAGGTACTTACAGCAAAGAACCAGGCCATAAGAAATACAATAGACTATTTCAGTGCTCTTGGTTGACCAACTATTAACAAATACCTTTATGCTAGTCGTCTGAGGCTTATTGATACAGGTCAGCATTATTACATTATTGGGCTCTTAAGATACTTAATAAATTAAAGACATTTAAACTTTTATTTACCTATTCTTTCCCCATAGTGTTCCATTCTCCATTACAAAGCATATATTACTCTCAAGACTGAGGCTGATTAATGTATGTAGGAGCGGACATCTACACCCCAACACTTCATCTTAGGCCATGTGAACACTCTTTTAAGTGGTTTTAGATACAACATATAAATAAAGATCAATTAGATCAGGGGTGTCAAACTCTGGTCCAGGAGCCAAATCTGGCCCAGGTTGTACTTACATATGTTATAGCATTACATTTTGCTTGTTCAAGATTCAATAATTAATCTGAACTTACGTTTGTATCCATATAAAAAAGCTTCATCGTTATATCATACTAGAAGGAAAAACCTCCACAAATTGTAGACCTTTTTTAAATAAAAATTAAGGTTGGCCTGTGACTTTGTCCAAGTTTTTGACCCCCTGTGTATTTGAGTTTGACACCCCTAAATTAGATGCCATACACCTAGTTCTTAGTATAAACAATGTCCTAATAACTTCCTTTACCGCAGAGAAATAGAACACTTTTGCACTGTAAGGCCTGGACTATGTCATCTGGAAACAGCTAGAGATAGTGGGTAGATGGAAAGGGTCATATTTATAAGAAGTAAAAGTTTTTATATATTTATAAGAAGTAAACCCTTTTTGGACCCCTTATTTCAGTATCAAAATTTTATTTTCTGTTTTGTGTTAAGACAGCTCAGGCATTTTCTTTACCTTAGATTGTTGACAGAGTTGGATTGTCAGAGCATTAAGGGTGTAGCCTTCATATGAAAATAATAAACACTGTGCCTAAAAATACATTTGCATCATTACAAGGAAATGTTTTTTGCATTAAGCAACATCAAGTCGTTTTTGCCTGGACTGCTTCTCTATGCCAGGGTGTCACCTCTGCATAATGACTAATTTACATTCAGACATTATAAAAAGGTGTTTTCCTTGTAGTGTACAGCATGTATGGTGCCGACACATGCTGACAAGATTCCAGTATTAAAAAAAAAAAACAGGTTGTATCCAATCTAAGGATCTAAGGATATTCCTTAACCTAAACCACTTACCATTAAAACAAACAAACCAAATGGTAAAAAAAAAAGAAAGAAAATAATAAAGCCAAAAAGGTGTCCTTACTTCACCTACATTGGTCAATTCCGTACAAGGGTCCTTCCCTACTAAATATATCTTTGGGACATCCATTATAATGACTAATGATGATTCGTGATGGTTCACAAATTATTTTGAACTAGCTGATTTGTTAATTTCTGAGTTAACTGCAAAGCCCCTGAACATGGCATCATCACTAGATTATTGGAAATGTGGAGAAGGGTTGTGGGAACAATTCAAATATGTATTATACTAGTACATCTAGTTTTTGCATAAATTAATTTCAAAGTTGAAATTTCAACTTCACCTTGAACTTGATTGATGCATGTACTAGAGCAGATGTGGGCAAACTACAGCACGCAGTCTGTTTAGTCTTTGAATCTGGCCCTTTGTAACCTTGGTGTCAAAACGCATTGGCTCCCCTCTACTTCTTCCCTGCAATAAGTTGAGATAATGCTTAGAGGATGACTGTTATGGTCTATCTCTAAAGGCCGTTGTTTGCCCATTTCTGCAATAGAATGTTTAAGTTGACTATTCAAAGCCTCTTTTTTATATCATTATTTTTTCAATGTTTTTTTCTTTATTTAAACTCCCTGGCAGTATGATACATTTTTCAAAACACAGAAAAAAAAGTTATCAATGGCATCTGTTCAGCTCTCACACTCCAGGCTGAAAAGGACTTTGTACAAGTTCTTTGTCTGGCCCTTCTGTCAAATTTAAAAACCCATTGTGGCCCACAAGTCAAAAAGTTTGCCCACCTCCTATACTATAGCAATACATTTTTAAATTGTTCCCACAACACTATTTGACATTGCTATCAATTTAGGTGATACCATGCTCGGGGGCTTTGCAAATAACTTCTAAATCAACTATACTTAATTTTGCTACCATCTCTACTTATGATTGTAGAACCTTAATGATATAGACCTTATCTCTATATCAAGAACAAGGAACAGTTCCCAGTTATATGAACATGCAGAAAATCTGTGTGAGTTCTATGGCATTGGTATCAGTGGTGAAAATGGAAAATGGCAGCAGATGGAGAGGAATCGTGCTCAGACGATGCTTTAGGGCTTTGTTGTACGTCTGCTATCACCCTTGAATTTCGCACAGCTTAAAAAATGATTAATGGACATCCAGCCGCTTGGTTACTGGCCATAAAGACAAACTGAGAAAAGTCATCTGTCCATCAAAATAGATTTACACATTGATTGCAATTACTCTAAATTCTCAAAATGGCTGCTAACATATTTGGCCAGCATCAACACTATGGAATGTTGGTTAGTCAGCAATTTTGATAACAACATGACATTAAACATACTATCTCTATAAGAAAATATAAAACTTATATATATATATATTTATATATATATTGTAAGTGCCCACTACTCACAGATATGATAACCTTGGCAAACAGGACACGAGAGACAGGCAAATAGCAGTCCTTTGCATTTTCTTTTATTCAGGCAACAACAAGAAACAGGAACAAAACAAAAAACTGTGTAATGGCTCAGCAGAGCCCTCAGTCCAAAACAGAAAATTATGAATTCTCCCTTGGGGTTAGGTGCTGGTCGTTCAGACACAAGAGCTGTCTGTTCTGGCTCCCAGGAACTCCAACACCTGATTTCCCAGCACAATAAAATGTAACATGTTCCACCCGTTCAGATTTCTACCACTAAACCGTGGATATGGACCAGGTGGCCAAGGAACCCACCCAGCATTTTCCTTGGCCGGCTCCAGCACCCTCAAACCAGCTTTTATACAAAGCCTATCTCTAACACCATTCACAGACTTCTCCTGGAGCCTTAATATTGCCAGCGCCTTCACCTGTGTGCAATATATACACCATCCAAGATGTTAGAAGCCATGATGTCCTGTGACAGTCTTTCACAATACATATATACGCACACACACATATACATAACATAAATGGATTCAAAAGTAAAAAAGAGTGTTACACCTTTACACTGTACTTCCATCTAAACCTTACTTTATTTAATACTATATCTATTTTGTAATCCAACTGGATTTAGTAGTACTCAATATCCTTTGACAGACACTGGTGCTCCCCGGGAACAGAGAGATACAGGTAGTTGCACTTATCAGTAACTAGAGAAAAAGAATGATTGTGTTTAGGAACTTTAGTTCTTGTACTTGTATCGTGCAGTAAAAAAAAAAATCAGATACGATTATGTTTATAGCAACCACAACATCAACAGTAATCTAATTTTTATTGGGTTATCATGCTATGGTTCTGTATATCAAAAACAAAAATTAAGGCTAACAGGCAAACAACACATACCAATAAGTACCTTCAGCAGAAATATGGGACAGGGCCCCACAGATGCTATACTAAAATCTTCTATAGGGCTAGATTTACATGACCTTATGGAGCAAACAACTGATAAACGCCTGGGGATTGCCTCGCTGCATGTTCCATGGGCAGTTGCTGCAATCAGGCATTTAAAACAGTAAATTAGCCCAAAGTTACCTTTACCAACTGTTCATTCAGACGGTGGAAGAGATGAATCAATGGCATCTTCTGTGTTTGGCTCCTACTGATCTCCAGGACCATTTCAGCCACACAACTTATATAGCAAATATTGCTGGAAGACTTCAAAAAGTCAGTTAAATTAAACACGTCCCAAATCCTATCATCCCGGCACAAGCAACAGAACCGTATGGCTCTGTATGTTTTTCCACCATTACTACCTTAATAACTCCAGACATAGTGCTATCACATCCCTCACTTTAAAGAATAACCCTTTGTAAGAGGAAAACACGATCAAGGTAAAGATTTAGTATGATCGTTGCTCCTTCAGGATTATAAAGTGTTTTTTGAGATAGGCATTGTTTCGAGATAAAACGTATGCCATCTATTAATAGGATTTTTTTATAGGCAGAAATTGTCAGCAGAACATTTGTTCAGTGAAAAGCTTGCTAAGAATGGAGTGCGATTCTTCCACATGTCTGAGCAATCTGCTACTTGTTCAGTGAGAAACCCATTATGAAAGTAGAACTTTCCTGATACAGTAGCCTCAGTACAAATCAAAAGGAAGCAAATATTTAGGGTTTTTTTCTTGATACTCCTTGGAAGGCCAGAAACTGACATTTCTGATGAAATATAAAAAAATAAAACTAGGAGATCAGTTTGCTAGAGTCAGAGAGAAATTCTACAGCTCACGTAGAAAGCATGTCTCTTTAATAAAAATGAGGTTTGAATGGGACAGCTCATGATAAATGTTGCAGCATTTAAATGATGTGCACAATGGTGTTGTCTTGTCTCAAATGGTCAGAATGATCCATCACTTGCACATATGGAGAACCATCATCAACCATCATGACAGGGACGTTGTTATCTTTTTAAATGCTCATTCACTGCAATATGCAGTAATTCCTAGAGACTGTCTGTTGTCACCATTAGAATGCACCCACAGTGTCACAATCACGCCACTTCATCGCCCCCAAGGCAGTGTTCGGACACCTCTAGGCATTATGTGCACTCTTGCAGAGAAAAAGCATAGGGGAGCATCTTTTCAACAAGGCGACAAAGGGCCAGAAAAGACAGCTAAATGGGCCGGATCCGGGCTTTAACCTAACCTTATTTTACGGCCTCCAGCTAGCTTGCCTTATATCCACATCGGTGTTATCAAATTCAAGATCAGCCAACTCTGCTTTGATCAGAGGTTGGCATTTTTGTAGCAGGTTGGTAGCTTCATGGTAGGTAACAATAAAGTATGGCCACAGCTGTGGGGACTATGCAACGTATAGGTTATAATAATAATAATGTAATAATGCATCTAAGGTGCTCAGGCTACATAGTAATACTTCCAGGCTGTGTCGCTGCTTTTTCTCTGTAACTCAGAAGGTGGCAGGCTTCCCCTGAAAGTCAGCATCTCATCTACTAGAGCACAAATATGATGTAATGATTTAATAGAGTTTCATGCAAGGACCCTTCATCACTACCGATTGCCCTATCAATGAGCAGTATTGCTCACTTATTGCTGCAAGGAGTATCTTTGTCTGTTAAGAAACCACTATGACATTCTTTTATATAATGTCTCCTTACTCCATAAAAAAACTGGTTTCCGGGGCCTCCTTTAGTGTAGGTAGATATAGTTTAGGATTACCGAGACATCATGTAAGCTGCCATTAATGACCTTTCATGTGCTGCGTTGCATGTATGACGCATGTGCATTAAAAATCAATGAGCGGGTATCCCAGGGACACGTACAATACACACATTTGTTTTTGGGTGCATTCTTTATGCGGCACAGTCATTGCCTTTAAACTGGAGCGCTATCGCCATGTTTGGCGATTACATGTCCTTAACACATCCCCACCGATAAATGGGTGCGATGCACATGTAATGCTTATGTGTCCATGAGGAGACAAAACCTAAGGCAGGATTAATGTAGAAGTATTTTTACTTGATGGGTTTTCCTTTTTTAGGGTTCTGGAACACTTGAAGACAAGTAAAAATTGTATTTGATATGCTAGATTTATCATAGAAGTGCCGGTCCTTTATCCTGGCTAGCATCTGCAAAAAGGTGAATTTACATTTCGGGGCATAGAAGTGGTGGCTTATTTACTGTGCAATGGGATGTATGACAAGGTAATAAAATCTTCAGAAGAAATTCAGGGATTACAAGCATTACACACCCAATTTCAAAATAGCCCAATGTGTAAGCACACCAGTTATCTATTTAAGTATTAGCACTGAGAAGTACAGACATTCTTGCCATTCCACATGCAAACAGTACTTGATGTGACAGGGATAATGGGCTGCCCTGTCTAGATTTTGGCAGTCACATCTATATGTCAAACTATATGCAGTGTCTACACTAAGAAGTCTCAGACAGTGTAGAGGAGACAGTGAATGTAATGCTAACGTTTGGAATGTAACCAAACAGTGTTACAAGGACGACATTCAAAACAACATTTTCTAGATATAAGGAATGTACAGCAATTCAGACTACAACAATCAAGGTTAAGTGTTTTAGTGACTGTTTCTTAATACCTTGGGAGAAGACTTTACATTTGAACATGACTTTATAGTAGGAAATCCAATGTACTGGAACTACCAAAGCTGTGAATGTGTTGTGTGCATGATGTCTTCATAAAGCAGCATACAAAATGGTACCAGCAGCCTACTATGATCTATGGCTTTCTTCCAGTCTTCATTACAACACACCTACTTATTCATTACAAGAGGGATCATATTTAATAAGTGCACTTATAACATACCCTAGCAGATATAAACTTCTACCATAACCCCCTTCGTCAACAGTCCTGGCCTTTCAAGTGTCTTTATTGATGCCATCTGCTGGCACAGGAACCTCTACCAATGTAATCATGTCACAATATGTAGTCCCAACATCTGTATGAACCCTGCACTGGCTGACAATGGTACTGAAAATAGATCCTTGAAATGTGTGGTCTTCTATAAACATTAGTAAAAAAATGTAGATGGTCTTCCTGTGACATAAGTACTTGGAATACGTCTGATTTGTCACCTATCCATGTGAAAGAAGTTAGAAAATATCTAAAAAGTCCACATTATATCCAATTGACTTGTTTATATAGAAAGCCATGAAATGCACATCAATGGGCATTAAGTAGATAAGTGTGAACCTATTACTGTCAGTGAGTACCCACTGCCCGGGGCACATCACTGTAATTACATATAACCATTTCTTTTGAAATGTTACTACATTTTGTAGTTTATGCCTCCAATGTGATTTCAGAACAAAATTCAGTCATATGTATGGGTACTTCAATTATGTGGATCATTCCCGTTAGTCCTTACTACAACTATCCACTAAACAGGCAAGATATGCCACGAACATTGCTTTAAACAAATCCACAGTGTTATAATATTAAAAAAAGTAAAACAAGTAAAAACATTCAAGAAACAATTTTTGCAGGACATATAATATACATAGTGGCCCTCTCAGCCCCTTTGCATTAAATAATAACTCTCGTGCAATCTACAATATTTTTTTTATAAGGCAGTAGTACAATGATATAACTCACAGTGCAGTAACCAATACAATACCCTTCATAAGTTAAAGTTTCCCAGATACAATCAGTATATCAAAGGATTGTGTGACCATTGGCATGCCTAGTAAACAAAGCAAACCTTCACAAAATGATTGTCAAAAGAAAAATCTACTGACCAGTGTGAGCCATTTTATAGTTTACAGCTTGCCCATGTAAGCATTTTTCTCAAAAAAGCAGCTTTACAACATATGTTGACGACATACAATGACATATGCTGACAACATACAACATATGTTCTGTATTAATGACTGCTGGAAATTTTCATAAGGATAAAACAAGTGCCAATTTCTAATAATTTCTAATAATAGTAATATATACAGTATTTTCCGGTCTATAAGACGCACCATTAGATCAAATGCAAATCTGCACAACGACGCATCAAGCACTTCGCTTGGCTGGTGAAGGCCAGGAAGCTGTGACGCGCCAGTTCTTCCCTCTGCCTCTCCAACAGAAGCTTGGCTGGTGGCTGTTAGCATGGAGAAACTGGCCAAGCTTGAGATGCAGAAGTCGGAGAAGCCGTCAGAGGGAAGGACCAACCATGCCTATTCGTCTCTTGTAGTTCAAGATCGACCTATAGCTGGTAGCTATGTGCGGCCAGCCACCAGCAGAGCTTCACTTACAAAAAAGCATGCATCTCTTTATACCGCTGTATATAGGGTTGCCTCTTGCAAAAAATGGACTCCAATGTTCACTAGCTATGTGTACTTAATGTTATCATTTTTTATGGCGCTGCTTGATTTAAACCATAAAGCAGTCAGAACAATGATATGGTGGCTTATTGGATGATATGGGTTACAGGATTTGACTTTAATTACTGTGGACTATTAGTAGTTTTTGATATATATATATATATAAAAAGAAAATCAGTGCTAAGAAACAATAAGATAAGTCAGCACTGACCAGGTCCCTTTACCTTTAGAGGAATATGGAAGCTGCCATATTGTGTTCTTCTTCCCTTCAGGTAAAACCTTAGTGAAAAGTATTGTTATCCTAATACTTTGACATTAGCAGTGCAAACTCGTGGTCAAAACTCTACATGAAAATAGTCATACATAGCCTATTACCCATGCTATGGGTAAAGAATAGATAATGACGCTAAATAAAGCTATAATGGTATAAAGTGGGTTCTTAGCCAATATAAGAGATATCTCAGGTAACATTCTTAAATGGACAGCTAAATTATTTCTTCTTAATACAGTAAAATGTACACAAAAGATTTCCCCTTCGAGAACGGCTTGCTATTCAATACATTAACATTTGGATTTTGATTGTTCACATCAATAGAATCTCTGTTAAAGCTGAACTCTAGGCTGCAAAAACACAATCCAGTCATTATTTATTAAAAATTATAACTTTTTTTTATTGTTTTCAGTACCTGAAACTGTTACTATTGTAATCTATCCACCAACCTTTAGTAATCCACTGCACATTACTACTCTGAAGGAAAGGCAGCATTCTGAACCAGTTAGGACTCTTTCTCCGCACAGTGCTATCTGTGAACATGCATCACAGAGAAGGGAGAATAGAGATATGACCCAGGTATGATGCTGCTGCTCCTTTACCACTCACAAGGCAGTATTTTATAACCGCAGTGAAGTCTATAGAGTGGTCCAGGAACTGGCCAGTAGTCTATAAGTAGTGGGTGGATCACAAGACTGGCTGAAGATGGTGATATTAATATCCATCTGTGTTTAGAAGTGTGTCTGGAGTTCAGCTTTAGGAAATTTACATATTTTGACATTGATTGTCTCTAGCACTAGTAGCTGACCCCAAGGATTAGTTCACCCAAACAAAAAAGATGCCCTAACCTTGTGCATTCAGACATTGCAAGAGATTGGAGAGGTGTAGAGTTCTACATGGGCAACATACAAAGGACGGCCCCAAAGAAGCAACAAACATGACAAAGGAAAAGCTCTGGCCTTATTGAAGGAACTTCCACCAACATCTTATGTATACCCAATTTGTGCTAGCCAAAAGATGCAGAAAAATTCTGAAGCCTTGTACTACTACTGCAGGCATTGGACCTTAACAGCTATTAAGCCCTTTTAAAAAGACAGCCAGCATAAATATAGTCCTTTTAGAGGTACATTGTATTAACAGACTGTCCTGTGGATATATATACCCACATATAAATTAGTTAAACCAAGTGCTTTGCATAAACTACAGTGCCACAGGTAATAAAGTATAAAAACTTTGAAAAATTATTGCACCTACTCTACAAAAATTGCCAATGTGCACTGCCATAACAGAAGACAACTCTTTACACCGGAGGCATCATTCTTCACTCGCATTATCCCAGAATGACCAACGATCAAAAGCTATCCTGATTCCAAATGTAGCCTAAAATATTAATTAACTTTGCCCTACATCAGGTTAGTATAAAAAAAGAGGCCGATTGGTGCAAAAACTTCAGTTCACAAAGCCCATGGTATTTTTTTCAAGGCTCTGTATTCGATATGGCTTATCAAACATCAACTGGTAACATATAAATAGGAAACAATTAGTCATCTCTCAGTACAAGCTGTTCTGGATGAATCCTGTATATACACAAGCAGTGCTCAGACTGGATGAGTGTATGTGAATACACATTTCTTGCTATAATACACAATAATTACTTATGGAAATAAATACAGTTTGTCCCTTGGCTTCAGATTTCTAACCGCGCTTTGTACTTTTTGCGGTTTGTAAAAAAATATCAATTGTAGCTGCTATATAAAAACGACTGAAACTAGTGCAAAATGTACGATGTCTCTGATGAAACGGTTTACACCTTCGACTGCCTCTCATCAGACCACTCTTGCTTGGTATTCTGCAGAGCTTGTGTCTTTTTCTCATCCACCTGCACATAGTCCACCCTCTGCTCTTCAGACAGGAAAGGTTTCTTCAGAAGAAAAAAAGAAAACTAATCTTAAAAGCAGAAAGGCATACATGAAAGATTTCCAGGGGTGATAAAACCCTTCTGGTCATTACTTCCACTAACAAACTTAACAAACGCCCATAAAAGTTCTTTTACTGCTTAATGGACAGGAAAACCACTAACCAGCAGATAAGGATGTTTACTCTGAGTTTATTCAATTATATAGTTTGCGATGAAGAAAGTGGATAGAAATTGGCATTTTGTAGAAAACAAAAAGGGGGAGTGGGGGGATTATTGACTTCCTTTGAAGATACTTGTGGCCTGGATGTTGAACTTGTGACTTGACTTAGAATATGTGTTGACCAGGAAAGCCAAAAGGCCTCATCTGTATAACCTATATATCGGAGTTTTGTCAGTGTCAGCTATGTTTTTTCACCAACTTACGCAGACTATTAGACAACCTGTTTTGTCATTAAAATGAATGCTGCTTATGGTCCGAATATGTAAAAAAAAAATATATATATATATTTTTTTTAATTAGTCCCAAACATTCTTGGAGAAATATCTCTGCATCCAATCCAGTGGATTCAGAAAATGGGTACTGCCCATTTTTGTATGGGTACAGAAAAATACTTAAGTTTCAGCCCTGCACACTCTGAATGTCCCAGCTCTGCCTGCGTTGCTGGAACATCCTGTATATTCATTTTATATGTGAATGACTGTGATGTTATGGTGCTAAAACTGAGTAAATTTCCATGTTTCCATGTTTGAGGGGGAAGTTAGTGTATGAACGCATTCACTTGTATTTAAAAACATTGAGCTTTTAGGCTCAGTATACAGGTTTTTGCCAAATTTGTATAAAAGGGTAGAGTAAAAAGTGAAAAGTACTCTGAAACCCCACTGACTGTATCAGAATGAGCTAATTATATTTTATATACAGGTGATTCCTGAAAAATTTTAATATCGTCCCAAAGTTCCTGTATTTCCACTTAAAAGGTGAAAATAATATATGACTGATTACATGCAAAGCAAGATATTTCAAGCCTTTATTTTGAGGACTATGGCATACAGGTTATGAAACCCCCCAAATCTCAGAAAATGAGAATATTGTGAAAAGGTTCTAGGCTCAAAGTGACAGACTATAATCAGCTAATTGACCAATAACCTCTACAAAGTATTCCTGAGACTTTAAATGGTCTCTCAGTCTGGCTCAGTAGGATTCACAATCATGGGAAAGGATGCTGACCTGACAGTTGTACAGAAAACCATCATTAACACCTTTTAAAAGGTAACTGCAAAAGACATTGGGATGTTCCCAACTTGCTGTATCAAAGCACATTAATAGATAGTTATGTGGAAGGGAAAAGTGTTGAAGAAAAATGTGCACAAGCAGCAGGGATGACCGCAGCCTGGAAAGGATTGTCAGGAAATTTAAAGTGTTGTGGACTGAGGCTGGAGTTAGTGCATCAAGAGCCATCACACACCTCGACATGGGCTCCAAACGTCGTATTTTTCTTGTCAAGCCGCTCTTGAACAACAAAGAATGTCAGAAGCGTCTTACCTGGGCTATAGAAAAAAAGAACTGGTCTGTTGCTCAGTGGTTCAAAGTCCTCTTTTCTGATGAGACCAAAGAGGCACAAGAGAGGCACACAGTCCAAGATGCTTTAAGTCCAGTGTGAAGTTTCCACAATCTGTGTTGATTTGGGGAGCCAAGGCATCTACTGGTGTTGGTCCACTATGCATGTCCAAAGTAGACACAGCAGTCTACCAGGAGATTTTGGAGGACTTCCACCGACACAGCTTTTTATGGACATGCCAACTTCTTTTCCAGCATGACTTAGCACCTGCCCAGATTGCCAAAAGTTGGTTCAATGACCATAGGATTACTGTGCTTGATTGGCAAACTTGCCTGACCTTAACCTCATAGAGAATCTCTGGGGGTATTGCCAAAGAGAGATAACACCTCAGCAGTGCCACAGGCTGATAGCATCCATGCAACACCACATTGAGGCAGTCATTGATGCAAATTGCAAATACTGAGTACATAAGCATGATTATATTTTTCAAAGGTCTGACATTTTTCAAATTAAAATCTTTGTTTAATTGATTTCATGTAATATGCAATATTTTCTGAGATTTTTATATTGTAGTTCATAATCTGTAGCCATAATTAATAAAATGATAACAAATAAAGGCTTGACATATCTCACTTTGCATATAATCAGTCATTTCATATATGAGGTTCACCTTGTAAGTTGAATCACTGCAATACAGGAACTTTTGGACAAAATTCATATTTCTCACAAATCACCTGTATTTTCCTTATTGAAATGCAGAATACAAAACAAACAAAACTGCTATAGGGATCACTTTGTTGTAGTTGTATGAATTCATTAATTTGACAAATACAGAAGCTGGTTTTAAATAAATGCTTTTTTTTGCCACACTTGGAGATTTTCAGAGAAAGATAAAAAGAATAACCGTTTTGTTGTACTTTACCTTTTGCACAGGAGATGGAGATGCAGAATTAAAATCCAGGGCAAGATAGTCAAGGTTGAATTTCCGTGGCCAAGGAAAGCTTCCATTACTGGGTGATGCCCCTTGTCTCTGTTCCTTTTAATGCAGAAAAAAACAGCTACTGTTAATGCTTAAAAAATCTAAGTAACTGAGGAGAAAAAAAAGGGTGGTAAAATGGGCTTATTTAAATAAAAAAAATAAACCTCAAAGCTCAATAGAAGTCTATGGGAATTTAATGTGTTGGTATGACTTGGATGTTGGAGAACAAAAAAGGAGAAACAATATCATTGCACATTTCTTTTTCCATACAGGACCATTCAACATGTATCTTTCACACAGAACCCCCTAGATGCTTAAACTCACATCCCTCTTACTACCACACTGCCCCATTCAGCTGCAGTGATGAGCAAAAGCAAAGCCCTGTGTAACTTACATGGCCTAATTTATTGCACAGGGAGAGAATTCCAGAGCAGAGTATGTGCATATCTGTATGTTAAACCTTGCTATAATTATTGGCAGACAGATGGTGAATACTCAAGTAAAAGCAACATCATTTAAATAACATTATGGAAAACTCAGAACAAGACAAATATATAATGATGTTTTTTATATGGTATGCAAATAAAATGAGTTTTGAGAACTGGCAGGGAGATCGCTTTTTACCTCATATGTCATATCTGTAATTGGTGGGGAAGAATTGTGAGCTGACCAGGGCTATGTAGTAGAAATGACTGCTTGCAAGGTTCCAAAAATGAAGTAAACATAAGCCCTACCTATCAAGTTTTCCCTTATCTAATTAGTTTTCCCTTATCACAGAAAGTGATGTTGCGGTGTGTTACTTCCAGTATTTGGAATACGGACGTGCTGAGGCAGGGTGCCACTTCTGCATTACAAATTACAGAATTGACAAATCGTATTTGCTAGCTGGCTAACTGAAGAGGGAGGGGTCATTACTCTTCATTCTAACTTAATTCCCAAACATCATTTGCCTAAGCTACCTTGATTTTTCTAAATATCCGGGATTTATTGAAATTGGGATTTGGCTGGACAGGACACATAAAAAAATTGACTTTCTCAGCCAAAATGGGAGGGTTGGTAGGTTTGACGTAAATAGAGCTCTGCATGATATCCCAGACATTAGGGCGACATCCCTACTCCCTCCACCCATCTTAGATGGAGTTGTTCTTTAATGCATAAATTAACTAATTACCTCACACAACTTACAAATGTCTTATATATCTAAAATTTCTTAGTACCTAACTAAGTTATTATTCTGTGTCTGCATAAAACAAAGTCAGTGTATATTGAAGTTGATTACCATTGGAATATAGCTCTCGTCTTCTTCTCCAGAGACAGAACTGGGAAAGATATTTGCTGAGTTAATACAGTCGCTTTCTGGGGAGATAAAGCTGGTCCGATTACTAGGAAGAAAAACATGGAAGAGGTCAGACAAGCATTTAACAGATGCTCTGAAATGCAGCCAACTCCTGACATTGCACATATGTCCAATAGACATGCCCTGCTCCTGCTCCTCTGGTAGGAATAACAATATAGAAGTGAGGTCTTCTGGCAGAGAGTCGGTGTGCATCAGACATCCCCGAGATAGGCATCTAGATGGTAAACAGCAGCTTATTCAGACAAATGGGTTGGTGTCCACCCAGTGCAATATAAGTCAGACGTGATGCGTCTGTCTGCAAAGCATCGAGCAGCTGTGTTTCCGTGCAACATTTATTTGTTTCTCCTCAAAAGGCCAGGCCTGATTCATACCTCACTGCCTATTTCTCTTCTCTTTGTCATATTTGCTTTACGAAACACCAGGGGCCATTGTATTGAGCTGATCATCTGCTGCCAACGTTCAGGTTTGCAGCTGTGCCGAACACTGACGCACAAGCTTCTATGAACCGATGTTTACAAAGCACTAAAAGATGATAAATATTAGTGAAACTAAACACTGAAGGCATATTAGGAGTGATAACAGCAGGCCCGTCGTATCACCAAGATGGGTGTGGCCTTCATTTGGGCGTCAGTGGCGGGAGTGCTTGTCATATGAACTAGCAACACTTTAATTGTATAGAGAATAACAAACAATTATTACAGCAGGAGTCTGTCATCCCCAGTCAAATATACTGTCAAGACAAACGGCACACACAGTGATACAATGACTCAGCCAAGGTCTTCTAAATAGATGGCCTGAAACATTGTACACATTTTTCATCATTATGTCTATTTGGTTTAGAGATCGTCATTGTTATTTCCTTGGTTTCCCATTGTTTCTTTCTAAAAACGATAACATGGTTGAAAGTGAATTTTGAAGATAAAGCATAAATGTGATTAAAAAAAACACAGCAAGTTTAATGGACAAACTACTTTGGTACATATGAGGTGTACCCATTTTATCTTGGGTAGGTGTGCACAAGACATCTACATGTTTTTGCCTGTCTTCATCAACTCCCACTTTTTTTTTGCTTGTTTACAATTTTTATTGCTAGTAGGTCGCAAGTCAAAAAGTTACTCGTTCTATGATGTATCCTGTATGCCCTGGTCCTTATTAAATATCATGCAGTGTCCCTATACCTACTACACATAATGGCTACAAAAGGTTCGACTCTTAATCCATTGTATCTACTGGTACTTGCACTAGAACAGTAATCGCCTACAGCATATTACCCTTTCCTGCACACCAAATAGGGATGGCAACTTCTCCTAAGAGATGTTCTCCTGGTAGAGAACACAGAGCAGCACATGAATAATTTGATCAGCTGATCAAGTTGACCTTCCTTTGTTTTTTTCATATGATCACGTCCTATTTTTGCTTTGTGTATAGACTAAAACAAGATCAGCCAGTCAGAGCTGTACTACTTGATCAGCTGAGTTCTGAGTAGAACTTTTTCTTGGGAGAACTTACCATTTCTATTATTGAGCAGGTCTATCAGAAGACCAACTGTGTTGGTCAGCCACTGCGGCAATGCACCAGCACCCGCAGGAAGTTCATGACATGAGTCTACTTAAGGGGAAGGTGCAGGCTGGGAAACATTAACATACAACATAATTAATTTACAGCGCTCATCCAAACTAAGCACCTGAAATGGGCTAAAAAAAAATTATTTGTCTTATACTCCATTCAAGATATTCTAATCTTGGCATTTTGTGTGTGCACTTTGTGAGTGAATTGCAAAGCCCCTGAACATGCTATCATCACCAAATTTGCTGGAGAAGGGTTGTGGGAACATTAAAACAAAAATTGCTCTAGCTTATGTTTTTGCATAAATAAGGTTAAAATGTTTTGAGTTGACTTCATTTAAGGGCTCTTTCACACTGTGTTTTTTAAGGCATGCATTTCTGCATATATACAAAAACGCATGCATTTTTTCACATTACATCTGCGTTTGGGTTTTGCATTTGGGTTTTTGAACAAATCAATGAAAAATGCATGAAAAATTTATAAAAAATGCTTACAGCAGGGCGTTTTAACAAAAACATGCGGAAACACTGCGTTTTTAAAAAATGCAACTCATGCAGTGTGAATGGTAACTTTGGTTGTCTTTGAAAAAACATGCGCATTTTTAAAACGCATATAGGGCCCTTAAACTTAACTTATGCAAAAACTACATAAGCTAGAGCAATGCTTTTTTCTTTACAAAGTTCCCACAACCCTTCTCCAGCTAATGTTAACGTCTTCAGGGGGTTTGAAAATTCTAAAACAAAAGCTATTTGCAGTGTGTGTGCCATTTCCCACCCTAGGCTTATACCCGATAAATTCATTTTTTTAGAATTTTTTGAAAAATTTGTTATCTTGGTTTATATCTGGGTTCGCTTATACTAAAAGCGGACCTACCACCTGAGAGGTTACTCAACAGTATCGGCTGCAGCTCAGCCAATACTGCAGAGATCCTCAATTGTAAAAAGAAAAAAAATCTTTTTCTGACAGCTGGAAGGGGACATGTTACAAGTGCGCCCCTCCCACGCCTTATGTCATGCCTAGGTAGCCAAAATGGGGTCTGGGACAAATCTCCCCCACAAATCTCTCCAGCTCCGACAGAGAGGAGACAGGAGGGGAAGGTAGAGTGGAGGAGGTAGGCGAGGGGGAGGTAACGTGGAGGGGGAGGAGAGGGGGGGGGCAGTGAGGGCGGAAAAAGCTGCACTTCTCCAAGAGCTAAGATGCTGGCATCAGAACTGAAAGTAAAGGGGGGAGAATGTTGTGGGATTTTTTTGTGTAACAGTTTTCCAACATCTGAGCTGCTGACAGGAAAGTATTGTGTCTATTTAATGTATGTGTGTTTTTTTCATTAGTGTTTAAAACTGCTTTAAGTATATACGGCTATCAATCCCAATATAACCTTTTGTCTTATTTCCTTTTTTCTTAAACACATTTTCTTAAACACAATATCGTTTACAAGTAACTTCACCATGCTTTTTAGTAGATAACCAATTCCTTCTTTACTTATGTACTTGTAGAACTCCTACCTCTACCTCATAACTATAAAAGTATAAAAAAATTTACAAAATGTCAGTTGCCATAACGGGCAAAACCCCCCAAAACACCTACCCCTACCTAAATGTTGTACTTTGATAATAAATTATTACATTAAATATAATATAATTACAACTGCTTAAAAAAAATGTCTATAGAAACGTACTTATTTGCATATATAAAAAAGTTTGTTAAGTGACTGACACAGATTCTGCTTTGAAGAATAACCACATTCACTGATATGACCTCTCATAAACCCTTCACTGCAATTTTCGAGAAACTGCATGCATGATCTTTGGAAAGAATACAGCAACTTATATAATTATGTAAAAAAACAGTTTGTTACGGCAGGCATTTCATACGCCTGGTGATATGTTATTGCTGGACTGTGACCAAATATCTGAGGGTGTGACAAATTCAAAGCAAATACAATGTAGCAGTTCACACTGAGGCCTAATAAAGATTGTTTTTTAAATATTTCATTTAAAGCATTTCAATACATTTGCAACAAACATTAAAAGGGAAATGATAGTATTGCAAGACATGAGTTTACAAAAGACCTTTAAAAAAGTGGCTGACTACTTACTAAGGCACTGTCCATGTTTTTGTAATTAGTGCATGTTCTCTTATTGTAGAAAGGTTCCGGAGATCCAGGGGAGGTGGGCGCACTGTAGATAAAAAAGTTTGGAGTTATTTCATAGCATGCAGCATAAAGGTTTTTAAAAAAAAGCATCTGCTAGAAAATGAAACAGATTTGTTTCCCTCTGGTGTTGAATTTAAATCTTAATTTGCCATTGTATACCTTCATGGTGACATGCCAAACTATATAGAAAGATCCTGGAACTATTCTCTCATTTGCAGAGATAAATGCTTAATGGGAATCCCGGTACATGAAAAAACTGGTCATTACCTGAATGCAGATGGTATAGCCTTGGATCGGGGTTCTTCTCTACCACTGAACCCCCCTTCTTTCTTTCCTTGTTTATATGGTTTGTATCAGTGCCTGGTACTTCCATATTTATATGATGCTGTTCTTGTATTTAGCTGTTCTACTCAATTGTAACATGTCATTGACTGTTGGAAAATACCCTTGAACCATATTCCCCTATGATTTTTTTCTTGTGTATTTGGCAGAGGTATAAACCCCAATATACTCTACCAAGCTATGTGACTCACCGATAGTCTTTCTTGATCCTCCAATGCAATAGCTGGATGGGACAAGCAGAAGTAGCATACCAAAATATGTTGTAAGCTAGGTAAAGAAAAGTATAACCTGCTTTCTACGTTTTAAAGCAAATCTAATAGGTCTGTCTGCTACCTCAGACTGGCCATTGAAAACTGGACGTACCCCCATGGCTGGAGAATATCTCTGGTCTCCTGTATAATTATTTATGGACCAGTTTTGTATCATTGATGCT
Source organism: Ptychadena robeensis (assembly GCA_036250615.1). Lineage (NCBI taxonomy): Eukaryota > Metazoa > Chordata > Amphibia > Anura > Ptychadenidae > Ptychadena > Ptychadena robeensis. The sequence continues at coordinate 35,623,837 of CM070040.1, forward strand.
GGACTCCTGCCCTCCTCTGTATTTCCTTTTTGGCTATAGCATCTGCTTTACTATTGAACCCCCCCCCCTGTACCTACTATCTACACTTTATAGTCCTACTCTGTCCTACTATATGGTCACATACAAGACAAACTATATGGCTGGATGTTGCTTGATGTTTTTGGCTTGTATTCATTAAAATCACATTTATGTGTGCCGTGTCTGAGGAGAGACCTCCCAAACCTATATACTTTTGAGGTCGAGTTATAATTGGCTGTATGTTTTTCTTTGTGTCTGTTTACTTCTTTAAGCCTAATTTCTTTCTTGTTTGAGTTATTCGTCATGCAAGCATTTATTATTCAACTCAATGCAAACATGTGCAGAGATATGCTACAAGTTTCTTTTTACCTTACTATCATCATTAACCTTAACTTACCATTCTTACACTCCCTGCTGCTCCCTTTAGAGTCCTGGCAATAGTCTCATTTAAACTACAATAAAGCTAGCCAATCAACCGTACTTAAATTGTTTCCTGCACGACGAAATCCAAAACATAAAATGGATCGTAAAGTGTTCAGACATGTTGGTAAATTTTGCCTAATGAATTGATTGTGATTGAGAATCGATCGTGCTTAAATCAATCAAACTGTGTGGTGGTATGCTCAATCAATGTTAGACTGGTGATCGATATTAAAATTGCACAACAGGATTGAAACTAAGATAGATCATACAAAAGCCAACCCGTGTATGGCCAGCTTAAGTCTTTAGAGCAGTGGTTCTTAACCTGTGGGTCGAAACCTCCTCAGTGTTGAGCATCCATTTCACAGGGGTTGGGAAGCATTGGAGCTGCTGCTGACCAGCAACAACGCTGATGCCCACAAGCGCGGTGGAAAGTTAGGAGTGAGAATAACGTCCCCCCCTTACTTCCCACCCAGCACATTTGTAAAAGCATGGTGGGAAAATAGGGGGGGGGGCATTACACCTACCTGGTTGGTATTTTGAACACAGGAGTGACACTCCACAGGTTTATGTCAACCATTACCTGGCAGTGCACATCATTAACACTTGTTATAATGTATATTTCTGTTGTAAAGAATGCAGAATAGTGGCAAATGATTTAAGGGACTAGGCGGCAAGCAGAAAGCTTTTGAATACCTCTGCAGGTGGAATTCCCAAGGAGACACCCACAGTGGAAATACAGAGGGCGGTGAGGGAGCATGCCCTTTTATTTAAAGGAGGAAAACCCCTTAAATGTTGATACAAAAAACAAGAAAATACATTATGACTTCATCAGCTAATTGGTTCTTTTATTCTGTAGTGTGAATTCTGAATGCCATTAGTGATGTACTGATTCTGCAAAGAGTGTGTTATAATTAACGGCACAGTGGTGGGAGGTAAAATCAGAAGAGATTACTTTCAATAACAGCATAAAGTCTTAACTCAAACTATTCTAAGAATTATAAAGGACTATCGCTTCTATTGGTAACTGTATAAAGTAAAAAAAAAACTCTGCATTGACAATTTATACTTTAATGCAGTCAATAGTTAAACAGCATTAAAAATAGTTTCAATGGTAAACAAATTGCTTCTCTCATGAAGACCCCCCTTGTGTAAAAATGAATGATCATCAATGTATTTAATGTAAAAGATTCTGTGAAGGATCTCACAATCAGTGGGCTTCAGAAAGAACATGCAGACAAGAATAATATAAATAAAAAATGTTAATATGATGGAACTAGTTTCTTACAGCAACAAAAACTCAAGTGGCCAAGTGTTGCTTGGAAAAATAAACAGTATTAAACCAATTGCTATAGGAAACACAAATGCTTTCCCCCCTTTTTATACAACAGGTCTGCCAAGATAGAATTCTGAAAGTCCAAATGTTTTCTACTGAAATGCATTAACAAAAAATATTCCTAGAAGTCTCATGAGTGAAATAAGTTACATGTCACTACAATCTACTCCTGGTTAATGGTGCAGTAGTTGATGATCTGACACAATGCAACTATATTGTCACCATAAATGAACAATAGGCCCTATTTGTAAATAGCATCTGCTAGCACAGTCTAGGTTGAGTTTTAAGGTGCAGAATGATCAAAGCAATATTGATAGAAAATGATAACCTTGAGGCTGGGATACACGGCTCAATTTTTGAGCGGACAGAGAGAGCTCGGCAGTAGCGTGATGACGTCATCACTCTACTGCCCAGCTTTCCCGATATCGGGAACCAGCTGTCAGCCGGTCTGTAATATGAATGGCGAACCGCGGTTCCCTATTCAAAACATAGGCTATCGAACAAGGTATACCAACATGTTGGTAACCTGTTCGGCCGAGCGAGATCTATTGAAAACGGCATACACGGGTCGATTTTTTCCCAGATTTCTGCACAGCACAGTGCAATGAGCACGCACGGCACTCGGCTGTGCAGAAATCTGAAAAAAAAATCAACCTGTGTATTCCTTCCTTTAGAGGCAAATGCTGTTTTACCTCATTTAGGTCTAAGAACTAGCACAACAGACCCCTGCTTTCATTAGTGAAGCAACATTTACAATGCTGCTTGTTACCATTATGTCTTTGAAGCTTTGATGAGCATTTTTACATTGGAGAATGAGAACAGGGAAGCCAAGTCTCTTGTCTTTTGTCTGCATTCACAAGAGCCACCCGAGAACTTCTGGTATTCTAGAAGTGTTTGCCAAACTTCTCCTTACTTCCCACCAACAGTGCACGTTTTCCAACTAAACATTAACAGGTGAGGAATTAGTCTAAATAAACTACCTGTCAGAGTTTTATTTGCATTATAATAACTCAAAAAAATTGTGGGAGAAATATTGAAATAACCCTTGATGAACCCACTCCAGTTATAAATAGCACCCAATATGTCATCCTTGGAATTTCAATCTCTTCATTAATCTAATAGTCTTTTCCAACTTTACAAAATCACTAGAAGGATGGAAACATTGGTTTGACCGCTCATAAACTTAAAATTAAGTTTCTGGGTCTCTAAAACTAAATCTTTAAATAATTTCTTTAAATAATTTTCCTTTAATCTTTTTAAAATATAGAGGGAAAGAGGTAGACCAGACTGGCCTTATTACTATCAGGTTTTAGGTTGGTCCCAAAGACAATGAAAAGCTTCTATCTTTTCTCCACACTATTAAAATGGTTTTTGTGCTTCTCTTTGTCCTCATTCATTTACTGTCCCCTCCAAGACAGAAATAAAACCGTTCTTAATCTTATATACATTATCCATAATATATGTACTGTATGTAGTTGCAGTTGGGTCTAAATGTATAGTACAGAAAAAGAGGTACAGGGCCAAAAAGGCACTCATTATTTACTTATGTGTTAACAAAGCATTACAACATGACTTACTCTTTCTTCGTGGCTTTAGGTCACGGTTTACAGGAGGTGGTTCCAGGTCTGCGGGGAGATCCGGCAATGGGCTGGAGACCTTTGAGTTAACGGATGCAGGAAAGTTAAATGCTGCAGTTACGGGGCTCATAGGTATGTACCCATCTGTACTACAGTCTGATTCTGAACATGGCGGGGAAGCGTTTGGGTTCATGGGAACATAGCTGTCATCTGAGCAGTCTGAAGCGAAGGAATGCTGGTGTGTAAACCTGGGCTATAAGACGAAATAAAAAAAGACAACTAATGAGTAATGTAAATGTGTTGGCATGAGTTAACACAACTTACAAGAGTGAGTCACAGACTGCAATGAACCTCAAAATATAGAATTCTTAATGTCACCAAGAAGAAATGACACGTAGACTTAGGAACATCTTCATGCTCTAAAAGGAACTACAGTATCAGGTAAATTGCAATGTTAGGAGTTTACTCCAGTCCCTTTTAGACGTGCATCGGGCATCGCACGTTAAGCATCCAAGACGTGCACATTCTATCCAATGGGCTTGTTGCTCATGAACATGTCGACACATGAGAAGCAAATAGGTGTGAACCTGGCCTGGAACATCATTTATATGAAGTGTCAATACTTCAGGATAAAACGTAATCCCACGGCTAACCACAAGGGGTCTCTACTACATTCTACGTTACTGGGGTCACGGTACACACAATAGCCTGCCTTGCATTTACTTTAGCAAACCTTTGCTAAGGAACAGCTAGACTTTTTAAAATTACTATGACTGTCTTATGTACAGACCAACTGGGGTTGGTTAGGTTTGCATCCATGACCTACAAGGATGCCTATTGTAAGACCATGTTAAAGAAGCAAGAAAGTGAACATCACAGCCACAAAACTAGAGAATGAAATGTAGCAATCATAGCTTCTTCATTAAGGTCAGTGTATCCATGATTCTGATTACAAAGAAAGTGCAGTCAAAACAGTAGGGAGAATGGAGGGGAAGGGGAAGGAGAAAATGTAATAGGGTATGGGGCTTTAACGGCACATCCTAAATTTTCAACTCTCAAAATGAATATTTATTAAAAACGGTCTTTATTGATAGTGACCATACAATAAATATATTTAAAACAAATTAACT
>CM070040.1:35628417-35643824 GCA_036250615.1 Ptychadena robeensis
AGTTAATTTGTTTTAAATATATTTATTGTATGGTCACTATCAATAAAGACCGTTTTTAATTAATATTGATTTTGAGAGTTGAAAATGTAGGATGTGCCGTTAAAGCCCCATACCCCATTACATTTTCTCCTTCCCCTTCCCCTCCATTCTCCCTACTGAGTGTTTTGACTTCAGATTTCAAGAGGGGTGTTGGCACACATAGCGATATGGTTTTTACGATACAGCATACAGAGAGTCAGCCTTCTCTTGCTGCTCTATGTTCTTGTTTACAAAGGAAGTGCACCTATGAGCCTGCTGGGAGCTCAGTACCGGCAGATCAAGCAAGCCAGCCCACGGTGTGATAACATCATTGGGCTGTGAACGAGCTGACCCGATATTGAGCAGCAGCACTTCTGCGGCCGCCAACCCATATGCTACTTTGGAAGGGGACCCATGGATTTCCACCAAGGTTTTCTAACATGTTGGAAACCTGTTCAAATGAGCTCCTTCCAGCAGGATCAGTTTATCCTGCTCGAAGGAAGCCTGGAACTTGTAATAGATTCGAGCAACATTGTGCACCATGAACGTGAACGCAAACGGAGCCCGATATTGCTCAAATCTGTTACTACTGATCTCCCATACACTAGTATAGAAGACCTAGCACGCAGGCGTTATTTACCTGCAGTGAAAGTGTTCACATTATTTCCAATGTGTCAATTGGCAGTAAATACCACACTACAATTAGCCTGAAAATGCCCCAGAGCAACCATAACACATAGCAGGTGTATAAAAGTGATGAAATAATATAATATACCAACCAGATTTAGGCTGAGCCTCTTGTCCCTACTTCGTATTGAGCAGTCTTCAATATCACCTGAAAGGGAGAATATTTAAGCATTAAAATGGATTGCTTTAAGAATAGATAATATGTAAAAAAAAATCCATGCCATAGCCATGTAAAAAACTAAAGGGCAGCCATAAATGTAATTGTCCATAAACAAACATATTATTTTGATGGATATTAACCTCTCTAATGGTATGATTTATTTATTTCTGTTTAAAGCAGTACAGGAAATATAAACAGATTACAAAGATATTTGTTTAAATCTCCTGCCCGGTTTAGGCCCCGCTTCATGTATAGTCTTGGGACACATATGCAGGCATCACTGGCAATCCTAGTGGGCAGCCACACTTCTCCGCTGTCATTCAGTCGCTGGACTTCATGGGACACGTACCCTCTGCTGTTTTAGTTTTAGGGAAAAGACCTTTCATTCATGGGACAATTGACCCTTCGAGGGACAAGGTGAATTACAATGTTAGATGGGCACACCTGATATCTATATGGAATGGTAGAAATTTTATTAAAAATGTTTTCATGGTCTCTTGTCTTTTTTCTAGGACTTTTCAAACCCCATGTGAATAGGTAAGAGGTATACAATAGGGTAGGGAGTGAGATCCGGGTCCTCTTGCTAAAGGGTAACCCTGGATACTCAATAAGCCCCCACAATGCCTGGCCCAAGTTGTAGGGAACAGACCCCCCCTATCTTAACAAAGGGTCTCCCCTTCATTAAGATATGGAAGGAGGCTTGCTGGGACAGCTTGCCAAAAGAGGTCCAAGCTTGCCAAAAGGGGTCTGGTTTTCTCTGGGGGGAGGACTCCACACTGTTTTCCAAAGCAGACCCCTTGCTAAAATACATCCACACCCTTTTTAACACTTTCATTGCTGAACTTGACTAGTCCTGACCTTAACCCCATAAAAAAGCCTTTAGGATGAACATACATGGAGATTGGAAGCAAGGCTGACCTCATAAGTGCTCAAATGCGTAAATTCCCATATTGACTTTCCAGAATCTATGGCAAGCATTCTGAGAGTGTAATGGGGGCTACTGTCCACCGTTCTCCTCCTACTTACCACTGTGGCCCTGGGTGCTGTGTTAAACGATGATTTCAGTTGTGCTGGGACCTGGTCTACATGCTGTTTTGTAGTGCTTCATAGGGAATCAGCGCGCGTCACCTTCTGTGACTTAAAGGATTGGTCATGTGTCCTGGCTGGCCAATCGTGGTCCTCCTGCATGTATATAAAGGGATCCAGGCCTGGCCTGCTAATGACGCCTGTGTCTCTGGTACCTCTCCCTGGTGCCCTCTAGACCAGCTGCCTCGTGTGCCTACCCTCCCTCAAGAGGTAGCGACCTGGTGTTACCCTCGGAAAAGACTATCCACACCATCAGGGGTATTGTGGAGAACGAGTGGGTTCACTTAGACAATGCCCTTAGAAGAGGTAGCACTCCTGGCACAGTGGGTCCACATCTGCTGGTTCGTGGCAGAGAGGAGCAGAAATGGTTATGGCTGCAAGGACGAGCCAACTCTATATTCATTCCTATGAATTTAGAAAGCGATGTGCCAATTGTTTTGTAGGTGTAATCGCCATGTGTACCAATACATTGGTCTACAAAGTGCATATAGAGACCATACCAAAACCTTTATAACTCTTGTTCTGGGAAACTGTGATATAAAAAGCAGTCTGCACAAGGTTTTTTTTGTTATCATGATCTAAAGTATGACAGATGGCTAGAAGAATTGCCTCGATCTACTTAAAGAGATAACTTCAGAGGCTTTTATGCAATAAACACGACTTATACTATGTGGGAATCACTAGAAATACCAGTGCATGCTGAATTCTATGCAGCCAAGTGTTATATTTTGCAATGAGTATGTGGGATCTCAGACAGAACAATGTCACAAACAGTGCTCATTAAACCATAAACATCAATCAAATCTCTTTACAGCTGTCAGTGGCTGAAGGATCACCTACTGTACACAGTGTGCTCAGGGCAGGTAAACAACCCCCTTTCAGTTATCCACCAATAACTTACCTTGATTTCTTCCAACGTGACCTACACAGTTTGTGTATACACATATACACAGTGTCCTAAAATTATTTCTGGTTACTGTAAATAGACAAGTTCATGTGTGTGTGCGCTTACACTTGGTGTGGTTTTTTAAACAATATTTAAACCACAGAACACAAAGTCCTGGCAGGTTTGTGTTGCTGTATTTGTCCCCTTTTGGAAACAGGGTGATTATAATGATCATTTAGCCTCCTAGATCAGCTGGCCCCCGGTCCAATGAGTGCCAGTCTAAAGATGGCCATACACCTTTAGATCTTTCTGTCAAGATTTCCTTTAGATCTACCAACAACTATGTAGTATAAGGTCCTCTGTGATTGAACCCAGGTAGGCTTGATGGTTTAGAAAGTCCCTCATATTACATGGTTTGGTAAAACAAAAGGAGATCTGAATGAAATCTGACAGAGAAATCTAAAGGTGTATGGGGGCCCTAAGTTTTTAGACCATGTCTCCATAAGACGGCAGGACACATTAAGCAAAAACGTAATGTAAAACAAAAACATAAAAATAACATGTGATGCATCCAATGCAGTCCTATAGAAAAAATGTGTCACAATTGTGTCCAACAAATAATACAAAGTTACCACAAAGCTGTTTTTTTACAGTTGTGGCAGCTTCACCACCATAATGTGTCTCAGAACCAAGAAATATGCGACAATCTGTGATTCACAGATATTGAGATTTAGGTCTTTTATAAGTTAAATTTTATTGGTTAATTGCCCTTTCAAACTATATGTGCTACAGCTGTGGTGTGTTTTGTTTTTTTTTGCCAGTGAACGAAGGTACTAGCGGTAACGCTGTGTTTTGAACAGTGCTGTGTACCTTGCCTTAGCTGAAATGCAGCTGCGGAGCTTCTAGGGTGTAAGGGCCCTAAAACATATTTTGGCCTGGAGTTCAGCAGTACAAATCCCACATGACTATGGAGGGTTATCAAGGGCTATTTGATCCTATGGAGTAATAATCTATTAAACAGTACAGAGGAGTACAGTGCTGCATTAAAATGCTGCATTGGTTTTGAAAGATTATGCTGTAAATGAGTATGGGTAGTAGCTCACCCAGTCCATAAATACTAATGTCAAAATCATTTCCCATCTGTCTACTTAGACCCTATATATCTCATCCTCTGATCCATAAATGTGCTGTAAATCATACAATTCAGATCAGTGACATGAGAGACGTGAGCTCGGACTGTAACATTCTCACAACCTCATGCATCACTCTCTTGCCCTCCCACATCGTCATGTGGCTTTGTCAAGACAAGCATGCAGCTCATTAGGAACCCTAAAAATACTACCTACTTTTTGACAGGTTTCCTTAATTTCCTTGATCTAATGCATGTTAAAAAAAAAAAAAAAAGAGAAAATGATTCCATCATTTAAGTATTAGCCCATCATTGCCCTCATTTCAGGAAAGAGCGATCAAGACTTTCCTTTCTTGTAACTGATATGAGTTTAGTGACATGCAACCTCTATGTGTTTTAGGCATTGCCAGATAAAATACATGTTTACCTTTCCAGTTCCTAACATTGTCCAGACTGGATAGTGAGATTCTTCTTGGCACCAGTCCAGATAAACAATGTCCATTCTGGATGACTCCACTGGAAATCACTTCGGGCCTTGTTTCAGGAAAATGGTTTGGTTTAGGTGGCCTTGGCGGTGGAGTGATAGTGGTGGGTAAAATCTCACTGTCACTCAGTCCGCTGTGGCTTTTCTCAATGGAAAATGTCTGTGATAACGAGGGACCCAAAAGTGGGGAAGAAGAAGAAAAGTCGCTAGATGAACCATTGGATTCTAGGTCCTTGACGGCTATGAAAGTTGGAGATTGCATATGATTATGGTGGTGAAAGTTTACATTGTAAAGTGTCTGGCTGAGAGGATGTTGGGACGGTAAGCAGTCAAGAAACACATCATCGGATGAGGTGTGCTCGAGGGACTTGTCGGAGTTTGACCATGCGTCAGATCTGAAACAAAGACCAATACAGGTTAATCAACTAATAGAACACAAAGAACATAGGCCAATATACCATCATTTTATATATTTTTAAACCGAAGCATTCCCATACTTGTCAGCACAAAAAATGGCAAGGCTCTTGTTTATATGATGGAACACACACTCTGCTTTAGATGCTTTTGGCTATTTTTAAACTGAAGTCAGAGATTTCTGTCCTCCATCTGATTCTCACAGATGATACCAAGTGGGAAGGACGGCAAGATCTTTCTAAGTGTCATTAGAGAGAACACTAGTTCCCTTCTGCTTGGATCAAAGATTAAGTAAAATGTCTTCAAGCAAACAACACATTTAGCGCACATAATTTTAGCATTCATTTTATTTTAGAAAACCATCTAGCCCTCCGAAATCTGAAACACATGGTCAAAATGGAGGCTATTTGTGGACATGGTGATTGGCGTCAATATAAAATAAATAAATAGAAAATAAACAGGCGGAATTTAAGATAATCTTGCTGGGGAAAAAACATGACTCGGCAGAAGGAGGCTGGGGAGAAGGTAAGGCTCCAATCAGATGGTCAGTTGGGAACACATCGTTCACACCATCTGGGGATAGCGACCAACCGTAAGACGCGTCATGTCTCGTTCTCAGAGCGATAATGTTATGTAATGTGTTTTGCGATTGACAACTGCCCACCAAGCACCCGCACAATGTGCGCAATCTCTACACACAAAGGTGCATTTAAGCAGGGTACAGACGTAGAGATATGGGTCAAATAGATGGCCGTTTCGAGCGTCGTGCGTGCTCACAGCCATCTATCTGACCCATATAATATGCCCCCATCATTTATAGGACATGACCGTAAATATGGCTGATGTCCGATGCTTTGCCTAGAGACTGCGGGTTTCCAGGCAAAGCTCATGCTGCTGTCAGATATCAGAAGAGTCGGGGAGAAACAGTTCTGCTCTCCCCGGCTGACAGCAGTGTGATGACGTCATCACGCTGCTGCAGGGTACATTGGACGGCTCGAATATCGAGCCATCTCTACCCTGCTTTATGGTTTCAAGGGGGCTGACAATTGAGAGTCTGAATGCAGTCTTACCTTACCACTTTTTTTATTTACATTATTTAGACTGGTGACCATTGATGGGAAATTGATGGGATTAAGAGCAATCTTCCATTCGCACCACTGTGTGATTCCTCTACTAAATATTGCCACTGGGACAGGAAGTGCTGAAAAGTCTCCTTATCAGTACACAAACACCACAAATAAAATCTGAACCCTTTCTATGCAACACATTATTACTTAAAAAAATCGCCACATTGTCTGATGTCTCAGCAGCAAAATGGTGCACAAAGACTTTATAAATGGAGACCAGCAAGGTCTGCCATATATGTACCCCAACCCTGTACTTGGCTGGGAAAAGAATCTGCCATACATAACAGACGAAACCAGTACTACGAGTTAAATGGGACAAGCTGTCGGCATTGTCTATCTAAAGCCCCCCATACACGTTCCGATTTTTCGTACGAATTTTGCCCGACCGACCGATCGGGTCGGGAGATTAATCGATCGGGAGATTAATCGGATTCGGAATTATGTACCCGACCGATCCAGATTTCTCAAAGTTGGCCGAAAAATCGGTCGGGACCGCTTCGGACCTGTCCGTAAATTTTTGGTCGATCTGCTGTTAATAAATAGGGTCGGGCTGATGGATCGGTGATAATTCGAATTCCGATTTTTCGTGCCAGCCGACCGACCGACCATAACATTTTAGGTGAAAATCGGGTGACACGATCGGATGAAAAATCGGTCGGGAGAATAATCGGAACGTGTATGGGGAGCTTTAGTATGCTTGTTATCTGATGTATTGGCTTTAATACATTAACCGCCCTAGCGTTATGGACGGCAGCACCTCGTCCAGCGCTCCAACTGCTGCTATCGCACTGGACAAGGTGCTGCCATCCAGTACAATGCGGGGCTCAGGGAGAGCATACTCACGCTGTCCCCGTGTCCCCGATGCGACATGCCTCCTCGGCTGCTCGTGTCCTTCTCCCCCCCCCCCCTGCTCCGAGTGACGTGATGACGTCACTCGGGGAGGCGGTGGGAGATTTGTACAGTAAATAGCATGAAAGCAGTTTTCTATGTAGAAAACTGCTTTCAAACTCCCCCTATGTACTAAATATCGCCAGAATAAAGTCCCTGATGCCCCAGATGTGCCCATTTGCAGTAACCCTTTCTTCCCTGGTGTGATTTTATCACACCAGGTTAGAGAGGGTTAAGTGCAAATGGGAACATCTGGGGCACCAGAGACTGTTTATTTTGGCGATATTTAGTACATAGCAGCATAGTTTTGTGTCCTAATTTTTGTGTTTTTTTTTCATTATAATAAAATATTTTTATTTTTCATTATTGTTTGTTTCAAGCATTATTATATTCAGGATGTCCATTAGACCCTTGTACGGACATATTTTGGGAAGTTACAGGCCTACGACATAAAGAAAAATTTACCATTGAAGTCTATGGTGCACTTTTGGTACAGAAATCTGGACCTCAGCAGTGCGCTAGGGAGGTTAAAAGACTATGCCCCCACTATAACGATGTGGCGCAATTCCAATTGCGGCGTGGAGAATGCAAGAGATCGCCAGCACCCAACAGGTTCTCCGCCTATAAGAATGACCTTGGGCTTCTTGTGAGGCAGCGATGTCATCTCCTACAATGCAGAGGTTATGGGTCTGCATTATAGAGGAAAAAATCTGAGGGCCTGCCCCTAGTCTGAAACTCATAGATGTAGGATCAGGTAACTAATCGTGTACCTGGCAAACCTGGCATCTCCATCTGTGCAGTTGAATGAGGGACCACTAGAGTGTAGCTTTAAATGACTGGCTGTTGCCATTTGCAATTCAAGATTGATTTAGGCCAATGACTTAGGGCTTGTTTCCACATATGTCGGGACCCTCTCATACGTTTAGCGGGGACCCCAACATAGCAGATACACTTACCTGCTCGGTGGAGGAGCCGAGCCACTCCGCTGTTGCAAGGCTCAACGTAGTCGAATACGTTGAGTCTCTGCACCGGTGGATGTGTAGACAGTCCCGACGTATGTGGAAACTTACCCTGAAACTCAGTTGCTGCTTTCGGTAGTTTACTACTTCTAGCATCACTAATCTAAAAAATAAACACCATATAACAGTGAGATGGCTTCAGTGTTGGAGAGACAAATAAAAAAAGATTTCACAAATCCATGTGTATCCATGAACAAAATATCCCCATTCTAAGTCCCCTTGCATGTGAACCCTTTTCTTCAGATCTCCATGTTTTTTGTATGAGAATTCCCATGTGCTTTGACTAACCAAAAAAAAAAACTGTGCAGTACCATGTGCATGCTCTTACATCTGTTTATGGTGTTATAAAAGATATCACAACTTAAAGTCCAATTAAATTTAATCCACTCTGAAATGGTTTATGACCGTTTCCCATAGCTGGGTCAGTGCCCATGTTTTCTCATGCTTTAAAAGGAAACAGTTAGTTAACTCTTTCTTCAGAGAGCCAGGACAAGCCTGCATGGTGTGGACAGCCTCTAATGGAGGGGGGACCTTAATGAATTATATTTCTTTAAGAAAGAGAGGTTTGTTACCCTTTATCGGATTTCACTTATCTGGATCAAGCATGCAACTAGTGAAATCTTACAATAACAGATCCCTACTTGATCAGTGATTCACTAGGTCAGAAAGGCATAATTGGGTTGACCTCTAATATTTTACCTTTGCTTTTTGTGTAAATGAACCTTTTCCATTTATATCACTCATATTTCCTATGACTCCAATATCTCCAATATAAGTAGGTGATGGATGGTGGGAAGGCCACCTATGTTTTCATGTTGTGGCAACATGTATTGCGAAGTGGCTCATTTATTTATTTGAGAGTTAAATCAGATTAAGCAATTTTAGTCTGGGAGAGAAGTTGGTACAACTGTGAAAGTGTAAAGCCCCCCATACACCTTTAGATCACTCCATATAATTTCCGTTAGATCCACCAACAACTATGGAATATAGTGTCCACCCTGATAGAATACATAGTGATTAGAAGGTTAGAAAGGTCCTCATATTAGAGTTTTGGTAGAACAAAGGTTGATTGTACAGAAATTGTATGTTAAGATTGTGAGGTGTATGGGGGCCTTAACCTCCCTAGCGCACTGCTGAGGTCCAGATTTCTGTACCAAAAGTGCACCATAGACTTCAATGGTTAATTTTTCTTTATGTTGTAGGCATGGAACTTCCCAAAATCTGTCCGTACAAGGGTCTAATAGACATCCTGAATATAATATTGTTTGAAACAAACAATTATGTAAACAAAAAAATTATAATAAAATGAATAAGAAAACACAAAACTCAGGGCACAAAGCTATGCTGCTATGTACTAAATCTGGCCCAAATAAAGTCTCTGGTGCCCCAGATGTGCCCATTTGCAGTTAACCCTCTCTAACCTGGAGTGATGGATGTGGGAAAATCACACCAGGGAAAAGAGGGTTACTGCTAATGGGCACATCTAGTGCACCAGAGACTTTATTTGGGCCAGATTTAGTACATAGCGAAACATTGAAAGCAGAACATTCTTGCTATTCACTTTCAAATTTCCCGCCGCCTCCCCGATGTGACGTCATCACTCACTCGAAGGGGGGGGGGGGGATGAGCCGCGCTCAAGCAGCCAGCATGTCGCATCGGGGACACCGCAAAACAGTAAGTATGCGGTGTCAGTGCCCCGATCTTCACTGGACAGCACCATCTCATTCAGTGCTATAGTGATGGTAGCAGCGCTGGACGAGATTGTGCCGTCCCTCATGCTAGGGCGGTTAATGTTGGTATTGAGTTCAGCTTGAATATTGAGTTGGTAGTAGCAGCAGCCATATTTAGATACTTACAAATGTTTTAAAAGAAATATTTTACTTATAGTAACCCTGCTACACCTCACAGTAAAGCCCACATGGTCCCAACACCTGAATATCTTCAATGTGTGACTCAATGAACAGTGGTGCACAGTCTTTGTAAAGTACCCTAGTAGCAGGAATAGTTTGACATCATTATTTAAATTGATGGTTCACAATCACAAAGTATGCACATCACAGAGGGTTATAGAGCCACTATATCCTATCAGTATGTAGGAGGAGTGGATTTGATCAAAGATAAAAAAAAAGGTCAGGTTATCTCGTGCCATACAGTTCCTCGTGACATATGGCAAATGTCACTTCCTCAATGTTGTTCTATGGAGAATCTATTCAGGAAGTGACCATTTAAATACCAGTAGTCTGAGAGAAGTGGAAACAGGAAACTCTGCTTCTGATATCCTTACTTTGTCAGGGTATGGATATCCCTCCATTGCTATTTCTGTGTAACAAGAAAGATAATGGAGCATAGGGATGCCCCCAAAAACATACCTGCCACACATACATGCCTTGATCCAGACTTTTATTAAGCCAATGAGAACATCCAGGCTTTGCTGACTCCTGGTCTAACCAATCAAAAGAGCCATTTGCCCCTATTTTACTTGAACAGAAAAACATATCACCCTCACATTTGAGTGGGCTGTGTTAACGCACAGCACGTTAACCCATAATGCATTTTTTGTACATGCATCAAGTCTGCTAACAGTGTAGGAAAACAAGTAGCCATTGCTGCTTCTGCAGCCATCTTGGCCTCTGCCATGCTTGACCTTCCTTCCATTGTAAATGTGCTGGAAGGAGAAGGCTTGTTGGTGTAAGATCTGATGCCGGAGGGGCGGGAAGTAGGTGGCACCATTGACCTCCATGTAATGGAGGGGGCATCATTTTTTTCCCGAGAACACCTTGGGATCTCTGCGATCGCCCATAGAAAGCTTTTTGAAAAAGCGTGCCACCTGTGTGACGCCCAGGAGGTTAAAGCAAATGCACCTCAACTCCAATTGTTTTGACCCAACTTTTTTATTTGTGTAAATTGGGAAAGAAACCGCAAATAATAGCCAGATGCAAAGCACTGGAGGGAAAACCAGCTTACTCAATGGTAGGAAAGGAAATAACAAAAATGTCTAGAAACTAACTAACAACAGCTGGAGGTCCGGCTAATACTAGATATAAACGAATCTGAGATCTGTTAAGCCTCCAGCCTGACCAGTGGATAACTATTTGTTGTAGACTGAAATGACCAGTGTCAAGCCCCAGCAGTGAATTAATGTTTTTATTAAATGTGCAAAAGTATTAGTACATACCACCTTATCACTGAATCCAAGTGTTTAATTAAGACTTGTGTGTATAAATCCTCTCCTAGCCACCCAGTCTGCATTTACAAACATTTGTAGAAGAATGAGCCATTCTGAAGAGCTCTGTAAATTTCAGTGTGGTACTGACATAGGATGCTAACAGCCAAATGTTGTCCATGCCAGATATTCCACTAACTATAAGTAGAACAAAAACTCGTGTCAACAACGTGTCAGCCCTTTAAAAACCACAGAGAAGGCTGTGTGATTTATTACTAGGGTATTATGCGTAAAAGTTGACAAACTTTCTCTGTCATTAACCTCTGCACAAAATGGCATGCTGGGAGCCTACATGGCCAAGAAGCTGTATGTGAGCCTTAAATCACCAAACACTATGACAAGCAAAAGATTATTATTATTATTATTATTATCATTTATTTATATAGCGCCAACATATTACGCAGCGCTGGAGTGATGTAAGGCACACCTACTATGCCAGGACTGTGGAAATGCCTTCAAGTAATTATTCACATTGCTCTGGCTGGCCATGGAGTCTGAATTGAGGGAAACATTTCCAGTCTGACAGCGCAAAGCAAACTACATAAAGAAATGATGGTGTTGGTTGGTGTTAATATCACTGGCCCACACAGAGCCTTGAACTCAACCCCATCGAAAACCTTTGCAAATTAAATAAAATAGGGGGATGTCATAACATTTTCTTTAGTGCATTCTTTTGTCAATATATTGCATCTACAACAACTTTTCCCATTTCTGTCTTCAAGTCTGTTTCACTAACAATACATGTGGATTTCCAGCCAAAGAGTTGATCCACACTGTTCAGAGTACTGATTGCCCTGCCTATGTATAACGATGAGTGTTGTGTCCCACTACTGCGAATCAAATTTACATTTCTGGGCCAGATTATTTAATGTAATCTCCAGACGACTGCAAATAATAGATGAAATGGCAAGGAAGACTGGTAGACTATGGCAATCTCTAAATGAACCCACAAGAGCAGTAGAGATTCTCTAGATTTATGGTATATTCTCGTTTATTTTTTACAGATCAGTAAAATGTTATGTGACAGCCAGACAACTGGCATTTTGTTCAACAAATCTACACTTCACTACAAGTTTTTCCATTTTGGATTTTGAATGTGCGTTTTATTACCATGTAAATATTTATGGCTCTTGCCAAGACTCATATCAGATCATAATTTACTCTTTATCTTGAACTTTTTTTTTCTTAACATAGAACATAGAGATTTGAAAGGTTGGTGAGAAGTGTTCTATTTATCTTCTGTTGGGCTATGTTTACACAGAATGTCTGGTTTACATACCTGGTGGTATTTACTTTCCCACTCTCACAATTTGACAAGAACAGATAGTCGGGAATGACTGCCGAGTCTGATTCGCTCCTGTTCTCTTCTGTTGAGGTATCAGCGACTGAGCTGTCCACTGAGTAAGAGGGGTCTGTGATTCTTGACGTGTGAGTGGAGACTGCTGGAGATGCTTGGACGGAGGAGTTGGTATGAGAAAGGCTCTCCACGGAATCTGTTTAAAAGAGTAATCCCAGTGTTAGCATATTTACATGTCTGGAGACTGTACACATGCCATTTATTAACTATCCAGGCAGGACACAGCAGAGGCCAAATTGTACCAGGTGTTTATATTTCCTAAGAATACTGTTTCCCTGGCTGATAAACACAGCTCAGGGAGTCAGGCCAACAAATGAGTGAAAAAAAATGATTCTCAGAACATGGCTGTTTACATAATAAGGGCTCCGTGGTATGAAAATCTGCTGCTATTTGTTCTGAGATCTCTCCGGATTCCATTTGATTCCCAGGAAGAAACAAAACGTTGCCTATTGCTTCTCTACAGAAGTAAAAGAAATGCAAAATTACAGAGAATTAAACAGCTTCCATAACTTGGATGTATTATTTACACAAATGTCCTCTTTGTAGTGTGTCCCCTCCATTCCCAACAGTTTTGCAGTTTAAAGAAAAGCCTAAGATTTGTAAAAGTTGGCATAACCTCTAATAAAATGCAAGTTCTGTAAACCCATAAAAATATTTAGTGTGAAGGAAAAGATAAAAATTTGCAGACAGATTTTTTTTATCTCAACTGTTGCCACTGTTGTGGCAGTCCCAAAGTTAACAAAGCTAGTTGGCACTTAAACAGCAAGGGCAGTGGCCAGCATTCAGGTCCAACATCCACATGTTTAAAATATTAAAGAAGAAGTATTTTCTGTTGTCCCACCAAAACAGCTTTAACACGTGGACTTCACACAACCTAAAGATATCATCTGCTATCTAGCACCAAGACGTAAGCAGCAGTATATCAAAGTCCTGTACTTTGCAAAGTTGGGCCTGCATTGTTTAAACATTACTTTTTTTAAATTCAATTTTCTTTATAGATTATATATTTTTTGCAAATCTCCAAAACAGCCAGAAAGCTAAATCATCTAAAAGACATCATTAATTGGGTCAGGTTGCTCCACAGGTACCTTTAGAGGTAGAAAGGACTCCGAATGGGCGTGTTGGCTGGTATATGGCTATGAAGCTCCATATACAGGGAGCTGCAATGCACTGCGTGTTCTGATACCTTTCTCCCACGGACAGCTTTTGGGGCTGTTGGTTTTTTCCGTAAATTTAAACTACATAGGGTATTCTGTGAATACAGATCAGACACACTAGCATACTGGCACTCTTAACCCTGTCACTGACCTGTTCTTCTTCTTTACTACCATTACATACTGGCAATACTTCTTAACTGATTTAAGAAGCCAAGTCACTCACATCATCTACACACCACCTTCACAAACTGGTTGTTTATTTGCTGCATTATATATCCTGTATCTTGACAGGTACCATTATACCATAAGTATAACCTTTATTATTATTAATGACTTTACCTGTCAGTTGTTGTTTAGGATATTCAGTCTATGTTCTTCATGTGACCACTAGTTGTGTCACCAGATTTATTGGTGTAAAAGCAAGTACAGGGGCCATTTATAAACATTTTCACACAACACTTGACAGCTTGTTTAAGTAGAATTATAGGGGCCATCTATAAATATTTTCACACAAAAGTCACACACTTTATTAGTGAGGTATGTGAATCCTGGATGAATGTACATTTAGTACAGTAATAACTGCAGAAATTACCATAAAGTACATGTATATGCTCACATATGAATGCTTTCAGTAAACTCTGTTCACATAAAGGTAGGGACTCTATAAAGGAGGAACCTTCAAAGTATGAATTCTTTAACTGCTGTTACTGCCTATTAATTTACATAAGATGTCAGGCATAGGTGCATTGTTTTTAAAGATGAAACATATAACTTGATTGCTGAAAAGAGTTGTAATTCTTAACCCCCTTAGCACTGAAGAGCTGGGAACATACCTTTTAACTGTAATGAATACCTACCACCATGCTTTCCTATAGGTGCTCAGAATGTCTTCCATCGGACACACATAAGAGGTGCTCCCTGACTGCCTATTTTAGCTTTATATTTTAGTTACATTATAGAAGACAATTACAAATATCAGTCATATTGTTTATCTGTCCCCTCGTGGAGATGTTCACTGCAGCATATTTCAATCCTAGATATCAGTAGGCTTAAACTTCAAAAGAGCACAATGATTTATGTCAGTGTCTCTCCAAAGGACAGGCATTGTATAAAATATGTAGCGCTCCCTGCACGCCATTAGAGGGGTGTAAATTGCAAGCAATAACTAATGACAATGTAAGTGTAACAATCCATTTCATGCTGAGTTTTTACACCAGATGGACCACATGGCAGGAACAGTTGTGTCCTGTCAGGAAGTGTCTAGCTACAGATGTCCTCACAATTTTCTCCCAGCAGTTACTGCACATACTGAGAGTAGCTCTATACAAACACTCAACATTTTTTATTAAGAAGTCTGTTCTAGAGATCCTAAATAAAGGAATATTACAATATTATGTGGATACATTAGAAATAGCTAGTAGTTGTTGTGTTGAAGAGGTTTCATAGCCATCCCAAGCCACTTCCTTAGCTACTAGTGAAGTAAAGCTGGATATGAACTACTACTAGCTATACCATAACAAGGATGAAGGAGTACCTCCACAGATATACATGCAAAATAGGGGAAAAGGGTGCTTCCATGACATTTATTTCTGCAGGATCCTTAAAGCATCTCAAAATGACAACTGATCCTATATATCCAATCTGCCCATCTTCCGATCATGCAAGTCAAACAGATGTCAGACTGATACCAACTACCCAATCTGCCCATCAACTCATCTTAAGCTAGCCATACACGTGTCGGATTCCATGGCCAATTGATCACTCACCCAATT
>CM070040.1:35643924-35679288 GCA_036250615.1 Ptychadena robeensis
AATTGGGTGAGTGATCAATTGGCCATGGAATCCGACACGTGTATGGCTAGCTTTAAGCTGATGGCAAACTGATACCAGCTACCCAATCTGCCCATCAAGGCATGTCAAGACGATTTCAGACTGATACCCAATCTACCCCAACTGCTTATCTAAGCTGATATTAGACCTATATCATCTTCTCAATCTGTCCCATTGATGTATCTTCAGCTGATGTCACACTGATACAATCTGGCTATCAATGCATCGCAAGCTGATACCATCCACCCAATCTGCTCAATTAATCTAGAGCTGATATCAGACTGATACTATCTACCACATCAATGCAGCTCAAACAGATATCAGACCTATACCATCTACCCAATCTGCCTCATTGATGCATCATCAGCTGATGTCACACTTATACAATCTGCCCAACAATCCATCTCAAGTTGATGTCAAACTGATAACATCTACCCAATCATCCCCATCCATGAATCTCACACTGATGTCAGACTGATACCATCTGCCCAATCAGCCCCATCAGGTCAGACTCTGAATTGTACATAAAAAGAAATAAAATGATATGAGCTGGACTGTAATGGTACCTACAATTATTTACATAAACAACTGATGCCAGGATATCAATTAGATACAGATGCAAAAAATATATAAAATAACAAACATAAATATGGGTTGAATTTATGCATACAGAGAACATTTACCGTATATACTCAAATATAAGTCGAATTTTTCAGCACCTGAAATGTGCTCAAAAAATTAAATTCAGCTTATATTCAGGTCAAGAGATGAAAATTGCAGCATTTTGCAGGTGGACTTTATCAGTGAATTGCAAAGCTCCTGAACAAGAGAAGGGTTGTGGGAACATTTAGGGGAAAAACTATTCATCTAGCCCATGTAGTTTTTGCATAAATTAGGTTCAAATTCAAGTAAAAATTTTAAAGTTTACTTAACCTCCCTGGTGGTTCACTGAGGTCCAGATTTCTGTACCAAAAGTGATACAGTGTTTTGCCTTTCCGCCCCCATCGATGTCACCGATGGGGATGGAAAGGCTCTGTTTGCCTGCAGCTCTGTAGAAATGCTGCAGGCACACAGAGAGGCAGCGGTTGCGCCTGATTCCAGCACGGGCGCAGTTTGATTCACGATCAGACTGCACCAGTACTTGCTTCGGGCGTAACGCTAGGGAGGTTAAACCGGCCATAGATGCTATGCTTGGCGGGCGTTTATCGAACAATCGGCCGCAGCATGATGACATCATCATGCCATGGTCAATCGTTCGAAATACACCATTTACGATTCGACAACCAATACTTTGGATGGGGACCCTTGTCCCCATTCAAAGTACTGGCGATCAAAAAGAGAAAAACGTTTGTTCTCTGGCTGATCAAAGTTTTGTGCGAGTACGAACGGTTGCTCCTGGTGGGCACGTTTATTTTGCAATTGATCACCAAGTGATCACCCCAAATGCGAATGGTGATCATTAGCAAAATCGGCCACAGATTGAAGCGCTATGGCCGGCTTTAGAGGTACATAGAATTATTTTTTTAGTAGTTTAGTAATTTAGTGTAGTTTACACTTGTTTTCTTTTGATTTTGATTGGATAAAACATTTTTAAAACATTTATCCAATAATAAAAAAAAAAAAAAATGTAAAAAAAAAAAAATCTAAAGCTAGCCATACACGTGTCGGATTCCATGGCCAATTGATCACTCACCCAATTGATTCCGGCGATCTCAGCGGGAATGGGAGCTGCAATCAATCAGCCAATTAAGAGGATCCGATCGCTGCATACCACCTTGTCCAAGTGATCGCGTCCAATTGATCGGGGGCTCAGAATTGGATCCGAAACATTTCTGTACCTTTAAATCTCCCGCCCGGCGCGTGACGCCATCAGGACACGAGCGCCGATCACGGAAATAGCTGGGGACATCCGCTATTTCCGGATCGGCTTGGGTGCAGCCAGAGATAGATCCAACTAGCAGAAATGCTCAGCGGGAGCATTTCTGCTAGCTTCATCCACTTTTGAACTGGATAATAGAAAGACATTTATCTAATCCACTCCAAAAGTAAAAAAAATATATTTAAAAACCCCAAAAATTATTATTTTTTCTTTAAGACCGGGTCCCGCCTCCACGTCACTCGGGGACCCGGAAGAAGCCGGCGAGGAGGAAGATAGAGACGGCAGCCGAACCAGGTGAGCTCCCACGCTGTGCGGGAACCCAGTTCGGGCGTATCGATTTTTGCTGCGTCCCTTTGCCCCAACTGGGTTCGGGCATATCGCTAGGGAGGTTAATTTGAATGTATTTTGTGCAAAAACTTTATGTGCTAGAGCAAAGGGAAAAAGATTAACAAAAACGTCTAAACTAAACCAACTTCAGCCAAGATTGAAAAATGTTTCATCTATAAAAATAACCACAAGGCTTTTGTTTATAAAAGAAACAAATAGTCATTGCTGCCATTTGTTTTACCCATGGACTTCAGTATTGTTTCCACCATGGGTTTTGTAGCTGGCAAACTGAAAAGCAATCTGTGTGAGGTGAGAGCATTATTATAACATTATACAATAAGATACCACAATATGCATGTCATATTTGATCACGAAAAAGAAACCAATCAATGTCCCACCCAAAAAATCCAACCACAGACCAAAATTTACAGTGTTGCCATTTGCATTATACACAATATTAGCATCTCCTGGAAACATCACTGTATCTTCTGTATGTATCAAATCAGAAGGGAGGGGAAAAGTATTTTTTCAGCCTAAACCACACACATATGATTCAGGCGCCTCCCTTCAAACTTCATATAAAAGAGGTCTCATCTTATATCCAAAGCTTGCAGCTTCTTTCATTATTTACAGCCTGATTATCCACTTATGGCCGATGTTTGCTACCCTTTACCTAACCTTCAGTCTCATCAGATCTGCAAGATACTCCCCTGGGTGTAAAGCAGCCTCACCACACTCCACTTTGAGTCTGGTAATAGTATCGGTGTGCATTAATGTTATATTGCAGCAGCTGGCGGAATAAATTATGTATAAGATCTTTCTAACTAGAGAATGAAGAGAAACCGTTTTCTATTTTTCCTCAGCATGACCTAAACAATGTACATTCTCTCAATTTGGAGCATTTTTTTTTTGTAATATTGTTTTTAAAATGACATACAGAATTAACCACAATCCTAAGTGTAGCTTTATCCTCCTACAATCATAAAACTGTTTTCTTATAATAATAAATTAATTAACTCTGTGCGTTTTGCCCATGGCACGCTTTTGAAAAAAATCTGGCGCAATTGAGCACCCTCCCTCCTCGCCATCCCCGGCGTCATCGATGTGCTGAAAAAAAGCGACGCCACCACCATAACATGCAGGTCAAATAAATTATATTATCAAGGTGGACTTGGAAGGAGGACGACGGACAGGTGAGAATGCACAAGTTTGTTTTGGTGTGAATATTGTTAGTAAACTCGCCCTGCAATAACTAAGGATAGCCACTCGGGAGGTTAACTAGGAGTGATTTTAAAGCTGGCCTCCAAAAAACTCTTATTTATTAAAAATGTATGTATTTTTACACAGCACTAATTTAGATACCTGCACCTTTTTTAATCATAGTCAGGTTCTCCCGGACACAATAGCAGTTCTGGTGATGAGCACCGCCCATACCAGATTAAGCCATAGGATAAAAATTTAGGATTCCAATTCACATGGATTTTTTGTTTTTTGTTATCGGGATAAGCTCTGAAGCTTCAGCGTCGCTTCGCATTGTGCTGCTTCATTTTTAGTGTGGCTTGATACATTGAAGCCTTCTAATGCATCCATTGAAAATGCATTTAAAACATCCATAACAAAATGGATTTGTTTCTTACTCTTGGTCTCTTGCTCTGTCAACTTTATGAACCCACTATGGCCCATGCGTCAAAAATTTGTCCACCCCTGGACTACACTGTAAAACATCTGGATGTAGAGGCTACCTACATCCAGACCAGCTGTCAGAGCAGCTAAGTGAATGTTTTTAGTAATAAAAGGGGAACTGCTAAGATAGCTACCCTTAGTGATCAAACAATCATTTTATTTGAACAAACATACCTTAAAAAAAAAAAAAAAAGCTAAACCCTCAAATTGTTCCCAAAGCTTTGCGACTTCCCTTGTAATGATAGCATTGAATAGTCACTGCTTACGCAGGGGACTTCTTTCGTTATGTTTACTGTACTTATTTTAAATGACATGTGCGATTGTTATTCATAGTTCTAAAATTGCTTTATATGAAGTTTAATTAGTATACATTGTACTCCACCTTCACTTAAGAAACATAAAAGGCACACCCTGTTTGGGATTTGCCATTAGGTAGATATAATCACCCCATCTCATTATCATCCTGGCTCTGGTCCTCCTATGGAATCAACACAGTAGAATGCTAATACACCAGCTAATTCACCAGTTCTAGAACAGCTGGGTCACCCCAGTGGGTCATGGTGATTATTTCTACCTGATGGAACCTCAAAGATGGGGAGTTTCAAGTTAACTTCTTAGGTATAGGTGGGGCAATGGATATTGATACAGGAAGTCCCCGGGTTAGATACGCGATATGGACTGTATGTTTGTTTTCAAGTTGAATTTGTATGCAATATAGAATTTAAATAAATGTTTAATTCTTATTAATTCTTATTATATATTATATTTACTCAGGTTGCTGCGATTCTAGTGAATATGGACCACGAGTTAACACTGGCAACATACTCAGCCGCCCACTGAAAGTGGCAGCTGTTGCTCCGTTAAAAGCCGACTCAATAAAAGGAAAGGTGCCAAATTTTAATTAAAAACTAAGAAAAACTAGAAGATGGAAGACCTGAATGACTCAAGTATAAGTCTAGGGTGGGAAATGATGCAGCTAAAGCATAGAAACACACAGCAAATGTGCTATTGTTTCTTTGTTACTTTAAAGGTGAATTGAAAAGCTCCTGAATGTGGTATCCTCATCAACAAGAGATGAATAGAAGAGTTGTGCAAACATTATAAAAAGAAAAGTATTGCTCTAGCATATGTAGATTTAGCATAAGCATTAAGCTCAAAGTCAAGAAAACAATTTTCAATATACGTCGGGACCCCCTCCGCTAAGAGTAATGCTACACATCCGCCGATGCAGAGGCTCAACGTACTCGACTACGTTCAGCCTTGAATTGGCGGAAACGGCTCGGTGCAGTGAAGACACAGCATCTGCCAAGCAGGTAAGTCTATGTGCTACAGCGGGGTCCCAGCGTATAATGGAAACATAGTCTTATTTATGCAACAACTGCATGTGCTAGAGCAATATATATATATTTTTTTCTCAAATGTTTCCACTAGAATGGTTTCTCTACAACTCCAACAACTTTGGTGAGGTTACCATGTTTGGGTGCTTTGCAATTAACTCACAAAGAGTGTGTTTTTTTTTCATCTCTTGACTTAAGTATAAGCCAAATCTCTTTTTTTCAGTACAAGTGCTGAAAAATCCAGCTTGAGTATATACAGTACAGTATGCATGTAGCAGGGTGTTATGAAAAATTAATGCATTTACGCTACATTTTTAAAAACGCAATGCATGCAGTGTGAACGGTAACAGTACTGTAAAAATGCATGCGTAAAAAAAATTCGCATTTACAAAGACGCGATGCAGGGCATGTAGTGTGAAAGAGCCCTAAGAAATCAAAATGCATATTGTAGATCTGTGGGGTAACCCATGTTTCTGTTCTGATGTACTCCTTTGCAAGATGTTTTTGAATAACTTTTTGACAAGGGACCTGCAAGATTTGTGTACTATTAGGCTTACCAATTCTAAATCACACACCATGTAATGGCATTGTGTCACTTTGCAGCTCTGCACTGCTGTCATGGAGCTGGAATATTTGCAATATGTTCTTGGCAGAGAGCTTACCTGTGCCATCTTCCAGCTGTCCAAAATTACAGATCTGGCCGATATTGTACATCCAGCTTTGCATTTCATCTTCTGTCCGGGCCACCAGGTAAAATATTCTAAAAGTTGTTTTTACTATGAAAACAAAACTGTTCTGGAATTCCTTCTTAATGAGGTTCACACCAATGTACTTCTGTACTTCACATTCATTTAGGTCTATCACCCTGATAGGCTTCTTGGAATGGCTATTTTTGTAATATTCTAAGACATCTGGGTTCCCACTCATCCTCCCTCGTCGCAGAACAAACCAGCGCTTCCGCCATATCTGAAAGAGAGACAAACATATTAGTTTTAACTCATCATATCATGGGGGTACATGAATATATACAAAATATGTAGCCAGTGCTGTAAGTTATACTCTTTAAATAAAAGAAGTGATTCAGAACACAAAGAAGACACACATTTGTGGCCTACAGCCACCAAATTCCAGTGGCCACGCCCTATTTTTGCCTAAAGATGCATTCTATGCACCCGCTGCCTTCTGGCCAAGCTTTAAACTTGGGGGGCAGAGACAGGGAAGCTCTCAAAAGGAAGATTCACCCATGGGCGGGTCCTAATAATTATCTGCATTACAACATGTTCATTTTATAATGATTAATTGCAGCAAAGTATTAAAATAAGACACTTTGTCTTAACAAATCACCCTGTGTAGTGCAAGCATACCAGCAGCTAGATTACTGACCCTACTGAACTATGGAACTGTCTGTTCCCTTCTTTTGGGTAGACAACAGGTTACCAAATTAAAACAGGTAAGCTTTAGTTAAACAAAGATTTACTCAAGGCACAAAGTCTTTCAAGTGGTTCTCTCATCCACACACTAGCCCACATTGGATGCCCCCTCGTGGACAACACCTGTACCGGGGGGAACCGTCAGCACTGGCTCATGTCCTCCTTCGGGGATCCCAGGGGATGCTCTGCACCGTGAAGACAGTACGCCCAGCTTATTGGTCTCCATCGTATACAGCAGCTGTCATTCCAATAAGGAAGCTTTCTAAGCCCCTCATATATATATATAGCAACACTCTAGTAGTGGCCAGATCTCATCCTCACCTGCCAGGAAGATACTTATAGAATTCCCTTGGCTGCCCGAGATGTTATAGGACGGCCAACTTAATGATCAACACAAATAGCAGCATGGGCTACAGTTTTCAGTAAAACAATACATATATACATTAAAACGATATATATATATATATATATAAATATGAGTTATTAATACATTAGCACCATATACATTTGAGTTCCATTCTATATCTGTTAAAGGCCTCTGAGAATGCTTGGTTTTGCTTCAACCTTTTGGAGGTTTGATCTTCCTGATGTGTATGGGGGTATCGCTGTGGGCACTGGGCACCTTCCCCATTGGTTTGCCTGAATACTTTGGTTGACACCACTTGGTGGTGAGTTGTATTTTCAGAAGTATTATTCATTAGTGGCCCTTGCTGGTATGTAGATGGGGACATTATGCAGTATTTTGTGTTCGCCTTCACAAATAAGTTCATCTCTTGTTCACAGATACAACTGTTCTGTACAAGCCTGAGGAAGCCGCCTGGGGCGAAACATGTCGCATGAAGTACAGTTCACTAAATCTGGATGTAATAATGCTTTTATTCATGGATTTTGTGTTTTGTTTTCAATAAATATGCAAAGAAAAATACTCAAGTTGTGACATAGTCCACCTTCCATTTAAAGTCCCACGGAGGGAACTAAGACTATTTTGCCAATACAATTTTGGGGATGGGAATGATGGACTAATATTTTCCAACCTGGTGTCCAGGGACCTTTCAAAATACAAACTCATCCACACACTGGTACTTTGTGTACTTAGATCCGGTTCATAAAAGTAGATTAGTTGTTTGATTTGAGTGACCAAACCAATTCAAAATTGGAACATTAATAATTCTTCTCAGATTAAAAGTAATTAGTTTTCTGAATGGAAGTAATCTGAATTTTATTATGAGGATTGATATTTTGTTTCCCAAACGTTGGGAGCGTTCATCCGCAATTTAATGCCACTAATAACCCTCCACATGTGCAAGTTTATTAAAGAAAAGGCCAGATTATGACATGCCAATCCTAAAACCTCCGTGGGATCACTTCTGGGCTCGCTGAATGGGGTAAAGGAAGCCGGATCGGGGAAAGTACAAAGATAACCTTCTTAAAATGTACTTTGTATGTCAGTACAAGTTTGCTTTAAAAGGCACATTGAAACCTGTGACATCATGTGTATCATCATACATGACACAACATGGATATTCAAATACATCTAGGAATTGCAGAAAGTAAACAATGCAACTTCGATTTGGCTTAAGGTGCCCACACCCTTTGTGTGCCGGCCGTTAGTTTGGACACGGACGCAGGTCCTTATTCAAGCTGATAGCATTGGCCAGAGATTTACAGACATGTCCTTCTCTGGCCATGTGGGCACCCGCGATCAGCGATATGGATGCCGACCGACGTCGCCGAGCACGCATGCACATCGGTCGGCGGCAAAATTGGCAGTCGCTCGTTACGTGTGGGGACCCTAACCTAAATAGCATCAACAATACACAGACTATTTCTTGTATCTTTATTTTGTATAATACAGATGTTACAAATTGCAGAATACCACTGCCTAACCTAAAAGGGTAGCTCTTGACATGACATGGAGACTTATTACCTTGGGGTCGAATGTCCTAAAGTAAACCTGATCTCGAAATAAAAACTACCCGATGGCGGCTATCAACTTTATGACTTGAAATGCTTCCAGTAGGCCTAAAGCATCAGTAAACCCAAAATGTAATGGGATTGCACAGGGAGCCTTTGCCCACCGGCAGACCACGCTATACCACCAATGACCTAACTACTATCCACCCAAAGTGGCTGAATTAACAGACTGTGCATACACCATTATACCTTCTACCGTTACATCAGATCCTGATTGGGCTATCTACGCCTGCTGCTGGGCCCTTGCTCCTTGGCCTCCCGCTCTCTGCTCTGCGATTGCCCCTGGTTAGGGGTTTTGCCGCCCTCTCCCTAGGCATTTATTGTGGTCACACACCCTTTACGTGTAGTTCTGACTTGGATAAAGATATACACCCTGATGAAGTTATTCATAGGAAACGCGCGTTGGGGTCAATCCTGACTGTCCAGGACCTTATTCCAACACAATGCTTATGTTGATCTGTAGCATGTATCTATACGCTTTGTAATATGTACATTCTGTGATACACCACTCAGAACTGGTATTTTTCAATGTAACATCAACCAGCTCGGCAATGTCCTTGTTTTTAACCATATGCTATTCATATTAAATCTTTTGATGTGTTTTTGATAATTTGTCTACAAGTGTACGCTTTACACACCTCTGGCTGTTAAAGTCCCCTTGCCCCTGGGGTTCTCCTCAGGGGGAATTCAACAAGAAGAGAAGGCGTTTGTCTCCTCTCTCCTTAGTTGTTTCTATGTAATGTGTCATTAAAGGAATCCAAAACACCATTATAAGTGTTCTTTGTGCAGAACTTTTAATGAAAAGACCAGTAGCTCGGTCTCCCTCATTCATGGTGACCATTCTCCATAGACTGATATTCTCTCTGCAAGGGTGCCACCGATCAGAGCATGCTCAGATTTCCCATAGTATGTTTGCATTTTCTCTTTTTTAGGGCTTATAGAAGTCACATTGACCTGCTAAAGCACTTAAAGATCGGGTCCTTGGAATTATAGGAGAAGGATACAAGTCACATAAAAAGTATTTAGACTACCGTGGTTAAGAGTTAAATTTGTAGGTCCAGCTTCTCCAGTAAAGTATTAGGGAGACTTGCTTACTGACACCCATACACGTTTAGATTGTGACCCGATGTTTTGTGCTTTATAACGTCATCACGAATCGGCCGAAACATCAGGTCACAAGTGGCCGGGCATGCTTTGTGTGCCAGCACTGTCCTTCGGGTCCACCTAACTGCTCGGACAGTCAGGAGCTGAGGAGACATACCTGTAAAGTAAATTAAAGTATTAGACCGATTTCAGCCCTGTAAGCTTTAGATCAGCACCCGATTTTTCGGCCGGCCGACCGACTGCCATGAGTGCGCAAATCTAAGAGTGTATGGGGGGGGGGGGGGGGGGGGGGGGGGGGGGGGCGTAAGTTTTACTTTACTACCAGGGGTCTGACCTTTAATATTTTTTATGTTCATGTTTTACCAGCACAGTAATAACTTTATCATTTTAAGTAGCTTACAAGGCAGATTTATTTTTGAGAAATTTGGATGTTTAACTGGACTTGACAAAAATTTGTAGCAGGCTGATCTTAACCAGATCCTCCTAAATTTAAATGCAAAACAATAACGTCAAGTGTAACACAGTTGGAGTGCAGCGAAAACATGTTTACGGGTCAGCAGTAATGTTAACTTGCAATGAAAAAGGAAGGCAGATCCGTTGAGCCAAGCACAACAATAGGTAAAAAGAGTGTGAAACTAAAACAATACCATGGGGAACCTCAGCATTTCCCAGAAATAATATGTAAAAAAGAGGAAGGACAGATTAATAAGTAACCAAATGATATAGCAAACAGAGTCCACTACTTCTCCTTAAATAAAATGCCTGATAAGACAGTTATAAAATTCATTATGTTCCTTGGAAATGAAGAAGGCAAACATGAAACAGATCCTTTCACACAAAAATATGATTGCTGCCAATTAGCCGATCTGTGTGGTGTTATGTAGTTAATGTGCACAAGATGAGGAAAATTACTAGAACAGGTTTAACATTTATGTCAAGCATGTAGTCAGTAGCAGGAAAATAGGACATTATATTATTATAATGATCTCTCAATGACCAATGTCCCACCACAATCAAACTATAGTGACAACTTCAATTTCTGCAAAAAAGCAGAAGACTGAGAAATGATGGAGGGCAATGGATCACCATGAGGTCTAAGAAACCAGAATTTGTAGATACTAGCCACAATGTTCCTTTTTTTGCGGAAAAAATATGACCAGGTTTAGATGGCAAAAGAAAAAAAAACACTTTTGGAACTTTTGCTAGGAATTCTACGAATCACACAGAAGAAGCACGAAGCTTCTTCTGAGGGAACTCAATCATGGCCACCAATGTCGCCAGAATAATTTTTAAAATATATATTCACGCTATAGGGGACTGGCGGAGAATGTGCATATCCTTTAGGAAAAATAGTCCCATGGGAATGGATAGAGTTTGATTAAATGCTCCTGAAGAACAAGAAATGGAGGTTTTGTTTTTGAGAAACTGTATTATAAAACATCATACAAACCAAAGATCATACCGTCAGTACGAATTGTTAGGGTTTGAAAAGTGTAAAACAAGTACTAAATGGAAACACTGCTATAAACAAAGGCTCTATAAGAAGTATTGACCAAAAAAGAGGTGTTTTGGGTCTCCGTCATATTGATGAGTTGCATTACCTCCTGTTGCATTCTCCAGTATATAATATCCAGCAAAGAGACTGGAATCCCCTCAAAAAGTGAACCCAGTAATTCATTAATGGCTTGTGTATGCTTAATGGAATTTATACTAATATATATATATATGTATATATACATATATTTATAACCTGGGCAGAAGCCAAATCCCACATATGTGTGTTTTAATTTTTCACATCCTCGAACATGTCCGGTGATTCAGGTGGACACTCACACTCGCTCACTGTCACTTACAATGGAGGACTATATATTGTGATGATGTCAAGCTTGAAACAAAACTTTGAATGTTTATTAAATACAACTTGTGTATTTTCCATTAACCCTCTGCCCCCATAGGAATCCCTTTAGCAGAAAAAATGGAGGTTCACTTTATAAAGTTCCATTCTTGAAGTTAGCTCATTCTGTAGACCACTTTATGATCCTGGAGGCAGAAAAACAGATACAAAACCACGCACAATCCAAAATTTGTACTGATCATCATAACTCAAACAGATGTTTTTGAGGAACTTCAGGAGGAACAGATTCACCTTTTGACAAAATTAAATAAGCTTTCAGTACTAATAGCATTCATGGAAAGTGTCCAACATACATGTATAAGCTTTGAAGCTTTTATATTAATAAAAGACTAACATTATTGCCCTCAGCTCAAGGGGTCTTGCTGAAAGTGCAGCTGATGGTAGAGGAAGTGGTCAGAAGACGTGCAGGTGGCTTCTGGGATAAGATACAGCATCCTCTTCTCCTGACCCCTCAGGAAAAAGCACTCTGCTTGTTTAAAGGGGAAGTTACATGGCCCAACAAAACTATTTCATTAGCTCACAGCAAACTTCCAACTCTATTGTTTTATAAACTAGGCACTCTGCCGAGATTTGGGATTTTGAATATAAAGAATGTTGTACAAGCTGCTCAGTGATGGCAAAAGACTGTTTTGTCATATGACATCATCCTTTCTGAATAGAAGGAACAAGGATTTGCAGTAACCAACAGCAACCAAATTCACCCTCTACTCAACAAGAAGCAGTTAGAACAATAACAATTTAACCACTCCCTTATAAAAAGATAGCGTTGTATATGTATATTTGTAGAATTTGCAACAGATAAAAAAGCCAATGGAAAAAAATATGTTGCAGTCTGACACAACTGTTCCTCAATCCATATATAGTAAACTATGGAAAATACACACAACAATGATACATATTTGTACAGGACTGCTATGTTATTCAGCTGACCTTATTTATTGAATGGTTTTAGGCAGATGCATACTTGATAAATCAGCAATGTTAAACAGTATACAAAGTCTAGAAGAAAATATGAGCCTTTCTTCTTGAGTAAGTACTCTGCTGTTGATGCTCAGTTTAACACCTATGTTGCACTTGCTCATGTTCAAGGGTAACATTGTATTATACTGGTTAAAGAGAAATGTGCGTATGTATGTGTGTATATATCTCATATTTTATATTTCTATTTCTTATTAAAAAAATATTTTGTAAAAGGAACTTCCTGTGATAAAGGCCACTCACAGCAGCTCTCTCCTTGTGTGGGGCGAGTATTTTATCCTCCCTTATATTTCTTTGCATCTGTAGTGAGAAGGCCTCTTGAGTGCCTTTCTACACTGCTACTGCTAATAGGGTAATGACTGTACTTGCAAACAGATTTGGTAAACTTTTAGGGTATTAATGCTGCAATATTCCAACTATTCCAACACTCTTACCTGCTGTATGCATTTGCTACCTTTCAGTTGAATCCTGGATCACAATTTAGGTTACGCAATTATGGCTACCCGATGTAAATATACATATTGATGAGCTTCTCTTAAGGCCCCCGTACACGCCCCGATTTTCCGTCAGATCGATTAAAAACAATCGATTTTTTGCATCGGTCTTCCAAAAGTCGGTCAATGCCCACATGGTTCGACCGAGTAACTTCGATCGAACTTTTGGGAATAATCGGTTGGACTGTGATCGGACATGTTGGAAATTTTTTCTCGATCGAATCTAAATTGTATTCAATCGGCTACTATTTCTTATGACCCGACCAATTTAGGTCCGATCTAACTTATTATCATACTTTTACTTCCTGTTTCAAACATTGTGGTGTGTGTAGAATCATCTGCCAGGTTGTGCTTGGATGTATATATGTTTTAACATTCTCCTGTATTTTTTTCTTTTTTATTCATGTGAACTAAACTGAAGCTGAGACCCTGTTTCCCCTATTATTAGCCATCCCCATCAAAGGCAAAGCCCCCCACCCCCAGAACAGACACCCACAGATACCTGGCCCTGGCCAAAACTCCCATTCGGGTGGTACAATTGTGTGCCTCAAGCTGCTGATCCCTGCCATAACCCTTCCACTTCCGATCTAACATAAAATCGGCCGATGGAAAATGTTCGATCGAAGTAGGTAAAATCGGACAATAATTGGTTGCTTTATTTGGGGGTCTAATGAAATACAGTCCGATCGATCACAGATCCTCATATCGGAAAACATCGATTGTTTTAAATCGATCGGACGGAAAATCGGGGCGTGTATGGGGGCCTTTTGAGACATGATTTTATAGTTCTTTGCAAATATGAACAGGGATATGTGCAAACAAACCCCTACACCACACCACTACTTTAGATACTTGAAGAATAGTTACAAAACTAAGATGGCATGTACCATCCATTTAAAAATATAAATACCTATATTGTATTGGTTTGACCATGAAGTTATCTTCTGTAATTAATAAAGGTATGGGCTTAAGGAAAATAGGCATGACTCCATAAAAATATTGACATGCTTTAAGATAATATGTCAAGGTGTAGTCTAAAGTAAACCTGTAATTCTGTTGAGGATGAACACTAGAAAGAGAGATGATACAAATTAAGAAATGTTAACTTTTTTGTTACATATATATATATTTAGTATGGTATCCTTGCTCCACAGTCCTGGCACAGTTAGGTCCGCAGGGTGAGAGGAAGAACAAGTACAAGGGTAGCGTCTTAAAGTACCCCCAAAAAAATTTAAACTGAAGGGAACCATATCTGGTCCATAGAGTGGGTTGGGGCAGCATGGTCTACGTGATAGACCTCATGGGCTAGGGCCTTAGCAGGGACATCTCAAAAATGGCAGATCATGGAGCTGGGCCTGTTTGCTTCCTTAAGCCCAGTGACAAGCAGTATTCCTTTGTACCATAACACTTTCATAAACCGTGATGAACTGTGAATTCCTTGGACAGATAAATTCAGTTACAGCTTGTTTGTTTGTTGTCATTTAAAGTCTCCATTTTAACTGCTCACTACAGCTTTGCAGTGGTATGCAACTCTGTACACAAGCACAGCAAACATTAAAAAATGTGAAGAATGTAAAACTAACATTTCTAACTTCACTTTCTCTAACTGAGAAAAAAAATGTGGGACTTTCCAAGCAACTCTCCTACTCTATTACAAATGTCTTCATATATGTACATATCCCTCAACAGATTCCTTACCATGACAGTATGCACTTCATTAAATACAGATCCATATGCAAACATTGTAATACAAAATAAATTCAACAGTCAAACTAACTTCCATTTCCTCTTAAGAAGAGCACTGGTGTGGCCTGAACCAGCCAAGCATATTATCTCGTAACAAGCCAGCCAGTAGCCTACAATTCCACGAATCATGGTCGTTTCACTTTGTAATTTGTAATACCACAAAACCCAAAAGGTCATTAACCGTCGAAATGCTCCACAAACTGTCAAAGCTCACATGATGGCAGAGTGAGAATAAAAAAAGCGCAAACAGGAAATTGGGCAAAATGAAACTGTCTGGACGATGTAGAAGAATGGTGTAATAACAAGAGAATTGTTATTCTGCTTGCAAAGAACAAGTTAACCTATTTAGGGTTATTTGTGAAGTTTTGCGGGTTTTATCACAATGCTTTCAAAGCTTGCACATGCCACATCAGTTTGTTGCTTTCAACAACACTAAATAATTAACTATACTCATGAATAAAATGAATTATTAAATATATTATTAAAAGTCTCACAAGCCCCCTGACTTCAGAGAAGATTAGCTAGTCATGTGAGTCTACATAAACTCAATTTAAGTCTGAAATTACTATATTTCTGCTTTATTTCAAACCATAAAATATTTCAGATTTTCTACCACTCCCATTTGTTGGAAGGAACAAAGTAGAAAAGACTAAAGATGATCTTAAAAAAAGGATTACATATAAAAACAAATATAACCTGATCCCCGTCCCCCCCTTTAAGAAATTAGTAAAGTGTCTCCTGGACCTCTTATCCATTCCTAAAGTGTTAAAAAAAATTTGGAGAAAAAAACCCACTACAACCAGGGGCGTAGCTAGAACTTACTGGGCCCCATAGCAAATAGTTTTTATGGTCCCACCCATAAACATTGGTCACGGTTTGTGATGAACCCAAGCTGCGCCTGAAACGTTTTCAGGAGCGGTTTGCCAATAGCAAGGCTGCATGTACACTGCAGGGAAAACCGCGCAGTGCAGTTGTCCCCTGTAAATTCTTATGGGGAATGACGTACCAGTCTTTACTGGCGTGTCATGCCCACGGTTGGGGGTGGCGCGGCAGCAGGTGTGGATTCAGAAAGCCCAGCCAGGCGTTCTGGATACAGGGGTGTCCTAAGCGCACAGGAAACATATACCGCGCCCAATGTTTAGTGACACGCGCAAACCAATAGTAATGTATAGGACAAGGTATTGCCAACACAGCAATACCACACCCTTTACAGCTCCCAAACAGCAGAGGGGGTGTTATGGGCACGTCATGTCTATAGCGCCCGCCTGCTTTTTGGGAGCTGGGGCAATATAGTGTAGACCCAGCCTTAAGCTGGGAATAGACGGTAAGATTTACTGTCAATTCCCAATCCGATTTCGACACTAGGAGCGGGTGTGATGACGTCATTACGCTTGCCCGCTAGTGTCGAGAATCGGGCGGCACTCTTTGTGTGCCGCTCATTACTTCGGCTGGGGGCAGCTGTCCCCAGCTGAACTAATGGGATCGGGTTAAAATTAACCGTCCTGTCAGATCAATGTGCGATCCGACATGATGGCTGATTTTAGCCCAATCCTGCTTGTTGCTGCATTCCTGCACGACCCAATTCCTAAGGGATGCAGGAGCGCACACGGCATCGGATCGATGCTCGGATCATGCAGGAATCGGAATGTCTATGCCAAGCTTTAGTATAGGACACCGTATTGCACCCAGCCTTACACAGACCTCAGCGCTGTAGGCTGTGAAGTTATGAAGGGGGGGGGGGCATACTGTCAGGCTGCCTGACAGTGACAGTATTACTACCAACATCCCCCTCCCTCCACAACTTCAGTCGGGAGGAGAGGAGCCTGCAGTTGGCAACCTGGTAGATATGGCAGCCTGGAATGATGCCCGCTGCCCCCCCCCCCGCTACTGCCTAAGTTGCCCCCTGTCTTCCCCTGACAGCAGCCCTGACTGTTGCCTCTCTCCCTCTCTGCTCCCGGGCTGCGAGTGAAAAGAGGAGTAGAGAGGGGGGGGGGCTTAGAGCCAGCCGTAATTGGCAATTACATTACATTGGACAAAAACCTAGCCTGCATTTATGAACATGTTAACTTAAATGTGTCGATAAACGTTGAGACAAAGCTGTAAGGTGGACCTACACAAACTGATTTTTCATTGAAATTGGTGAACGAACAATCTCAGTAAACGCTGCCCATCTGGAGTGGTCGATTCCGCACCAAGAAAATTTTGGTTGAACAGGGATACATTTGTAAATCCCTGTTTGATCGCCATTGCTTTGGATGGGGACCGAGGGTATAACCATCATGAAAAAAGACCTTGAGCACAGATAGTACAGATAAAAATAAGATGTGCCCAATAGCAAAATAAACAAATCAACCAAGGACTAATTTCATATTGAAGACATCAATACTAAATTCTAACAGAAGAGAAACAGAAATTATCCGAGCAGATCTTCTCTTCTTTTACTGGTACATTGTGCTTTATACCACCGACAGTGACGCAGGTAATGCAGTACAAGAATGTTTATGTCAAGTTGTGACATCTACTTATTGGAAAGGTGGTGGAGTCCATATTTACTTTGCATCATAATGGAATATTTGTCATCTTAAAAGCTATGACAGTATATTATTAGTGTATGTGCAATTTACTAGATACAAGTCATGCAGGTTTTAGCCATTTAACCCAAATGTATAAAGCAATCTATAAATTAATCATGTAATGCTGGCTAACATGAGGCAATGATACAGGACTCTTTCCTTACCGGGCATTGTTTTACCTAAAACTCAGCAGTTCACAACTTTTGACCACACACATGTAGCATCATCAAAATTAGGAGATCCGCATTAAAAAACACTATATTGCTATTAGAAGTAAAAAAAAACCTTCCCGGTGTCCGAATGGGGAGCTTTAAATCCAAACAAAACAACAACATGCATTGTGAAAGGGACAAGACAGGACATATTCACCCTTTCCTCACATGCATAACTGTTGGGGTAAAAGGTATTCATTGTAATGGGGGCATAAAGAAAAATATATACTGTTTGCCCACAAAGCCAAAACTTGGAGTTGAAAGAAATGCCACTTGGAAGAATAGGCATAACTGAAACTTCCTCCATGGTTCAGCCCTGTACTGCTAGAACATTCTGTATATTAATTACGTGGATGAGCTCCCCATAATCATGGATGTGTCCTACGGACCAATGGGTCTTATCGTGCGGTAAATACAATTTCTCTAGGTAAAAAAACAGCAGGAAACAGCAGTTTGTTTTACAGTGGGCCAGTATTGTTTGCAAGTGTCCCTTTTTGCCCATTGTAATTCACAAAACATACACAATTGTTACATTACACACAGTGTCAAAAACATCTACCAGATACATTGTATGAAGGGTTTGCTCAGTCTATAATACAACACAGGAAGCTGTCAACATGAAACCATGACAAAATGTTTCTCCCATGTATATTCTATAATTACTACAGATAATAATAAGAAAGGGCGTTTATGTGTGTTACTCACTGATGTGAAGATATGAGGTTCTACCACTTCTGGAATTCAAAAACATCAATACAACGCACAACAAATGTTAATTTGCCAAACCAACAACAACACACAGAGGTATACTATACTATAATCTTTTCTTAGGTCAACAGCCCAGTTTTTGTGATTGTTGTCCAAGCCAAGCACCTGTTTCATATTATAAGTAACCCTTTCCTCCCACTAATGTAGCACAGCCAGAATACAACTCAGACAAGCTCAGAGGTGGCTATGTAATTTTAAAAATTTTCATGGGGCTACAAAACATCAGTGCTCTATGATTTGTAAACCTCAGCTTTTCTAGAGAACTATATATTGGTTCCTTGAAACCGTTGGCATTCTCAGTTTCTAATGGATAGTTTGGGCATGAGCGAAGATGCAGGGAATCCCTCAACTTTCTTAGCAAAGTACACAAGGCACATGCTATCGGTACCCATAGCACTGATATATAAAGGGAATGTCTAGAGCAGTGACGGCAAACCTATGGCATGCTTGCCAGAGGTGGCATTCAAAGCCCTCTCTGTGGGCATGTGAGCTGTCAGACAGCACAGAGCAAAAACTTTAGCTATTGGCTATCAATGTTGTCAGTTCTCTTACCCTCTCTTCCGATTGGACACAGTGCCCCATACCCTCTCTTGCTCTATCTTAAGGGAAAGTAGAGTGTGTGTTTGTATGTTTTGTGTGTGTATATGATGTGTGTTATTAAGGTTAAGCTGCCATGCCAGCACTTTGAGATGTGGTTTGGGTTTCAGTTTGTGCACTGTCTCTAAAAGGTCCACCATCACTGGTCTAGAGCAGTGTTTGTCAACCTTTTTTGGGCAAAGGCACACTTGTTTCATGAAAAAAATCGGAGGGCACCGACGATATGCATAATCGCGGCGCACTTCCGGTCCCCGCTGGAAGTACGTCATCAGCAGGTGCCCCGCTGGAACGCAGATGCGTACCAGCAGAGCAAAAACACTGCTCCTGGTCTGTGGGGACGCGTGTTGCTATCTTTTAGTTATATATTTGCCATAATTTGCCATGGCTCCTGTTCATGACTAGAGATGATCGAATTTTTCAACTTGCTAACTTTCAGAGCTGATTGCAAAGCCCCTCAACATGGTATCATCACCAAACTTGCTAGAGATGTAGATAAGGGTTAGGGGAACATTTGAAACAAAAAAGTATGTCTCTAACACAAATAGTTTTTGAATAAATTAAGTTTGACTTTTTGACTTGACTTTGAACTTAATTTGTGCAAAAACTATTTGTGTTAGAGACATACTTTTTCTTTCAAATGTTCCCCAAACCCTTCTCTACATCTCTTGGTGATGATACAATGTTCAGGGGCTTTGCAATTAACTCGAAATTGTTGAATTTCTGAAAAAACATTCGACCATCTCTATTCATGACGCCACAAAACTTCTATTATTAAGTTAATGGCAAGGAACTTATAATACAAGCCTCTGCCTAGTACTTCCCATCAATTTCTGTTCTGTACACTAAAAAGGAGGATATCTTCTTAGATAAATAGCCTATATATACCCATGATGTCTACAAGTTCAGAGTTAAAGAAAGATTTATAAAGCATTCACTTATTTACTGTTGGGTGGCATTTGCGATGGTTTTCATGTAATTTTGAGGTAACCACTGATGCTGACTGGGTACCTATTTACAATATATGGCCATGTAACAAACCCAAATTATTAGCCACGTTAAAAAAAAACTCCTTTAACCTCCCGAGCGCACTGCTGAGGTCCAGATTTCTGTACCAAAAGCGCACCATAGACTCTAATGGATTTTTTTTATGTTGTAGGACTGTAACTTCCCAAAATATGTCCGTACAAGGGTCTAATAGACATCCTAATTATAACAATGTTTGAAACACATAATAATTATAAAAAAATAAAAAAAATTATCATTTGAATGATAAAATCTCTTGAATACCTATTTGGTATGAAAGATTTCACAACAGTATTTATGTTTGTTTATAATAAAATTTTTATTACAATTGGAAATG
This sequence comes from Ptychadena robeensis, assembly GCA_036250615.1. NCBI lineage: Eukaryota > Metazoa > Chordata > Amphibia > Anura > Ptychadenidae > Ptychadena > Ptychadena robeensis. Next base: position 35,664,320 of record CM070040.1, read on the forward strand.
TGTTTTGATTTACTTTGAATTGTATTGGAAACAGTTATCACTGTATCCAATACAATGCCATTGGCACCCTCTGAAAGGGTTAACTTCAAAGAGCACATCTTGAAATGATACTGGGGGTGATTTTACAGATGTGCTCTTTGAAGATAACCCAATTTGCATTTGAATGTCCCACCCCCCCCAACGTGACGTCATCACATCGGGGAGGTGGGGGGGGGGGGGGGGGGGGGGGGGGGGGTGGAGAGGGGAGACATCGGCTGGCTTGAAGAAGAAGAAGCCAGAAGCCCGCTTAGAGCATCAGATCCGTGGGACAGCACAGAACAGTGAGTATGTGCTGCTGGGGATCTAAGCTTAGCTGCGTGGCTCCATCTCGTCAACTGCAATACTGACAAGAAAGTGCTGGATGAGATGGAGCAGTCAGAAGTGCTAGGGGGGTTAATATGGTCCCCTCCTGACCCCAAAGCAGGCAGAACTTGAAATGTCTAAAAAGTTGACATGTGTAGCCAAAAGATCAGAGTGCTCAATATAAATGTAGAAAGGTGAAATTTCTAATACCAAAAACCATAGGTAAATAACCTACATTTCTAAAATAAAGTGGTGGGAAGAATCTTCATGCAGAATACATAACTGAACATTTAACATTATTTCTATAAATTCCATCCTAGCTTGCATATTTGTTTGCATAAATTACATTCCACAATGGCATAGCTCACTCTGCTGCACCCACTAACCGATTCAAGGGTGTAGTAAACAAATGCAGGCTTGACAACTAGTATCTGACATCTTGTAAAATACTGCAAGTCACTGACTATTCCCACAGTGTTGTGTCATAAAATGCTTTCAGAATTGACAAAGAATTCTCCAGCATGTGAGTTACTGTCCACTGTAAATGATAAGGCCATGCAACTATTTGTATGGTCAGGTAGGTAGAAAGACTGCAAATAGTCCCTGTTGTCCAAGGCCTTCACATTAAGCCTATACCTGCTGCTCCAAGCTGAAAATTAAAGGACCATTTAAGTAACCTCATACCTTAGACATCTGCCCTCTATAAGTTGTGGTTGAGTTTCTTGGTCTGAAACAGTTTATTTTACATGTTGGTACTGTTGGTTGAGAAGCCATTTTAGGGCTTGTCCCCACAGGCAAAGTTAACCGCGTCGTGGCGTGGTTCTGAGCTGCAGGCAGCTGTTTCCATTAATTTTAGTGGGCTTATCCCCCCTTGCGCAGCTGGTAGACATGTAGCTAGCCGCTAGCAGCGGCTGTGGCAGCGACTGATTGTGATCTTTGTCAGCAGCGAGCGGCTGGTGGCTGCTTCGACTGTGGGGACAAGCCCTAACACTGATGGGAGCTTCCAAAGATAAGCTGTTTTCATTATTTGTAACACCCACACAACAGTTCCTGTAATTGTAATGAATGAGTGTCACACAATGCAGAGTTCTAAATAGTTTCAATCACATAAAATTTTTTATTTCTTGGTCTGCTATCAAGGGAAAATTGTCACCGATACAAAACATAATTTTCCTCTGCTGCTGATATCCATGGCAGGACACATTGTATAGACTCCCACCCTATACCTATAGGACCATAGAATTATTAACTAATCCAATTCATCCTCCGCTGTTCTGTAACTAGTACTGGGACCGTAGAAGACATGCTGCCATGGGGCCTGTGGGGAAATTATGGTAAGTATTGGCAACAATTTTCCTCCACGGCAGCATACTTATTGGGGAATAATACACATAGGAGGTACAGTGCAAAATAGTTTAGAGAAAGAAAGAAAAAAAAAATTGAGAAAGAATGGCTAGTTGGGATTTAGACTGTCCTATAGAGAGGGTGTAATCAACCCACTGTGTATGCCTGCATAGAGCTGATACAAAAAAGCCATCACCTTGGACTGCAACATTACAAAAAATATAGTCTCATATAGTCAACATGCTACTAAGGAAAAAAAACTTGTGATAGTGTCTTGTTTGGTAAGCCAGGGCTAGTCTGTTTTGAGGCTCATCCCACACTAACAGGTCATTTACGTGTATCATTCTAACTGTTGAACTACTGTATTCCCTAAAACATATTCCAATGTTAAAGTTTAGCCTGTCTTCCTGCTATCAGACAAATTCACCATACCCCAGACATGAACATTGGCATTTCATCTTTAGAAATAAATCTAGTCAAGTAATTTCATGACAACAAGTCAATGCTAGAAAAACTTCACCTTGTAACTTTTCAGGAAATGACCAATAGCAAATAGCCCGAGACAAGAAGTGGGGAAACTATTTGGATAAAGCCACTGAACAAAAAGCTAAAATATTAAATCTTAATTTTTTAAGCAATGTGTCTGGGTCATAGGGTTAAACGAAACATTTCTGAGGCATTCTTGAAATATCAGCATTTGCTTGGGGGGAATACTTGAACGTGCACAGAGCATCTTTCAGGAAGAGGATTGGATGTAGTCTGTACAAAGCAACATCTCCACAGCCGCTTTTAAAGGGATTCTAAAGCTAAATAAAAACCATACAAACAATACAAATATAAAATGTTATGTAAAAATGAACTGTCCAGAGAATGGTGAAGGTTTCCATTACTTATTTGGAGTTCAAAGCATCCTCAGCCAATAACTTAGTATAATAACTTAGAATATAGATAGGTAATTTTGACACTTTGTAGATGGTTGTAACAGGACGTATGGACGTATGTAACAGGTTCAACACTAAATAATTCTTCACATTGCATAAGAGGAGATTATTATTTACAGAAGGCATTGGTAGTCTCCGTATTTCTCTTATCACAGGCTCCCATCAAACAGATGGATCCCTAAACAGACATGATCATATTAAGATTTAGAAATGTACCCAGGTTCCCCCAGAACTCTTGTTTCAAATTATAATTAAATTTTCAGTGTGAGTGCATATACCATGCTCCAATTATAGCCATTACGGACTAACAAAAGGCCGATTGAAGAGTAGATCTACTGGGCAGGAAGTCATCGATCTTTAAAATATCAACTTTATGTCTAATGCCTTCTGCTTTAAAGACCTTCCGTAACTTTCACATCACTAATGTTATTAACAAGCCTTTAAGATTTAAAAATTAAAAAAATTGTGAGCGTGTAAGGGTTAGTCTGCTTCAAACTGCTATTTCTTATACTTCCCGACACGGATAATACCAAATGACACTGTAGCCCAGTGGTGGGCAACTGAGTTGATATGGAGGGCCACTAAAGGGCCGCACATAACATTTTAAAATTTATACGGACTTGTATAAGCATTGTTTTAATTAGGAAATCACAGCATGCATAGCTAGAAGACGTTGCTTTTCATTTTTAAACAAAACTTGTTTTCATTGATGCTTCAAGCATTAGGGAACACTGTAGTATGGGAATGCACATTTTGTGTTGTGTGTACATAAGGATGTGTATTTTTTATTCAGCCCAGTGTAATAAACCGAGATCAGAATGTTTAGTGACAGTCATTGTAATTTACCTTCTTGCTGTAAAGCCTAGGACCGGTCCAGGGTGCAGCTGTGATATGTAGACCTGGTTTTCCTGATCAACATTGACAATTTTACTGATCATTAGTAGCCCCAAAGTTAATTAGGAAAGCCAGGTCAGCATGTGTCAGCTACACATGATAATATATGGAATGTCCCATGTATATCATCAAAAGTTATGTAACCCTATTCCAAGGTTATGTAAGGCAATATATATTATACAATCATCCCCTGTTCGTTGGTGGGTAGTGGTAGCATAGGGACTCACCTGTCAGCCGATCTCCCGAAGAACGCCAAAAGGGCCACAAGCTGGAGCCTGAGCAAGTCCCTCGCCTCTCCTCTTCCTACTCTAAAGAATATTAGCAGGGAAGGACGCATCAGCGTGGTTCCTATGCATTAACAGTTTTGGGGGCCGCAAGTGGAAGACTGAGGAGGGGCACTGAAAAACGCCTGAAGAACACTGAAGGGCCACATGTCGCCCCAGGCCTTAGGGTTGGGCACCTGGGCTGTAGCCCATCTTCATAAATAAAGCCAATAGATATTTTGCACTCTGTAACTCTTAAGCTGGCCATACACCTTCAGATTTCTCTGTCAGATTTCCTTCAGATCAGATTTTGTTTTACCAAAACCATGTAATATGAGGACCTTTCTACACCTTCCAATCACTATGTATTCTATCAGGGAGGACACTATACTACATGGTTGTTGGTAGATCTGATCTGATCTGAAGGAAATCTGACAGAGAAATCTGAAGGTGTATGGCCAGCTTTAAAGGCCCTTTTATACTATGCGAACTATTTTCTCAGAATTTATCAACCAGCTATTAGAGCTTTTCATCTATCATATATACCCTAGCGTCAGCTGAACCGAGTATAAGCGGAAGTACCTTATTTTGGAAAAACTGAATGACTTGAGTATAAACCTGGGGGGGGGGGGGGGGGGCAGCAGCTAAAAGCTAGTCATACACGATTCGATTGAACGTGATTGGGCAGAAAATCTAACAGAAAATGCTTGAAAAAGGTCGATCGCATCAGCAAAGGACATGCCCGTAAATCCCGGACTTTTGGGGAGGCTTTTGGCTATCCCCTCACTGTGCGGAACAGACCGAGTGCTGACAGGCTGCAGCTAGAAGCTGCTCAATGGGAACCCTGGTCCAGGTGTACACAGGGCCAGGGTCCCCACTGAATGGGAGTTGATGTGCAAAGTTGTACACATCGATTCCCATTCGATCGACCTGCGATAGAGTGCAGCGTGGTGATGGTATCATCACCAAAATTGTGGGAGATGTAGAGAAGGGTTGTAGGCACATTGTAAAGAAACTTATATTGTTCTAGTTTATGGGATTAAAATATTGTCCTAGCTCAGTGATAGCGAACCTATGGCATGGGTGCCAGAGGTGGCACTCGGAGCCCTCTCTGCGGGCTGTCAGCCAGCACAGAGGAAAGAACTGCAAACTGTTGGCTCTCTTTGCTTTCAGTGGCTTCATTGGCTGATTGCACACAGCGACCCATACCCTCTTCTATGTTATAAAGAAAGTAGAGTGTGTGCTTACATGTTTTGTTTGTGTATATGAGTTGTGTATTTGTAATTCAGGTTAAATTGCCATGCCGGAAATTTTAGATAAAGAAGTGGGGTTTGGGTTTCAGTTTGGGCACTCTCTAAAAGGTTTGCAATCATTGTTCAAGCTTATGGGTTTTTTTTCAATAAATTACGTTCAAAAGTTTTATGTGCTAGAACAATATTTGTTTTTTATTCAAATGTTCCAACAACCCTTCTCTACATCTCCAGCAAATTTGGAGATTATACTATGTTCAGAGGCTTTGCAATTCGCTCACAAAGTCCAGCCACACAATGCCATGGTTAGAAGACAAATTCTTTGAGTATATTTCAGGTGTTGAAATATTCCGCTTACATTCGAGCATATATGGGAATTGATTTTATAGTTAACTATAAGCAAGAAAATACTGAACAATCGCATTACATTAGTTTTTTCATTCTCCCAGTATATGCGCATTTGAAAAAACATTTATGTGCACCAAGTGCTATACGCTGTCAAGGCCAAAATGTATTCTCCTAGTTGCTACATAAACCAGTTGTTATGTTCTAATCTGAACTTTTCTAACACATAAATGAATTTTAAATGTTCAAAAGAAGTATATAATGATCAATATTGACAATGTTTGGGAACCTTTTTTTGTGTGTATTTACGGTTCCAGACCCCAAATGACAGCCCCTAAACTTTTCTCTTAAAGCCAGCAGTTAGCAGTTGCTGCAACCTTGTGATCTTATTGATTAAAAGAACTTTTGTTTCCAGCATGGAGATGGAGTATGTGGAGAGGACTATGACCTATGTGGAGTTGACCTTGTGACAAACGTCCAGGCTTCCTGTCTTTGCACTTGTGTTTGAGATGTGTTTTATCTTATTATGGGTGGAGGACAGGGTGTATTATGGAAGCCTGAAAACTTGCTGAATATTGTTAGCAGGCAGATGATTACAATGAGTCATGTTCGCAGGCATTCTTCCTGTATGAATCAGCCAGCTGGCTGTCCAGTTTTGACTACTCTTCCTTAGGACCTCAATAGAAAACATAACGCCCAATACTGGAGAGAGGTTAAAGAGATCACATTATCCTCTCCCTGACTGACATCCTCGCCTTGGATCCATCTGAAAGTGTTGCCTTCACTAATTCTACTGTGGTAATAATTGTTTTTCCTTCCTTTGCTGTAACGTAAGCTGCACATGTCCATTGTTCAATTACCTTCTAGTAAAAACTAAGCCTGCAAGGTTCTATTAAAGTGAGATGTAACTGTCACAAAAATGTGATTATTTCCAGTTTTATATATAAAACAACTTTACTCTTTAAGACAGAGGTGTCAAACTCTGTCCCAGGGGCCAAATTTGGCATGTCGAGCAAATATGTCCAGGTAGAGTATTGGAGCAGCTGCTGCAGCCTGGACACCTGTCAGTGTAAAAGGGGTGGAGCCAGCACATCTCTCTGAGGCTGTGTGAGGCTGCCTGCCTTTCTCCCCAGCTGGAAGCCCATGTGTGAGAGATTCACTCATAACACAAGGCTGCAAACTGGAGAGAATGGGTCCCCATTGAACGGGAATAGATGTGCCCATGTGGTGCACATTGATTTCCATTCAGTTGATCCCCGATTGATCGGGGGTCGATTGCATGGGAATCTACCAGTGTGTGAGGATTTGTACAAAACCTAAATCTAGGCAATTTACGTTTTTAGGAACAATAGTTCCTAATCCTTCCTAATGAATGAGGAACAAGGGGATGGCACCAAGCTGTGTCCCCCCATAGGTCGGTCATTTAGTGATATGTTCTGCTACTGAGCGACCTTCTCCATCAGCAGTAAAGAAGATATTTACGCAAGAAGATCACAATAGACTATTCGGCACAACTATTATCTATCGTCTGTACACAGCTTAAGTTGATCTCAACATTCTGCAAACCAAATTTTTATCTAAAAGTGGTCCTTGTCATCCTGATGATGTCTATTTCTGATGACATTGTGCCTATTATTAACAATGTGTTTAATCAGAAGGCTCATTGGCCAACAGGTATTACCAATACAGCTAAACATATCTCATATATCTTCTAGTCATTTTTTGCGCATAAAGTTATAAAGCTATACGCGTCCTGATAAAATTTATAATTTTTTTGATAAAATACTATCACATGGAAAATCCAATTTTGGATCTATTTTTCTGTTTTCATCGAAAATGTCATCGAAAATAATCACCATTTATATCGGACGATGTGATTTACAATGGGAAATTACAATTTACGATCTAATATAATAATGTAATACATTACACTACAACAGCCCAAAACCTCTCCGGCCACTAAGTTCAAATATACTGTATATACTGTATTAGTATATATAGATATATACATGATATATGGTATTTACTACTGTACTATGCATACTTCTACATTGATATAACTTTTCCGCTACATAGAATGTTGGTTGCTATGAAGCATGATCCATCATGTCAGCGGCAGCAACATGCCGGCAGCGGAAGTCGGCACTAATTCGGTCGGGAAATCACTATGCACTTGCCCGATGCTCCCAGACCAATAAAAAATTTTCAACTTGTCCGATGACTTTACAATTGAAAATATCGGCAATTTGGATCAAATTGTATCTGTTGTACCATGTGGACAGATATCAGGCCGATAAACTGCTTACATTGGTCGTGTTTTATCGATCGTAAATTTTATCGGGACGTGTATGGCTAGCTTAAAGATGTACAGAAACAAATAAATAGGAAAACATTGGTGGTATTGGTGGGGAGGAAAGAGAAAGTGTCATCAGAGGCAGAGACTGCATGCAGCCGGTCAGCGTGCACATAGGAAGAGAAGGTCTTGTGCTTCCCTCTCTTGCTCTGTGTGTGCCGACCGCTGCACAAAGAGAGGCAACTAGTGGACTCCTCTCAGGCATGGTCGCCTCCAGAATTGACCAGGCAACTAATTGACTTGTCAGTAAATGCCCTAGTATACAGCTAACTGCAAAGCTCTTCTTAAACTACTTGGACACATTAGGAGCGAAGCAATATCCTTTCCTTGGGTAGAAAGTTTGCCTAATTTTGCCTTCAAGGTTGCTTGAACCTCATACCTAAGCATCTGAGTGTGCAATCTGTTCCTATAGGTAAATAGGGAAAACGAACTAAGCTTCTCCTTGCAGACAGCAAACACTGTACTTTTCAGTCCATTTAGTTATTCAGCTTGCAAATATATGGAATGGTAAAGCTATGCCAATTATTTCTGACCAAGCCGATAACGCAACATAATCAGCTTGTATTACAGTCCTTCTTTCCTATAACATGGTAGAATGTTGCTAATAGAAACCACTATAGGAGGGGGATAGCACGGGGCAGACTAGCAGATGATGTGTAGGTGTGACAATCTGCTATAGCCAGCCATTTGTTTTCCAGGGACTAGATTCTTAGATTATCAATAGGAATAATGTACATCAGACAGGCAACTGTACAGACAAGGCTACATCATACAGGGTATAAAGAAGTCTCCATGGTTGGACCATCCATGGGACAAATCTGCTTATAAGCAATATCCCAGCATGCACTAATCATACAGTAATTATGTCTGTGAAGGTTCTCATTTATCCAGGTCATTGAATATATGTAGTGTTTAATTCAAATTGACTGGGCTTGCAGTGTTTATTTCTTAAAGACGTTTCTTCAGTAATATAGTAAAATATAATAAAATTATATATTAGCACAGTACCGGTCTCTATTGCTTTCAGTTTCAAAAACTGTACAATATTGTCTTGGAACCTTAGAATAATAGTATTCTTTGGTATATACTTTAGAACCTTATATTACTAAAATATTCAGGCGGTGCCCAAGCATTGTTTAGGTACCATGTAGCCGGTTTGATTTCACCTGTTTGTTAACTCTCCTCAACTTTTAACTTGACTTTTGTTCCTGAACCTAAACCCTCTAACCCTCTGACATCACTTGACCTGCTATTCCTGATCTTAAACTCGCTGCCTATGACCTTTGGTTTGTTTCCAAGTAGGTCTCTAAAGATGCCTTGACTGTCTAGGGTTCCTTCACCTGTAGGTTTCCGGTAACAAACAGTCCTTAGAAAGGTCTGAAAAATAAAAAAAGGTTTGTCTTATTTTCCAATGCTGTAAACGAGGACAGGAGATCTCGATTGGTAGGAATTATCGGATTTCCTTAATTTGTTGCTATTAAAGAATGATTGGATTAGGAGAACCACATGATCCAGTGTTTCCTAAGCTACTGTATGTGTTGAAATCAGTATTGGGTCATAAACAAATTTGTGGATTGGTTGTCACTTGAGAGTTCCTTCCAATCAAAAATTAGCAATTTAGGTTTTTTTTTCTCTTTTTGGGAACCCTCTTATTTAGCTTTTGGATTAAAAAGTTTACATTGTTAAGATGTTAAAACAATAAATAAATACAAATGACCAAATTTGTATTTTAGAGCTATAAGGTATAACCATACAATACAAAACTACATTTTCTCTGCAGAAAATCATACTACAGTAATAGTCTATTGGATACTTTGGCTTTCAAAGGGTAGTTGAGTTAGAATACTATAAGCTCTTCTTGAGCTGATCCTGAGATTACAGAGGCTTGTACTCTTAATTATAAGTGGATTTCCATGTATTGGCCAGTGTCCAGATAGCTGATGATGCTGTTAGTATGATGCTTATATCCCTGTTCTTACTACTTCTGCCATCATGTACAACCCCACCCACAATCCGTTCCAATGTTAAACACCCAGCATTTCCCATGGGGCTGAAATCAACAATTTAAATTTAGCTATATTCACCTTATTAAAGAAACCCACATTAAAGTTGTATTAATGAAATAAAATTATTTGTTGGTTCAGTCAGCAGGGTAAAACTCTTCATGCTGCATTTGGTAGTATTTGTAAAAGTCATAGGACTTCTTTTTATTTGAATGGGCTGCCAACCAAAGCGTGAGAAAACATGCACCTATTTGATCTGTAGTGCCTCATAGTATGTCTACAATGTGCCTGCTCCTCTGCAGGCAAATCTTTCAGTTGGATGCATTTTAAATTACAACAATTGATAAGTAAATCAGAGAGTGTTTAAAGAAAGTCACAATCACTGTTTAACCTTCTTTGTTTAAAGTGGTAAAGAAAATGTACACAGATTACCTCCACCCCCAGCATCATTGAGGTGAGGACTTGGGATGCGGGTCGACCAATACAAGCGAATGCCATGCATCAAGCAAAAAGGAGACAGGCAGACATCCCTGGAGGGAGCCACAAACTTGTCTGGAACATATAATCAATCCCAAAAGTGTGGCGTGGGGTTACTGCTTTTGATAATTAAAATCTACCCCAAGCCACACTTGTGATTACCCCTTTGCAGATTTACGGAAATATATCCATTAGGCTAGGGTTAGGCCCACATACACTTCTAGATTTTCCTTTCAATCAACTGAAAAAGATAATTTTTTGCGGGGGTCAGTGAAATCAGTGAATGATTGTAATCTATGCCAACTGTAGAAACAGATATTTGATAAAAAATTTTGGATTGACTGAAAGCGTTATTGAATTAAGGTTCAATTTAAATACAACCGATTAAAATTTTCCAGCATGTGGGCTGCCATAGATTTTTTAATTAATCAACAACAAAAATGTTTGAATGAAGTGGATTAAACGAAAAATCGAGACGTGTATGGGGGCCTTTAGATAGCGAGTTTGGAACAATAAGTTTGCAACTTCCAACAAGAGCTGTAATATCAATATTAGTAATTGGGAGCAATTATTCCTGTGTTGTTCTATGAAGGGCAGAGGGGGAGCATGAGCAAAAAGCACCCAACTGCATTCTTCCCCATAGAAGACAACAGGAGTTGCAATCCCTTAATCATCTTGCGCATACACAAAATATATCATCCGACTAATATGTTACGTGTTGCTGTTTTGTTCTGATTATACAATGTTCTGCGATCAGTTGCAAATATAAAAAAATGCTTAGCTCTTGCGTAAAGTAATCTCATTAAATTAAAAGAAGCTTCAATAAGAAGCGTTAAAATATAATGAGTCAATAGTATGAAGACATAGGCAGAAAATCAGTGATCTTAATCAGGCAAGTTCTAAAGAAACCACTGATCTTATTTTCCTAGAAATACCAGAAAAAGAAATGTTAACTTAGAACACGAAGTGGCCTCCTAGCACAGACTGATAGACAACAATAGCAGATAGCTTGTGGGGAACCCTCAGTTTTTTTAAAACCAGCTGACGTTAGAAGCTTTAACCCATACATGCAAATTGTATTTCTTTTTTAAAGATTAAGCTCTTCATACCTTCTTCATACTGTAAACTATTCATCATTCATGCTGTCATGATGCACCCAATGAAATTCAATGAACGGATCAGAGTGACTCATAAAGGGGGCACGTTATTGCAGCACTACAATTACGCGTCCCACTGCCCATTAAAAGTGATTGACACATTAAGTTAATTATTAACCAATTATTGTTATGTCCATCACATTATGTGGAGATTAAGCTGGGCACACATGGGTCTATAATCGTGCAATCGACTAAAGTAATGTTACCATGCTGCGCTCAAGCGTTCATCGACGAACAGGGTCAATATGAACGGGAATTTGATGTGCAAAGTTTTGCACATCGATTCCCATTCTCATTGATCCTGGTCCTCATCCAAAGTAATGGCAATCGACCGGGATTTATGGACATCCCGATCCCACTTGAAGAAAGGGCTTTTTCCTTCCATTCCACTGTTAGACCATCGAGCAGGAAATCGGTCCATGTGTGGGGGGCTTTAGGGTTTGTGCCAAGTTGTGCCATTTCAAGTGCATAAATACTCATACGGTATCTAAAACGCCATAAAGCTTAAGACATATTTAAATCAAAAAAAGATTAATGTTGGCGGTTAATTTTTAAATGTATTGCATTATTTTTAACTCAAATTTATATAATGCGGACATATTGCACAACGCTTTACAACACTAATTAACCCACCATGTATTACCATAACATACATGTTCCGAAACTAGTCGTATTTGCTAGAAATGAAATATTGTTACTATCATCATTTTCATGTATGAAACTAGTTTCTTTAATGCACCATATTTAAAACGATACTGTATTTATGAATGGGGCCATAGTTACTAGAAAAGAAAAATGTAGCCCCCTAACCAAAGACAGGAAACTGTAGATCAATATGGTCTGGCACCATGCAATACAATAATTTCATTTTTTTCTTCGAATAAGCTAAAGGAGGAATGCATATGCCTTAAAATCGGACACAATACGTCAGAGCCCTGGCCAGCTGTTAACAAGGCAGGAGAGCTCTAGTCTTCCCATGCGATATATGACAAGAAGTTCTACTTTTACACTTAAAATATCCTCCCACTAGGAATTGCTCGCTACATATGTTGGATAAGCCATGACTAAACCAATGTGTAGACTATGTCCCACATACGGCGAGCTTCCATGTGGCAGACATGGCCCTGGCATCAGATAACCCATGTCTATGGTCACATGGGCGAACATTTTGCTGGTTCTGCAAGGTGACTTCTCAAGAGTTTACATAAAACACAGGTGGCAAATTTTTTTATTTTGGGATGAATGTAAATTAGAACATCATGTAAATCTGTTAAAAAAAACAAGTACCCAGATGAACCCAGAATACGTTTGGGCATGTGCAGTTTGTGTTCCATGATCCGTGAAGGACTGCTGATTTTAAGCACAAATAACGACATCTGTGAACTTGCATGTTAATGTGCATTGATCACACATGGTCCTACTGGCATATGGAATCCCAATGCATTGTGCAGTAAAGCACAACTGACCATGCAATGCAACTCACCAACTCCTATCCTCATGTTGAGGTTTACCACATTCCTAAAAGGATGATACACCTTTTTTACATTATATGCAAAGAAATACTGCTAGTAAATAGTCTTTTTATATTCAGGTATATCCACAGTGATTGTATGTTACATATGGTTGTTACTGTGGATGATCAACTATAGTCTACATCACCGCCTTAATCCGCAAAGGATTGCCTTTAAGGTCTATGCCCTAGGTGGCCAACCTGCGGCCTGGGGGCCATTTGCGGCCCTTTGGGGGTTGTTTAGCGGCCCCCTTGGTCCTTCACATGCGGCCCTCAGAGCCTAACTGTTAACCTCCTGGGTGCTATGCCCGAATCGCTGATCAAACTGCACCCGTGCTGGGATCGGGCAAAAACAGCGCCCCTCTGTGTGCCTGCGGCTCTGTAGATGAGCCGGAAGCACACAGAGCCCTTCCGGCCCCGTGTCTTCGGCGTCATCTGTGATGGCGAAGGGGGTGGGCGGCACCATAGACCTCCATGTTAATGAAGGTGGCGCCGCTCTCCTCCCCACACACCGCCAGCGTCTATTTGACACCGGCGGTGTGTAGAGGGCTGGGCAGAGAGCCGGCAATCACAGCCGAGTACAGTGTACTCCACCGCGATTGTGGGAGAAACGGCTTTTCGTGCCATAAAGAATGGCGCGAAAAGACCGTAACACCCAGAGGGTTAATACATAGGGCATAAAAACTCACCTCTGAAGAGGTCACACACTGCTTTCCTAATCAACTTTAGTGGTCCTACATCAGTAAAAAATTGTCAATGTTGATTGCGAATAACAGGTCTACATTTGAGCTGTGCACCCAGGGGCAGGAGGGGGGTGGGTGATGTTGGGTTTTGACTGCCTGTTGGGATATGGTCCACCACCTGCAGAGATATGTTGACGGGGGGAGGGTCTGGATCAATGTTATGTGTTATGTGCTGTACTCAATGATATGATACTCAAACACTGCTCTTTGCCATGTCCGATGGAGCGGATTATATACATGAATTTCAGATCCTCAACATTGCTTAACCATCTCGTGTCTTTCCTCATGGGACTATTGTGAGGCCTACATACAGCATTCTGGATGGAAAGACAGAAAAAAAAACAGACAGCGAAGGGAGGGGGGTGACAAGTAAAGGAACCTGTTGTTCTGCTCTATATACACAAAACATCAATTCACTTGAAAGTCTCAGACAGCCTCATGTGCAGGTGTATGGCTCTTACTCCAGGCACTTGAACATGAAGCCAACTATTAAACCCAGGTGTAGCAAAAGATCTCCACTTGTGCCAACACACTGATTATTCCAAAGAGATGTGTGCTTTGCAAACACTGAACTACATCTGTGCCAGCCTTTGTTTAAGCAAGTGATGCCCTTTTCACAGTCCTATATTAACTATTCTGAAATATGAAAAAATTGTTTTCTCTCTGTATACTGTGCATAGTACCAAAATATTCCCACAATTATTTACCGTAGGTCACGTTTTACAGAAGAAGTATATAAAAATGGCAACTGCAGACTCTTCTTATTGTGTCACATGTACTCCATTGTGTGTTCAGACACAAATCTCAAGCTCTGAATAAACTCTAGTTTCGGGAACTAGTCATTTGCACTGACACTATAGCAGCTCTAAGTGTAGAGTAATGTGTGATAACCCACATTTATATACCCTGACCCATTACATGTAATTACCGTATATGCCGGCGTATAAGACGACTTTTCAGTACTTTAACCTCCCTAGCGGTTGAGACGAGCCTAGCTCGTCCGAGCTTCAGGCTCGCCTCAACCGCCGGGAAAGCAGGCAGCGGGGAGACCCTATGCCTCCCCGGAAAGCTGCAGCGATTGTCTTCATCGCTGCAGCATTTCCGGGTTGGCGGCACCATAGACCTCCATGTTAATGGAGGAGCGCCGGCTTCCCCTCTCACGCAGCTGTTGTCAGTAATGTACGGGCAGTGTACACTGCCTTGATCGCCCGTATCACGCCGCTGTAAACGACGCGATACGGGCGGTGCGCTAGGGAGGTTAAAATCCTGCCCAAACTTGGGGGTCGACTTATACGCCGGGTGCCGCAGGCAGGGGGGTACAGGGGGCCATCTATGGCAGCCAGTTAC
>CM070040.1:35679388-35702160 GCA_036250615.1 Ptychadena robeensis
TATCTCCACTCTAATGTATTGTACAGCGCTGAGTAATATGTTGGCGCTATATAAATAAATTATAATAATAATAATAATGGTGTAAATAGACTATGAAGAGATAAGAATATGTAAATAGAGTGTATATGCTTGTAGATGCCATAAGATAAAAATTGATGTTACAATATTTGATGGCTTATAGGTTGATACCCAAGGACCCCTGACGAAGTCCCCCAGAGGGACGAAACGCGTAGGGTTACGCCTGGGTAATACCAATTGGATTTATTCCACCTCTGGACCACAAGGACTTTTGGACTGTTTTTATCGTTGCATCTATGGAGCAACTAATCTATATACCGTTTGTTATGTAAATTACATTGGATATCTGGTATATCCCTGTCTTGTATGCTATATTTTGATACTTATGTGTTAATAAAGATATTATGTCAGAAACCCTTGACTGGAACATGATCTAAATAAGAATCCCACCTTAAAATTCCACAGGGCTTGGCCGCCCCTAGGGTTTGTTCCCCCCTTCCTCTTTTCAATTGCCATACAAAAATTTGCAAAAATAAGATTAATCGCCTGCGCTGGCAATTTTCAGGTGATTTTTACTGGCAATTTAAAAAAACACGACACCATTGTAAGAAAAAATCGCCTCCATAGAGAATGAATGGATGCGATTTTTGATCGCCTCCATTTATGTCTATGGGCACGATTAGAAGAAAATAATCACGGCCACCGCCAGAATGCGGGGACCCGCGATTTGATCACGGCCCCGATCGCAACCGCGCAATATCCATATCCATATCAATGGGGAGAAGTCCATTTAAAGTAGCGTATACGATTGGCGGGTGATTCCGCCAACAATTGAAAATCGACAGCGCAGGCGATGAATAACCTAAAGGTAGCCATACACAGGTCGATTTTCCATTTGATTTTTGACCGATCGATCACTGCGCGCGTTCACGAGATCGATCGGCAATCAATTGTGTTCT
Source organism: Ptychadena robeensis (assembly GCA_036250615.1). Taxonomy (NCBI): domain Eukaryota; kingdom Metazoa; phylum Chordata; class Amphibia; order Anura; family Ptychadenidae; genus Ptychadena; species Ptychadena robeensis. Next base: position 35,680,366 of record CM070040.1, read on the forward strand.
GCCCACCCTGAACGATCGACCAAACACAATCAGAATCTACTTAAAATCGGATCGGACATTGAACCAATATGTTGGTTTTTTTTTGGTCGATCGTTTGGCAATCAGAGTACATTGATGGACGCACAGCCCTATGCTGCAGCACCCTTTCAGATCGATGGATTTTGTGGAATTGCCCATTTTGGAGATCGGCTCATCTCCAAATCAGTCACAAATCAGATTCACAAGGTGGTGTTGCATCGATTCCCGATCCGATCGCCGATTCCTGATCGCCTGGAAAGATCGTTGGCAACTGATCGCTGACAAATTGACCTGTGTATGGCTACCTTTAGATTCCATAGACTTAAAATAGACAGATTAAAATATCATCTGTCAGTCTAACATCGATTCATAATACAACCAGACAGGATCGATTGAAATAATAGATTTCTTTCCTTAGGTCTGAGTGTATGGTCCTTAGTACCATCGGACACAAATCAATCCAATTACCGATAAAAAACGTTAGATACTTCTACGCGCTACTGAAATTTACCATCATGCCAGTAAACTACAATCTTTTCTAAGGACCTTTCTATGATAATTTGTAGCCAGTTGTTTAGAATAAAAAGTGATTTAGCATGATATACAGCTTATTGTTTACATCTACTTTAACCGACTTGCTGAAAATCCCTCCTGTTTACAGAGCTCAATAGCTAAAACACAGCTGAATAATTCAAAGTAGTGAAAGGTCCCCTGTCTCATTTATCTTTCTGCAGGAAGCCACAATGACTCCATAAGTAATTTCAGTGGAAGAGAAACCGTTTGAAAATTAGACAGCTGCAAGCACAAGGATTTTCCAACTTTTTTTTTTTTTTTTTTTTTATTGTATGGAAATCCCCACTGTGATTGTAAAGGTGACTATATATGGAACAATGTTTGCGCTTGTTAGACGTAAAAAATCAATAGTTTAAGTTGTTAATTTGCAAATGGATTCCTTTTCACCTGTTGCCTAAAATCGAGCAAAGAAGCGTGCGTTTAAACTTCAGAGTTTTCATCGGTAACAGGCGCAGTTAGCGGCCACAGTTGCTTAACGGCAATCACACCAGGGCCACATTGGTTGAAATGTGAAAGGGCCCTTGCAGCTTTGCTACCAATTGTTAGGTAACTGAGCACCACACCATACAAAATTGCAACATTATCTGGAGTCTTGTTAACTATTATTTGTATTTAAGAACTACGGTAGTTTCCAAACAAAAACAAATGAACATACTCCAAAAATGCTGTCCATTCGAGAGGGTGTTGTTACACCTACTTATCTCTCGCTTGCTATGAATTTCTTCATCTTCCAAAGTAGCTCATTTCAACGTACTTAAAGTTCCCAAAAAAAACAGACACTCCAAATTCGTAGTAGTCGTTGGACTTGTTTTCACAGTGACTCAGCAGAAGCATACCGCAAAGGCTTGGCGCTATCCCTTATCTTGTATAATGACACAACTTCTACATACAGTCAATAGAGCACCAGGCTTTTCTGCAAGTCATGTTAGGTACCATCATGCCAGCCTGTACTACGATATAGGATATCATAGTTTATATATAGCTATAAGACAGACAACAGCATGTACAGTCCCCCAGCCACACAAGAGTATCAGCCTGTCCTGCAACAGATCTTTCAAGCATGAGAGGTCATGGTCCATAGAACACAGCTGTATGAGCAGGTGCCCTCATATGCTATACATATTACATAGAGAAAACTAAGGGCTATGAAGGAAGTACCACAAAGATAGAATTTGACTTTTCTACAGTATGCCGACAGATTTTAGAACCTAATGTATGTATTGAGCAGATAAACCTGGAATAAATATGGCCAGATATGCAAGGAGTGGAAAGTAGCCATTTTCGGCTGAAGTAAGATTGCAGCTAAAGGTGAGCATAAGATCAGGAGGACAACACTCATGGTGATGGGGGGGGGGGAGAAGAAAAACATTTTGTTTTTAAATAAGTTCCCTAAACTTTCCCATATTTCTATACCCTCCAATCACATTGCATATGTCCTCTTCATTGGAGCACATCTGCATGCATATACAAGTGGAATGCTAAATTATATTTTTATTTCGGTTTATCTTTACACCTCAATGGCCTGGAAGTAAACTTTGGTAAATGTAAAAAAAAGTTTTGAGCCCTTCTTTCTTCCTCACTCTACTTAAAAATTTGTTGACATTTCTGTAACACTCTGATGAAGTTTTCTCATGCTTCTGCATGCTTTCTTAAAACAGCTGTTGTTGGAGTTCCACCTTAAAAGAGAAAAATAGCCACATGCTCTCAGAAAACTTTCATGCATTGGATTAGTGTCAGTGTCCAACTACACAGCACAATCAGCCAACGTACTATAAAACATTTTCTTCTGCTTTATATATATATACGCCTTCATTATTACTATAGGAGAGACTGTGAAGAGAATAAGGGACAGGACACAATCACACTGTGGAAATGGGTTATGGTGGCGGGTGTGCACTTCCCCACTGGAAATGCCACTGTTCTTATTATATCACAAAGGTTCACGGCTGGGTTGGATGGTTGACGTCCTAACGGTAGCTAGTTTTGTGGATAAGGAGAGGAAGGCTTTTACAGTGTAGCCGACAGGCCGGCATTCAATTTCTACAATAGAAGTAGCTTAATAAATGAAAGGTGGCCATACAATATAACTTATTTCAACTGATATAATAATCGTTTGTCTATGATAAACCAAAATTTATTTTTTTTTGCAATTAACTAACATTTTTATTTCTGTTTAATAATCATATTGATATGAAATGTTGAGAAGTGCAAAAATTTTTTACTGAAAATGTAAATTATTAATTCAAATTCCATAAATTAATCATGAATCTAAATGAATAATTTCCAGTTATAGACTGATAGAAAACATGACTTATAATACATGTTGCAGAATTAGTGGATAGCATTATCCTGGGATCAAAAAAAAAAAAAGAGATGTAGATGTCTACCGAGTGGGGTTAGCAGTTTCTGTTGAATCAGCCGAATTTGAAAACTTAAAAGCAGTTGGCTGCTGCCAAACTTGTTGAATGGCAAACTGTCATAGACACTGCATTGTTGTACTGCCAGCAAACTATTAGTGAACTACAGGGCCTGTGAGTTGGAGGCTCACAGGCCCTGTAGCCATAGCCACCAGTCTGTGTAAGGACATGGTGGTGTTGGCATATTGGCCAAGCCAATGCCAACATAAGCTAGCCCATTGGTATTGACTCTTTACTAGTCAACTCAAGTACAGCAGCCTTGTCATTTTCTACTGATAAAGCGAACAATGTTTTTTTTTTCTTGTGTAAATTACTAAACTAAATCCATTAGAATACAAAATGGGATGCCACATAACCGTGAACGAGTAGAAGTGTTTCTCGTATATTTTGACTCTGTTAGTACTAATTACAGTCTCCGGTGACAAGGATAATTCTACCAGTGCAGCTGTAGAAGTGAATCCAAGAGTGACTAAAACATGCTAATTTTATCAGATATTACCAGTTACATCAAGAAACTGCCAGCTCGTGCCTTCCTGGATAGTAGGGCTTGTGTATCAGTATGATTTGGTTTATATTAGGTTGCATCAGGCAACTATTACAGAGGGAACAGGTCATCGAAAAGAATATTAAATGAAATCCATTGTAACTTATTCACAGTATTAAGGAACAATTTGTGAATGTGAAAAAGGGCTGTTCGCAAACAAACCTGCAGCTGTAAATATCATGTAATGTTTAATGGGCCATCTACTAGCCCATTAGCTGATATACCAAGGTAATAAAAATGAAGGCATTTTGTATATGGAAGACCATGGATTACTGGTATCATATCATTGGGTATCCCATTTGATATAGAACTCTGTAAACGCTTGTTATTTCTGCATTGAGCCAGTAGGACGACTGGTAAAACTTCCAAGTCAAGTTGACTATGTCTTGGATGAACCTTCAAGAACCCCCTGGGTACAGACACAATGTTCCAAGTACATTTGCTCTTCGGGGGTCTTCACAATGGTTTGTAAATCAATATCTTCAAATAGTAGAGGATGAGCATAGTATATTAACAAGGAATGATCTACTACTTGATACAATAATATATGTAGTTCTTATTATCACGTATATGTTCGGTCCAGTCACTCTATCCACTGTGGACATTACAGCATATGAACAATAACTTAACGTAACATGAAGTGGCTGACTAAAGATTACAGGAATAGATGGGCGTTTTGTGGCAGGTTTCTAACACCAACAAAAGCATAGCAAAGTCAGCAATTTCCCAGCAAGCTATATTAGTGAACTGTAAATCCACTTTAGTTCACATGTACTACTAAATTGGCAAGTACATCAAAGCATAGCTAATTAACACTAGATTTATGGAGCCTTGCTTTAAAGAACAAAGTGAAGCCATGATTTTATCACATGAGAAATGATTATCCCAGACTCATATTACCAGGTCTCACTGTAGAATTCAACCAGCCAACGTGACCTCATGTGCATCCACCATCGAGGCCCTTTCATTGAGTTCAATGACTGAAGGTTACAAAGAGTGCACAGAGCTCTGCACCTCATACAGGGATTTATTCAATATGACAAAAGATAGAGATATGGTGCATGATACCTACAGCAAACAAAAATTTAGCGACCTAGCTTAGGTCTCTAAAATTGTCAGCGGGGACTGGTTGACTGGTATTACTCTACTTATATCTATATGGTAAGTTTTTTTTAAAATTCAAAAATAAATTGTATTTGTACTCTGCAATCTACTTTAATGTGAACATTTTCACAAATGTGAACAGGAGTTCTTTTACACTAAAGCTAGCCACACATGGTTCGATTTTAGCGTTCAATCGATGTTTTTCGATGAAAATCGATGTGCTGCCAACATAGTACAATCGGCGATCATTGGTGTATTTTTGTCAAATCGGCGATTGAAAAGTAATCGGACAGGTTGGAAAATTTTGCTCAATTGGCTAGATTTTTTGGGCTCGATCTGTGTGGCTACTTCCCTTTAACTTCCGATTGAAACTAAAATCGTAAGAGGAATTCAATCGACGATTTTGAATTACTTCGATTAACATTTCAGTCAAAATTGAACAATAAAATCGTACTCCCCATGTGGTGTACATCGATTAAATTAAAATCGATTTTCGATTTTTTTGATCAAACTACAAAATCTAATCGAACCTCGATTGAACGCTAAATTGAACCCGGGTCCCCATCAAACGGCACTTTGGCACATTGATTACCGTTCGACTGACCCACGATCAATCACAGCATCGCTGTGATTGATCCTGGGTCGATTGCACGGGAATCTACCTGTGTGTACCCAGCTTTACACTTTAAAAAGTATTTTGCACTTCAGTTAAAAAGAAAGTCTCATGTGAATGAGCCATTTAGAACTTTTCATGCTTCCATATCTATCAGAATGATCAGATACCAAACATCCTAAATGGAAAATTAAGCTAGGTTACTACTACTTCTTTAGAAATATTTTTTTTTATTTTGCAACACCTTAAATTAGGCCACAATATACTAAAACATGGCCATCTGATACCCTTTAGCCAATGTGTTCATCTTTCGAAGAAGTGAAGGATAGTAGGATTGTGCGGGAGGTGTGAAGGTGAATTGAAGAACTTGACTTAACCAGAAATTCAAATAAATTCAAGTAAAGCACTGGCAAGGTTAAACTAGGGTCCTACAAGGTAAGTATGGTATCTACATTGAAATATTGAGTCTGTTCAGACTATATGTAACTCAGAGATTATATAGGGTTCCTATAATGATGCTTTAATCTAAAAATTATATTTTTATATAGGCGGCGCATGGTGGGCTCAGCCAAACTGGCTTCTCCTATTCATCTTAGATTCTTATGTAGGATCTGCCTTCTACTTTTCCAAGTTCAGTTTAGCAATTTGGACCTTTTCTGCTGTTTTGTACTCCAGCTACTCTCTGCTGCAGTCTCATATCAAATAGAAAGCGCTCATAGGAAAAGAAGAAACATTAATTATAACGGTCTCATAAGGTGAAACCATCAGAAACTCTCCAATGTCAATCAAAGTCAACTTTGCTGACCGACTCTTCAAATAAGTGCAAAACAATCTAGCTGTTCCAATATAGTTGGCAGAGCAGGAGTTGCTGGCATAGTATTCCCTTGTAAGAGACCTTTTCTGACAAATATTGGAAATGTTAATAATAAAAATCATCCTGATGCATGAGTTTTATTACATTAATGACACTTTATTACTTCAATACCAATGTTGAAACAACCTATTCTGGTTACCTCCAGCTGTTTTAAGTATGAAAATATAACAAAAATGATTGTGCTTCGCCTTGACAGAAGTAAAAATCAATATACACCCTAAAACATGCAAGACGCAAAGTAAACTTGTTTTTTTTATTTTTTACTAACTAGTACTCCACGAACAGTGCAAACAAAAGACAAAATAAAATGCTCGGAGCAATTCTTGATGCAAAGTAGACTATGCAAATTTTGGAAACAGAGACTATTTTCTATTCAGCACTGCAGGGCTACAACCGATACAGTTGTGTTCCAGAGAAATACCATTCACAGCTCTTCTTAAAACGTGATTATCATTACAGCGACGTAAGCTCTCAGAAAGAACAAAACAGTTGTGAACGACATATGGTGACCACAGGTTTAATACATGGATATGAGAACATATAACACACAAATGGAGCTCAGGATATAGAGGCATAAAATGCACAGTTGTAAGAAAAACAGGTGGGCCCCAAGATATTATAAGGGGCTCATATGACATGGATATCATTCTATCCATCTTGCTGTGAACATCTATATATTATAGATAGAGTCAAGGCTGCCAGGAACAGGAGGAGATACAGTATAGGTGTCCATGTGATGACAAATACTTAGAAAACGTGTTTTTCTGATTCCAACAGTTGGTCAACAAACGTGTTTAAATCAGAATTGAGAAATAGATGCCTGAACCCTAAACTCCTTCCATGCTGAACCTCTTTGTTCAGTGGGAAATGTAGATTTTGGACCCTAAAAGGCCCAACCATTACTGGAAGTTACTCTCATACAATAGATCTGCCTCTCTACACGTGCCCCTTATTAACCCTGTGTTTTTTATATCCTGTTTTACATAAAAATTCAATGTGATCAATTTGTGATGTGGTTCTTTTCTAAAGATGATAAGCTTTGGACACTTTTTTTTCATGGATGTAAATGATCTTGTTTGGTTATGCTAGACATTTGAATAACAAGACTTTATGCTAAAGGTTTTATTATTGTGACATTAATTGTTTAAATAACTTGTCCCCTCCCCTTTTTTTTAGGCAGGAGCACTTATATGCATGGTAAACTTTTTTGCCATCTCTTTGACCTGTGACTTGGATACACAACCTCCTGAGGCAGCCCTTAAAAGGGTGAAAAGTGTAAAGGAAATATTGCATGGCTTTTTGACATAAAGGTTTGAAGTGGTCTTACTCCCTCTTAATTGTGATATTAATGTAATAAAGTGTCTTGCCTCAATCCCAGGGGCTGGCTACCCCTTTATGTTGACCAGCTGATTGCTGATCAACCCCTAGGTTTTTATATAGTTATTTAAGTTGGCATATACGTTTATAAAGACAAGTTAACCCCCAATTTTTAATAAAGTGAACCCTAAACTATTTAACAAATGGGTGTGCAAGGTTAGATATACCTCTTTCTTAGGATAAGGGTAACAAGTCAGTTGATAAGGAGGTTAATAATGGTACTATTTGATGTCCAAGGACAATACATTCTGAAATTAAAACAACCATTGCCAATAGAAAGGCCCTGTGTGGTCCAAAATGTTTCTGATCTATAATACAAAGACTTAAGAGCATTCCAATATGTAACACTGTATAAGGATAAGTGTGTCAATAACGTAAGGTTTCTTTACTAACAACATTTTTGGGGGTTATTATACTTTTCTGAAAGCATTAATACCAGAAAGGGTAGCTGTTCCTTACCTCTGCTATTACATATAAATTCACACTTGTTGACTTTATGCACACACGAATAGGTTATGATCTAGAACAGGGGTGGGCAAACTAGGCCTGGGCCGGATCTGGCCCATTTAGCTTCCTTTTTCTCCCCTTTATCACCTTGTTGAAAGGATGCTCCCTTCTGCTTGTTCTCTGCAGTGAGTGCACATAATGCCAAGAGGTGTCCAAACGTTGCCTTGGGGACGATGCAGGGGTGATCATGTGATGACACTTTGGGTGCATCCTCAAGGTGACAACAGACAGTCTCTAAGAATTATCTCTGTTCCTTGCAACGAATTAGCATTTTACTAGTACAGGAAATGTAAAAAAAATAAATCACATGTCACCTATTACACATCACCGCCATTATAAGTAATGCCGGCAGATCAGCCATACCAGGCTCTTGGTCCAGCCCCTTTATCAAATTTGAGAAGCCAATGTGGCCCATGAGTCAAAAAAGTTTGCCCACCCCCGACCTTTGTAGAATTCCATAGCCCGAAAAACTTGTGCAAGACTAGCACCAGTACATTATTACAGTAGCGAATGGCATTTTTGCCCTTTCAATACTTATGTATTATACACAGGTATTATTATTATTAACTTTAATTTATATAGGGCCAACATATTACGCAGTGCTGTAAATAACAAGATGCAACAAAAGCACCACAGGTACAGTCTATGGCACGGGCCGAGAAGAGGGCCCTGCCCAATCAGATTTACAATATTAGAATTTGGAAGACTGTCCCCAATGGCTCTATTGGATTAGGCTATGGAGCCCAGAGACATGTTTTTAAGCTAAGCTGCAGGAATATTCAAATTAAAAAAACTCCCTTTGGCAGCACAAAACTCTTTTAGAAAGCCATTTTAGATATTCAAAAACATGTTAAAGGGTCTGTTCTCCCGAATAGTACATATTTCTTATGTGTGGAGTCAGTCCATGAGTTCCTGTATGTCTTGGATACTCCAACAGTGAGATCGGCATGCCATAATTCTCAGATCTGTTCCTATCCAGCTGGAAGTATTAGGTGCTCCCACACTTGCATGTTTCAGTTTCTTTTCATTCTCCATCATACAAAATAAATATAAAATTCCCCACAAGATGGAATAGGGACTCCCTCATAACTCCAAAACTGGGCAGATGTAAGAGCTCAAGATATTGCAGTAAGAAAGGTCCTACTACCAGACTATTTATTCCAGCAATAACCTTCTACAATATTCTATGGACATTTAACATTTGATACATGAATAATCTGTAAACCTGAATTGATCACTCATTCAAGCAGTTTACAACTACTTTTAGAAGTGGCCATCTAAAGCCCCCCCATACACCACATACAATTACCATGCAATTTCTGTACAATCAACTTTTCTTTTACCAAAACCATGTAGTATGAGGACCTTTCTACACCTTCCAATCACTATGCATTCTATCAGGGAGGTCACTATACTACATAGTTGTTGGTAGATCTGATGGAAATTGTATGGAGGAATCTCAAGGTGTATGGGGGGCTTAAGATGTGATGTTATTAGCCCAGCATAATCAGAGTGAGTGGTCAAGTGGTCCACTTTTGTAGGAAAGGGAGTGCAATGGAAAAGGAACACTCCAGGCAGTAATTAAACACTACCAGAAAAAGGGGGCTATGGTGTAACAGGACTTAGCTAGGCAAATAAAGGCTACTTAACGCAGACAGTTGGCAAAAGAGAACAGTGGCACACTTTGTGACAGCTGCCCCATGGGCAACCTCCTGGGGACCACTACACGAACAGGACGAGTCCCTGGGCTGTTGTAAATTTAGCTTTACTCTGCCCCAAAAAGTTCAAAGCCATACTGCAAGTGCATAGGCAATACATTATAAAAGGGGATGGAAAGGGGCTATAAGCTATTATAATACTGAATTTTTACATGCTAAACTTTTTCATCACATTTGGGTAGTCTTACCTTTTAAATAAAAAGATAACTACACTGTAAGGATGTTTTAGAATCTCAAATTAATTATGTGTTTAGATAAATAATATATTATCTATTTATTTAGCAAGTTTGGAGATCAAGTGATACCGTTTATTGGCTAACTGAAATCATTAGAGAAGCAAGCTTTCGGGATATCGCAGATCCCTTCTTCAGGGATCTGCGATATCCCGAAAGCTTGCTTCTCTAATGATTTCAGTTAGCCAATAAACAGTATCACTTGATCTCCAAACTTGCTGTATTTATCGATGGCTAACACGGTACAACACTCTACTATTGCTATTTATTTAGGAAATTTAGGCAGACAGGTACTTCTATATTAAATTAAATTAAATTAAATTAAAAAGGACCAAACATTAATTTAACATAATATGCCCCTACAACAAGAAAACTATATGGAAATGGTTATGTCTGCAACATTAGGCCTGTGAGGTTTCTTATTGTCGCCCCCCCCCCCCCCACCCCAAGAAAAACATTGACAGGAATGCTACAGAAATGGAAAGTCCTGAACTCCTGTTTTCAAAAGCAACATACAGTGGGGAGTGTAGAACAGAAGATTAAGCTTGACTTAACTGGGCTGACATTCCAAACCCCACTCCACCCAAATTATATCATCAAAGGGAAATGATTGTACTCTGAATACTGATACCAAACTTGCCAAGAAAAGCAGAGGGTTTTTTTTCATGCATTTTCTTTATTTTTGCAATTAAGTGTTAAATAAATGTAGTAATATTAGCATTTGTTCTAGCAAATCTGGACTGCCATCTGTCTTAGATCAGATTTGGTCTCATGCGTTGTATCATAGCAGTAGGCACGATTGAGGTTGCCATTTGTTGGGCTGAAGTTGGTTGATGTATCCTGGGCATGCCTTGCCAATTGTCTTCATTATTATTGCTAGTTGATAATAAGATGATAATCGGTTGGTAAAATCACATGGAACCAATTAAGTGTTGAAATAGAAACTGCCTGTGTGTTCATTATCATTAAATGCAAGATAACTATAACATTGGGCCATCCCTGTAAACTATGCCATTTTGGCCGGGAAAGCCGCGTTTTGTATGTGGCTTTCCTGGCTAAATCTGGATTTTACTAAATCCTGTTGAAATCAAGGTAATTTAGGAGGGAAGTGGCATTACTGTCCCTCCTAAGTTTCCACCCCGCTTGTGATGATAATCTGCAGGGTAGGACATTAGCAGGGAAGGTAAAGCCCTCTCCCTCCTAAATCAGTACACAACTTAATGTAAGGGAGGCCTCCCGATACCGGAAGTGACGCCAATGACATCACTTCCTGCATTTGGAACATGGAAGGACCACGATCTAAATACTGGGAGTGACGTCAGGAAAGTTACTTCCTATATATTCTGCCACAAAGATACTGACAGGTATGCATGGGGCAGATCTCTTTCTTTACACATACTTGACATCATTATTGTAAAGCATTAGCCATTCACTGCCATAACACTGATGAAGGCTGCCCCTGTTGGGACTTGTGGTTCTCCCACATTTAACCTAACCCCCAGAAGACCTGACCCTTTTCCTAGCTATGGCATATAAAAAAAATCAGAGAGAAGGTTCTCCAGCACTACTCACTTTAATGATGCATCCTGGGATAATATGAATGTTAAAGCAACCAGCACAGACAGGTATAACACATGGCTGCAGGCAGAGTTTTGTGTAAAAACAGGACAATACTATTTATAGAGCGGGAGGTGGGGCAAAGCCAAAAGACTGATATTGCAGCTGTGGTTCTTGAGGGAGATGGGAGTTCTGTTACTGCACTTGAAGCAAGACATTTAGCCAAACAGACCATGGTAATGGTTGAAAAGTTTGTTGTCACCCCCTGCTCTGGGAGGGAAGTGGAGAAAGCCAATTGAAACCTGAACACAGGTCCCATTTGAACATGCTTGGCTTAGAATAATGAAGTCAAGGGTTGCCTTTCTCCACAGTCATCATGTTAGTCTCTCTTCTTTCAACATATCCAAGATTTTTAAACCTGATGCCTTAAGTCACCCAGCTCAGCCTCTGTGGAGAGGCACCTGCTGCAAAGGAGGTAATACAAGGATACATCTTCAGCCTTTGTAAAATTATATAACTTGTATTCTTTGTTTGAGAAGGACTGGCAAACTTGGCAAGTTCACTGCTTATTGAGCAAATAGCTAATTTAATTCAGCAAACACTTAAATTAACTGAGACCTGTCAATATGCACATCAGCGGTGTCCAAACTTTTTGCAAAGAGGGCCATGTGAAGTGAAATGTGTGGAGCGCCGACCATTCAGCCAGTTATTCTTTGAACCATTATAATTAAATGCAAGTATGCTATACCATGGGGTAGATCTTCTCAACACATACTTGGCATTATTATTGGAATGCATGAGACATTCATTGCCATAACACTGATAAAGACTGCCTCTAGGTAGGCTGGAACTTGCAGTTCTCCCAGCTGTCCAGTCACATTTCACCTAACCCCAAAAGTCCTGATCATTCCCCTATCTTTTGGATATGGGGAATCACTAAGATTCCCCAGCACTGCTCAATGCTGCATCCTAATAGCAGGGATAATCTGCACGGCAAAGCAGCCATAGACAGGCACAGCACAGTGTAAGCCCCTGCCTGAATCATTCATGATGTGGTTCAAGCCGAAGCCCCTACTAGAACTTTCCCACTGGCATTGCATCTGAGGTTCTTGAGGGAAATGGGAGTCCTTTTGCAGCACTTCAAGCAAGTCTTTATGCCATGTGCACAAAAAAATGCAGCACTTTTTAAAATGTTTAGCATCCTGCAAAAAAATCCAGCATCATTGTCATTGCAAACTAAAATTTGCAAATAAAAGTATTGCATTTCCAGCTATTTTATGTGAACTACAAAACACCTCCCCTAATAAGTAATAAAGATTAGAAGGGTTGTCCAAGAGGTGGCAACATTGTTTCTGTACAGATAAAGTATATTGAGAAAGTGTTGTCACCTTTGATGAAGAAATGTATTACCAGGAGTAAAATAAAATCTCATTACAGCATGTAAGTAAACTACTACATCTAAAGACTAGTAGGCTGCAATAGATTTTGTTTTTGGGATAAAATATGATTTTTAATACAGAAAATGTAAGGTAATGTCACCTGAACCTGTGCTTTTTACACAGCTTTAAACTTTAAAGGCTTATCCCTTTACTTTAACCTTTTTCCTTTAAAAATTCAAAAAGAGAGAAAAAAAGTATAAAAACATAAAAAGGTGGACAAAAGCCACAGCTCGAACTTCAGAAGACTTCAGAGCTCAACCAAAACCTTCACTGACATCTCTTTAATCCCAAACCGAGAGTGATACACCTATTGAGCAATACATAATAATTATTGGATAGGAAGATGAAAGGCGGTAACAAACCAATTGCCACTCTTGTAAAAAGTTTGTGTACGAGCTTCAGAACAACAAACGTGAAATAGAAATTAATATAGGGGTAGAGCAGAGTACAAAATAATTATATGAAACACAACGCTATTTTAATATGGGCTAAAGTTTGGGATCTTGAGCTTGAGACCTTTTTATAATGCAGAGCTTGTAGCACCAGCTTCATTTCACTTCTGTATAAAAGCCGGATTAACATAAAACACATATATATATATATATATATATATATATAAAAAACGCTTGTCCAGTGACAGTCAATGTTAGGCATGTTAGGTATACTTCAGCCCTAAAGGGGGGGGGGGGGGTCATTGGATGAGCTGACGTCCAAGCGCATCCAAATAGCATAGTAAAGCCCAAGCCTAAGAGAGTCGGGTTTACTGTATTTGTTATGTTGGTCAGGGATTAGAAGAAGAGTTGAAGGCTGAACATTAGTGGAAGATTAAGGTCTTAAAGGTTCATGTATAGGCTTTGGTTAAGCACTAAGCTTAAAGTGAATATTATGTTGAGTGCTAGAGGATCAATAAGAACTGTACTCAATTTTTGCACCAGGTTGTCAAATACTGACAATCTCTTACCAACCATGTGAATGAGCCCTTTGTGATAAAAGCCTAGTCTCCAACACTTTGTCAAAATGTGAACCAAAAAGGAGGATTTCCACACTACCTGCCCATTTCCACAGGTAAGTCATAGGCCATGCAGCTCCATGTTAATAACAATGGAACCCCTATATTATTTATGCGACAGTGCATTGACAGCATGATGCAAAGTGTGTCCACTGTTGATCAATGGAGATGTCCAGTGGCGCTTAAAATAGGCACCTTTCCACTGGTTTTAAATGGCGGTTTACAAGCTCAAAACCAAGGCAAATTCCACCCGAACTGCTCACTGGGCTTCAACATAAAACATTGATTCGTCCACAACATCAATTGGAGAAGTCTGATAAATAGTAATGACTGTTTGATAAGAGGGGAACTAGGTGAAAAAGTGGAACTAAAATCAGAACAAACTCAGCTCTACTCTAGTGAATGGATCTCTGGAAGCTCATTCATTGGTCCTGGGTCACTGATTGTAGCAGAAGCTAATATTAGTTTCTCTGGCATAAAAAAACACCACAAAAACATAGAAGATTGTATTTTGCTTAACGTGGTGTTGATGTTTTTGGGGTGTTTTTTAATTCACTGAATTTTAAGGATTGCTTTGTGGTTGGGTTCACATCTTTGCACTGCCATGATGCTTTGAGAAATGTGACACATCAATGCACAAACTGAATCTCAATGTCCCATGAGAGTATCCCAACACATGCACATTGCAGCATACCAAAATGCACAACTGAGAAGCATCTTACTGGTGTGGCATTGCAGGTAAAAAAAACACACAGTCCATCTTTTGTGTTTTCTGATGCATTAGCAGTTCTTCAGAATATATGGCCTGCCTTAAACAATGCATACTAATGCGGCTGCCTGCCAAAATACTGCTTGTTAAGGTGACTGCAATAAGGAAGGAACCGAGAACTCAGAGGAAAGCCTAAATGTTGGAGGCTCTCTAGAGGGTGACGGGAAGAAGCAATAATGATGATTCATCAAGATCGCTGATACAGGGAAAAAGTTTGACAATGTTTTCCAATAAAACAACGATAAACGCTAAGGCTATGTTCAGACATATGGCCCCATCATCGCTGGGTGATGGTTGTCACCTTAGCCTATGACCACCCATTTTAAACGCTATGGACGTCGCATCTCACCTATGGCTTCAGTTCCCGGACGGTTGGCAATGGACCCCACATGGCATCAGCCATTAATGGGTAAATAGTCTTATAGAAAACCTATTTCTATAAAAAAAAGATTTTAATAAATAGAAACCTGTACCACTGAAAGAAAAATATCAATATATTTATCAGACTTAACAATATAATACACATCAACCTTTATCAACCCAATGGAGAAAGACCCTTGCCCACTTTGTGTATTTTATATGTGGTCATTCCATGCTTTAGTATGTAGGTACATATCAAGGTCTCTACAGAGCAAATTTTGCTGGCAAATGTTTCAGAGATGCAGCAAACAGCAGCTTAAACAGAAACAGGTATGCAAGTGTGCTTAGGCACATCTGCAACATCAATCTTGAAAGATTTAGAGATTAAGTGATTTCATTGCTCTGACATGATGAAGCAATGCCCTGCCTCTACCAAGATGTCTCCACATACATGCCATGGAGACTAGAGGCACAAACTAACCCTGCGTTAGCACATGCCACTGTGCTAGGTTTCCCTACTACTTCACTACTTCTGTACAAAAATGCGCGCTGCAGGGTGTTTCCGTTAACATTTGGCATTAGTGCAAATCCGTAATGCAACATAGTGTGAAAGATACATCGATTTTGTATGGTCCAATGCAGCGCATATATAGTGAAAGGGCCCTTTACCCGCCTTTTTTGAGGTAAAGCACCACACAAAAACAGACACGGAAAGAGGCAGACACGGAAAGATTGCCGGGGTCACAGACACAGAAGCATGCCAAAGGTTCCCTCTGGACAGGCAAGTATGTCCAAGTGTAAATTGAGGCCAGTAGTGTTGTAAGTAAACAAATTATAACTAGACTATGCGCTAAGCTAGGTTTAGGGCCATGAGAAAGCAGCCCCTTTAAATCAATGGGCTGAAACATGACTAACGTGCCTAAGCAATGGTCATTGATCAAGCCTTGGTTGCGTTTAAATAAGTATAGATTTCAAAGCAGTGTAGATTAAAGCCCCCCATACAGATCACTCCAGTGTTCTCCCCAAAGCAGATTGGCCGGGCGGCCCGCCCGGGAGATTTTGGTCCCCGCCCGGCACACAAGTCCTCCGCGGCGAGCAGCCTGACAGGCGGCGCCTCCCATTCTTCAGGAGCGCGCCACAGCCACTGAAAGACTCCGGCCCGCGGCACACTACCGGAGCCGCGGCCCGGAGTCTTTCAGTGGCTGCGGCGCGCTCCTGAAGAATGGGGAGGCGCCGCCTGTCAGAGGACTTGTGTGCTGCCGCTGGCCGGCAGCCTATCAGAGAGGCCGCCGGACCGGTGCAGGCGGCGCGATGACGTCATCGCGTCATGACGTCATCGCGCCGCCCGGCTGAAAAAAAAATCTGGGGAGAACACTGCACTCCATACAATTTCCATCAGATCTACCAACAGAAATAGTATAGTGACCTCCTTGATAGAATACATAGTGATCGAAAGGTTTAGAAAGGTCCTCATATTACATGATTTGGTAGGACAAAAGTTGATTGTACAGAAATTGTATGGAAAGATTGTAAGGGCTTTAAGCAGGGTACAGACGGCTCGATATTGGAGTCGTCTGATGTTCCCTACAGCTCTGCTCTCTTCCCAGCTCAGCCAATGCTTTGCCTGGAGACCCGCGGTCTCTAGGCAAAGCAACGGACATTGGCTGTATTTACGAGCGGGATTAATTAATTAAGCGAAAACAGCGATGGGGGCATATTATATGGGCCAGATAGATGGCCGTCAGTGCGCACGGCGCTCGAATCGGCCATCGATTTGGCCCATATCTTAGCATTTGTACCCTGCTTTAGCCTTACACAGGCTAACTGGCCAGGATCTTAAAGGCTTACTTTGACTTCTGCTCCTATGTTGTCAGCCTGCACCCTGTAGACAACATTTGACCACACTGCACTGAAACGTAACACATACATGAAAAAAGTACAACAACCTGCAATCCTAAATGTCATCCAGTGGGGTTAGGACTTTGTTTATCCAACTTGTCCGTCATCCACATACTCCCTCTACCAAATAATGAACCATTCATTTTAATTGTATAGTTTAGAAGACAAAGAGTGAGTGACACCTGCTACAGGCAACTTCCAATGTCAGCTTCTCAATAACAACCAGCAGTCCCGGTTTAGTCATTGCCAGATCTGGGCTGTGAATTGTGTAGCTACTGGTGCTTAGCAGTTGGTTGGAGGCTGACAACGCTTGCGTCCAATTAGCTCATCCACCGCCAGACTAATTGTAAAGTTTGTCAACCTTCTTAGTGTTTAATGAGCAGATTGTAATGAGCAGGTGCATTCTGTCTCTGATTATCTTCTGTATTACTAAAAATGAGTGATCTTTATGTGCTACAAATGCAGAATAATTACACAATTTAAAATGAACTTAAACTAAAGCAGGGTACAGACTCGATATTTGAGCCGTCCGATGTTCACTGCAGCAGTGTGATGACATCCTCACGCTGCTGTCAGATATCGGCAGAGCTGGGGAGACAGCTCTGCTCTTTACCCAGACCAGCCGATGTTTTGTATGGAGACCCGCAGTTTCCATGTAAAGCAACGGACATCGGCCATATTTACGGTCATGTCCGATATGACTGTTTACGAGCGGGATTGATTGGTCCTGCTCGAAAACAGCATTGGGTGCATATTATATGGGCCAGATAGATGGCCGTGAGCGCGCACGGCGCTCAAAACAGCCATCGATCTGGCCCATATCTTCATGTCTGTACCCTGCTTAACTGTCACTATGTGTACATGCACTGTTGATCAGCGCTCACATAAATATTTCTTCTTCATTTCTGTAGATATAATTGGGACGATAGTATTCTCACTGACACAACGTGTTTACAGTTCCTTGGAAATAAGCTTTGCCCCTCCCCTATGTTTCTGCCTTTACAGGGAAAGTCATCGTAGCACGAGGTCCTGCACCGTCTGTGAACACACAACAGCTTGTTTTGGTTAGCAACCCCTTGCACTTGTTATAAATGACAGACAAGGTGAACTTAGTTCATCCTGATGACTGTGACCTTAAAGCTGTGACGGACAACAGCCGCAGAGTACAGTCATTTTAGATGAACAACTAGCAGAACTTGCTACTTTAGTAGAAGAAATATTCTGTTAAATAATTAACATGTTCTGGCAATTAAAGCTACAGAGGATATTTATATTTAAGGGCCCTTACACACTAAAAGGCATGCGTTTCTGCATATGTACAAAAATGCATGTATTTTTCATGTTACATTTGTGTTTGCATTTTTGAACAAATCAATGAAAAATGCAGGAAAAAGTCATCAAAAATGCATACAGCAGGACATTTACAAAACTAATGGGGAAACACTGCGTTTTTAAAAATGCAAGGCATGCAGTGTGAATGGTAACTCTGGCAGTCTATGTCAAAACATGTGCAGCAAAAAACATGTGCGGTAAAAAAACGTGTGCATTGTTAAAATGCAACGCATCGCATAAAGTGTGAAATGGCCCATAAAACACCCTGGAAGACCCCCCTTACGGTGTATTGCAAGTACTCTGTGCCCACCATTGTTACATTATATGGCATCCTTTGATACTTGGCATAGCGCCCCCCTGCAGACCAATGAGCCGGATTGTTGCCTGGTCATCCGTATGGCTACAAGGATGGAAAATAACCTTCAACTCTTTAATATTAATAAGGCTCCTACTCTGTATCAAATCCCAGACTAGCAGACAATAAACACAGTCACATGAAAGCTTTCTATTGACTACAAATATACATTTAGCACCAGAAAAGCTTTGTTTGCGTTTTCCTCTACATAACCGTGTTGCGTTCCAGTGTTTATTTGGGGAACATTCTGTATTTTGTATACAACTTATACAATATTTACCATGCAAAACATCTTAGTATGGAAGAAAACACGCTTGGCAATAGGAGATGAAAAAAAGGCAAAGTGTGCGGGTCACATGGTTGTCAACGTAGTATAGAGCTACACTCTTTTGTTTACGTAGCATAGCCAAGATATCACGTCACAGCATACAAGGAGAACACTCCCTGTAAGTTGGATCCTCCAATAACAAAGATCTACTTAGAAGTCTAGAAATTTAAAATGATTTATGACTGCATAGAGCTGGTATGTGATGATAATCACTAAATAGACTTATTTTTGTCTTATTTTTAGTTTTCATCTATATCGGTCCACAGAAGTCACTGCGATGGCGGTCAACTAACAGATAATATAACTTTTAGTGTGATTAGTACATAAACTATCCATACGATTAACTTTTGCACAACTGACTTACAATTTGGTTGACTTGGGCAATTTAAATATCGACTGTCAGTCTATCAATGGTGACACCATACAGTGTAGTTGGTGCAAAACCTATTCCTTTACTGTTAGGAAGATTAAATACAATTGATTGAAACACATACCGTAAATAAGTCACATACATCTACCATTTCCAACCTGACCAATCACTGAGGAATTGATTTCCTATTGGTCGAATTAAATAATCAAACAATAATGTGGACCAGTGTATTCCACCCGTTACCCCCTGGAGGTCCCATTCCATGCCAGAAGTGGTACAAATATTTAAACAAATCACTGAGCCAACATTGCCCCCCCCCCCTCTATATAATTTCCTTAAGATCTACCAACAAATATGTAGTGCTGGGTCCTCCCTGATAGAATACATAGTGATTGAAAGGTTATATTACATGGTTTTAGTAAATGTTGAGCCACACTTGGGAATACCACCAGGGGTAACAGTGTCATGACATTATCCGAAAGTTCACCATGAACGTTACACAATGTACAGCCATCTTTTACCAAAACTCTATATTACAGGAGCCTATCTATACCAGCCAATCATGGAGGCACCCGCACTACATACTGGTTGGTAGACAGATTGTGTCGTGATCTTTAACATCTCAAGATATATCATTTTAAGAAAGATAATAAAATAAATAACATGAATATGAATAGCACAAGTATTGGGCTCAGTGACCAGAAAATATACATTTTCTGGAAAAGTAAAATTTTTTTACTAGAAGGGACCCTTGTGTTGCGTCTATTCTATGACGTATAGCGAAACAACATGGATGGAGGATGTGTCCCCGGTCCCAGACATTCCACACTGAGACTTTGCTATAAGCGTGCACCATAAAAATAGATGGACGGGTGGAACTTGTTTACACACTCTTCTGCCTGCCTATGGGACAAGTGGCCTCAGTGGACAATTGTGGTGTCACACAACACGCTTCTTCCCTAATTTGTGTGTCAAAGTTACAACCATCAGCAAACAAACAAGGCGGCTGTATGAAGGAAGGAACTGGACGAGAAATGAGAAGGGAAGGGGAATACCATGCACTGCTCCTGGTTAGACGTGTTTTATCTCACATCCACCCCACACATTTCCCACACAGCGGAACAATAACAGCTCCAAGTCCTGGACTGATTGGTCCAATAAAAAGTCCCAGAGTTATTTGTTCATGGAATGTCTGCTGGCATGCCAGGATTGATAGAGCTTCCTATGCTTGGTGACACCACCCTGCTATGTTCCCAGGCTCAGCATGTTCTGGGGGGCTTTATATACAAAAGTGAGGGACCCCCAGATCATCGGCACAGCTGGAAGGTTGGCTGTACACATTACAACTTTATCCATGTCACATCTCATTGTGTGCAGCAAATGATGGGTGTCCCCTGGAGACCCCTTTGGATGTGGGTCACGTGGGTGGCAAATAGACCCTTAAATATTAATCTGCTAGAAATGGGAGGGGGACCTGTCCATCCATGATTGTCACTTAGCCAGCTGTGCCACTTCCATCTACTGCAAAGCAATGTGTCTACTACATATGACATATGAGGAGGGTGACAACGGTGGCACGGGTGAGCGCAGCTATAGATGACATAAGGACACTTGTCTATGCACCGAGCAATGCATTGGGGGCACATGCACTACTCACATATCTCTTCAGCTTCTTCTCCGGAGGAGATTTGACGAGCCATCCGGTGCATACCACGTCCCCGGCACTCATGGTGACCCCGCACGGCACGGACAATCCAGTGTCGCTGCTCCCGGGAAGCTCCTCAGCTGTCTGCAGATGCTGCTGTATGAGGAAGTGCGGGAGACATCACTAGCTAGCAGCCCATCGTATTGTGATGCGTGACGTCATCCACAGACACTCCCAGGATACGCCCACGGAACGCCCCCTACACCAGCAAGCAGCTAAGCACAACAGTAGAGGCACCGCAAGCTGATATCAGTCCTAAAAATGGGACTCATCGGCGATCAGCACTGAGCATGGGACGCCTTACAAATCCTGAGCATGAGGACACCACCTGTCATTCCTGACCATGTGTACACATCACCTGTCATTCCTGAGCATAGGGACACATCACCTGTCATTCCTGAGCATGAGGACACGTCAACTGTCATCCCTGAGCATGAGGAAACATCACCTGTCATCCATGAGCATGAGGGCACATCACCTGTCATCCCTGAGCATAGGGACCCATCACCTGTCATTTCTGAGCATGGGGACACATCACCTGTCATCCCTGAGCTTGGGGACACATCACCTGTCATTCCCGAGCTTGAGAACACATCACCTGTCATTCCTGGGCATGAGAACACATCATCTGTCATCCCTGAGCAGGAGAGCACATGACCTGTCATCCCTGAGCAGGGGGACACATCACCTGACA
>CM070040.1:35717219-35728483 GCA_036250615.1 Ptychadena robeensis
ACTTTTCCTCACTCTGGTGGCAGGTCCTGCTTCCCTGGCGTGACCCCCCAGGAAGGTGTGGAGCTGGGTTCCAAGAAGGTCCCCTTAAGGGGGAAGACGAGAGTAGTCAGTTAAGTCAGCGAAGGTCGAGGGGCAGAGTTCGTGGTGAAAACGTTGGACAGGCGTAGGTCAGGCAGGCGGCAAACGTAGCGAAATCCAATAACAAGCAGAGGTCGGGCAGGTGGCCGACGGAAGAATAGAGTCCCGATAAAAGCAGAGGTCGGTGTCCAGAAGTCAAACGTGGGTCGAGTGTCAAAGCAGGGTCAAGTACCGGGAGATCAGATAGAAGGCGAGCAAGCTCTAACATTAGTCACCCATAGCTGTAATCATCCAGAGCAGTGTCTGGCATGGACTGACATCTATTTATAGGAAGTGCATCCCCAGCACCGCCCCCCTGGGAGCGCATGCAGCTGAGGCACACTTCCTGTCAGACTTTCTAAAATTTCTGGCGATGGCTCTCGCTCCTCGTGCTCAGGCTCGGCGCATGCGCACGGTAGCGCGCACCCGCACGGTCGCAGCACCCAATGGACGCGACGGCCCCTCAGAGACATCTGACGGGACCCTATAGCCCCCCTCAGTGTCCCTCGCAAGGAACGCTGGTCATGTAAGAGTTAGCGTTCAGGGGGCGTACAGAGCGTGGACCTGACATTACCTATATCTGGGTTTACATTAGCTCGGGCCATGCTGAATCCCCTGGGTTGCCACCCAGATTATCTTGACTTTATTGAGAAATGCATGTATAGAGTAGGAAGGTATTCTATGTGTCCATATCAATGATTTGATTAGAAGTCTTTTTTCCAGTAAGTTGGCATGGGGTCATTGTCCTGCTATAAAATCAAATCCTCAGGTCTTGGGAACAAGAAAAAGGAAACACTTTCTTCTAGGGTATGTGGTTTGATCATTCTGTGCTCAAAAAACCACATCTGCCAAATTCCACCCTAGCTGAAGACCCCCAATATCGTCACTAACCCTCTTCCAGATTTTTATAATTTGTAAGAGACATTGTAAACTTGCGTCTGAAATGACCAGGTGTTGGGCAGAGCAGAAAATGGACCCATCAGAGAAGATGACTTCTCAATCTACAATTTTATTTCTGTGGCTTTAGCAAACCTCAGCCTGACTCTTCTTGCTTTGTAGTTGATGTAGGACTTATTTCTGTTCTGGGCCGTGTACGTGACTACTGTGTTCAAATAGTTTTTGCTGTGCACTTCATTCTTTAGTCTCAGTTTTTATCAGACTTGGGTTTCTTGAAAGTGTATTTAATAATTTGGGGGGGGGGGGGGGGGGGTTTGTGGTCATCCCTTCTTAGTTGCTAGGTTGTAGTCATTGTTGTCCTGAGTGGTATTGTTTTACATTGGACCTACTGTACATATGGTCTTTTGAAATTTGGAGGATAAGGAGCACCCCCTGATTGTCTGTAATGCCAGAATTGTGTGTGTTTTCTTTTACTCACCTCAAGAACCCTTCTTTTCACATGTTTTCCATGACCAATAGCTAGTTTTTAATTCGCCCATTACTGTAAAGTATACATTCTGTTGGGCCATCCATCTGGTAAGCTTGCAAGAGGAAGAGTGTTTGCTTGTCAGCAGGGGTCTTTTATAGGTTATCTCTCTGGACAACTGTGAAGCCATGTGAAGAGATTTGCAAGAGTAGGATTGCAGCGATATGGAGCGGTTAGGGAGTAGAATGATCTAGCATCGCATTCATTTAATGGACTGACCGATCAAGTCTAGTAGAGGAAAACCATAGAGTATGATGTTGCAGTAGTCCAACCGTGCGATTTTTATGATAGCGCTCAGGATGGGTTGAAAATATCTAAAACCGCTGGTCCGAGAAACACCCAGCTTCATTCAGTACACTACAGCTATCCTTAACAACTAGGGCTATTGGCCCATACCTAAAGAAACAATCCTAGCCAGCCATGGTATGTGCAATCACTATATACCAATATTCCCCATGATGATGGTATTGCCAGCTGTCTCCACTTTCCCTTCAAAAATGGAATCCAGCCGGCAGAACCATGCTCGACGAGTGATTCATCCGACCCACATTACTTTTCTTTTGGCAAGGACCTTACTTGCAACAGATGGTGTGGGCAATGGGTTTCACGGTTTTGCCCCCCAGATTACCAACCCTATTTATGCTAAGATGATGAGGAACTTCTTAGCAGCAGCCCACATTATAAACCCATGGCCTACTTCGCTTTAATTTATGACATCTTATATACGGACTGAAAGTGAAGGAAACCTTCTTCAAATTTCACAGAACTATCACAACTTCCACCCTACTATAAAACTTAAATTGAGTCACCAACAGAATAAACTTCCTGCACAACAATACATATTAAAGGAGCAACATTACAAACTTCCATTTACAGGAAACCACAGACCGCCCCACCGTACCTCAGACATGACAGCTTCCACCCAGGCACATAAAGGAATCTTTGTATACAGCCCGCCAGAAGAATATCATCGGATCTGCTCCATAGACCAATGGACAAGACACCCACCTGGAATCCTTATGAGGGACTTTATAAAACAGGATATACCCAGAACAACTATTGACAAATAAGGAAAGCCGTTGAAACTCCCCAGAACCAACCTCCTACCATATAAACAGACTGAGAGAGGAGAATCGGGTACCCACTAGTGGGCACTTCAATCAGGCGTCTAGAAGCCTAGAGGAGAATTATAAATGAGCTACAGCCACTTTTTCAAAAAGACAAAAGGCTTACAGAATTTTCCCAGAACCACCTCTACTTGCGTACCAGACACCCACCCAATCTGGACCCTATTGTAAGAAGTCCTTAAACAGGCCCAGAGCACATGGAACATCTTCCCCTGTATCATAGCAGGTGTGATACCTGTACTCCTATACACAAGCACTGACATTGTACCCGTTACCATGATCACGCTGAAAACAGAGTACGGGACATTTTCCTGTCGATCCTCAATGTGTGTATTTGATATTGTTCAAAAAATGCCCTACAGGCTCTATGTTGGGAGACGGCCAAACCCTGCGCCAGCGAATGAACCGCCACAGATTCACCATCAGAACAGAAAACAGATGTCCCCGTAGGGGCCCATTTTCTGCAGCACATGGCAACAGCATTAAATACCCTCCAAATTATGGTACTGAGGGGGATTTAAAAGCACAGAAGGAGAGGCTGGAATGGGAATGCCAATTCATACAGAATTCAGAACTCTGGAGTATGGCCTAACAGGGGACAAATAACTTTATGTGTTCATTATGACTTAACTGACTTGTAACCACTGGCAAAAACCCTTTCTCTCATCCAAAAATGAAAGAACAACTTCACAACTAGTATGTCTGACTCCTTATCTTTCAACTTTGATAATTAATATGCACATTGGCATTTAAGTTTTTTTTAAAACAGCTGCATAGTAATATTTCATTTCCTGGCAACTTTATCATTGACTTTTTTAAATTGGTAAAGCCCCCCATACACCACATCCATTACCAATGCAATTCTGTACAATCAACTTTCTTCTACCAACCATGTAATTGAGGACCTTTTCTACAAACCTTCCAAGCACTATGTATTCTATCAGGGAGGTCCTATACTACATATTTGTTGGTAGATCTGATGGAAATGTATGGAGGAATCTGAAGGTTATGGGGGGCTGTAGAGAGTTGAATATTTTGCTTCTAAACCCCTTATCTTTATTACCCCCCATACGCTTCCTAACTCGACCACTCTCTCCACTTACTATCCTTCAACTCTCACCTCAATCAGTCTAGTTTTGTCTTGATAAAACATTTGTTTTTTCAATATTTAGGGTCCTTAGTAACTAGCTTCAAACCAGAATTGTATTAGCCTGAAGAAGGATCGCGATAGTCCCCGAAAGCTGCTTCTCTAATGACTTTCAGTTAGCATCAGTAGCACTTGAACTCCAAACTCTCTCTATTTATCGATGCTAACACGGTACAACACTCCCTAGTGCATGGTTTTTTCTTTAATAAATACAATTCAATTGAGGTGATCACCTGCTCAGCCTTCATAAGCACAATTAGGTGGCTTGGTGTATGAATGAAAAGGGCAACTGAATGGAATGGTGTGTGCATACTCATAGAGATGGCTGAATTAAGAATAAAGAGTATATGTATTATTTACAGTATAATACATTAATCATTGGTGCCCCATGGTTTGTGCCAAGCGCATTTTGGTCCATGCTTGATGGCTCTTTAAATCAACCACAATCATTGTACTGCCCCAATATATTTACTACAGGATATGGCGCATCTGTAGAACCCATAGCACGTTAGGGCTATGACGGGCTGTGGAGACACATTTTCAATGTCCAGGGTTTTCAGAACACAACACAGTGATGACATAGCCTGAAGATTACCCGCAACACTAAAACCTATTATGATAATTATTAAAAATGATACTAATGCTGAAGTTTTTTCTAATTAAAAATTAAAAGCAGCACATCTCAATAAATCAGTTTTATGTTTACTTATTTGAAATTAATACAATAAAAGGCAATTCCAATTGGCATGAAAAATGCATGGCAAATGCATGTCAAGGGAATAGTAACGGTGTCACGAATCCCCCTCGTTGACAGACCGCAAGACTCCCGATCGATTTCAACACACATAGAGTCCAACTTGATCGTACAATCAGTGCGTCGCAACCAGCCGGAATTGGAAACCACAGTTCCGACCACAAAGGGGAGCGTGCAAATACAGGACCAGAAATAACACAATATTATGGTATTATTACTACGCCTACCATCCCATTTAATTCGGAAAAGGGAAACCCGTTCTATTAACACTATAAACGTCTGGGTAGGCGACTCTTCAGGAAAACGAGGGAAGCGTTCTTGTCGGTTCACAGCAGGTATGAGGCTGAGAGAAATAACTTAAGCGTCATTTATTTATGCAATACGAATTATTAAAATATACAACAATTATAAAAGCAACAATTTAACGAGAGTGTCAGCCAGGGGGTAACAATAAAGGGCAAAACACAGAAGCAATGTAACTTCAGTTGCTTAAGAAGAGTGTCCGTTTGTAGGGAAAGTCCAAGATCAATCAGTCCAAAAATTATATCCAAAATGAAAATGGCCACCAGCACTATGTTTCCCCCCTGCTGGTGTGTTTTCAGGTGATGTTAACTGGAGAACGAGTACCTCATGCTTACTTGTTTTTAAAGATGAACCATACTGGCGGTTTGAGGTCCGGCCCCCATGGGCGTTATTCTTATTTTTGAGGGAACTAACATCCCAGAAATATGAACACGTACGACCATATTTTGTCCCATGGCCGTGTTACACATAATATAATGGACAATCCAAACCTCCCCAGAATTATATCGATCACATTATACAACCTTAATGAAAGGTAAGAATCCGTCCTGAAGAAAGGTTATACTTTGAAGCCCGTCCATTCCAGAAGTAAATCTCGCATATCATGTTCCCGGCTGGGTCCAGACGAC
Organism: Ptychadena robeensis; assembly: GCA_036250615.1. NCBI lineage: Eukaryota > Metazoa > Chordata > Amphibia > Anura > Ptychadenidae > Ptychadena > Ptychadena robeensis. The sequence continues at coordinate 35,722,720 of CM070040.1, forward strand.
ACGCTGATATAGTTTCATAAACTGTGTAAGGTAATGATGTCCAGTAAAATTATAAACACATTAATAGTGTGTGTCCGGGGCCAGTTTTATGTTATTAGGATGATTTTACTATCCTTTGTTGAACCATAGCTAAGGATACAAAAAAACACTTAAACCTTAACTAAACAGACAATAGGGCACCAGCCCCAGCAAGGGTTTTTGGAGTTCTGCTATTGAGCTACTCCCTGGGTGAAGAAGTGACACTCTGTCCCGGATCTATGTACACCAATCCATCACCTTTGAAAGTTGTTATTACGACCCCTCTTAGAGTTTTTCCTTCCTATTTACCTATGAAAAGATCCTTAGTGCAGAGAAATATCTCTCATATTCCTACAGATTTAACAACCATGATATTAAACACACACAATTCGATCCCACTATGATTAACACAGGAGGTTGGCGACCTCTCAACGGTTCAATCCGTGACACCTCCCCCAGAGGACCACACAGCTAACTCCGTACCGCAATACGGGTGGCGTCGGCCGCTAACCCGCAGGCCCCCACTGCCACTTGAGGTTTAAGAAGTCCGTGGTTTCCTATCAACCCTTCCCGGGGGGGGGGGGGTGTGACTGCTCTCTCGGGGACAGGGAAAACTGCGGTTGACATTTAATATCACTTTCTTTCCTCTTGTTTGTGTCGCCAGCAGATCTACAAGGGGTCTGTCTGCACTCGGACCGCCGGCTGTCACACGGGCCACACATACTGGGTCCTGTCATGATGGCCTTCAAACGCTTAAAATGGAAGCTTTCTGGCTTTCCTACCTCCCATGTTGACTAGGTACGTCATGGGATTTAACCGCTTTACTATGGTGTTATGGTCCCTCCCAAGTGGCGTTTTAACTTGTTTCTGCCGTACTGGCAAGGAGAGCATACAGCCTTGTCTCCTATTTCAACGAACGGTCTCCTGGACGTGGCAGTCATACCATAACTTCTGCTTGGCCCTGGGCTTGGTCCAAATTTTCGTTGCTTATGCAGATAGTGACTCCATTTTGTCCCTGAACTTGAGACGTAATCGACTACAAGCCATCCGCGGGGTCCACTTTGCCCTCCCACCGTCTCCCGCAACACTTTAGTGGTCCTCGGACGTTCCTACCCGTTACCAGAGTTCAAACGGGAAGGGAATCCGGTGGACTCTTTGCGGCACCTCCCTTTAGGCAACAACAATGATGCCGGTTATCGTTCTCCAGTCCCCCACCCTGCGACTCAACAACCGTGGCCCAGCATCTGCTTTAATTAAATAACGACTCGTACCGCGGCTCACACAGGCCGGTGGTCTGCGGGTTGTACAGGCTGGAGACGAGGTGCTTCATCTAATCTTTGCCGCCATGGGTCCTTAGTTCAGACATTAATTGGGGCCCCTGATCTGTAAGCCTCTCCGCTGGTACCCTAACTCTGGAGAACATGGTAAGTAGCGCGTCTGCTACCTTGTCCGCTCTCAGGGAAGAGAAGGGCACCGCATCCGAAATCGAGTTCGTAATCCACCAGGTTTAAATATAACCTTTTGCACTGTGGCTGGGAATGGGCATAAGGCCAATGATGTCGACTGCCACTCGGTTAAAGGGCGTCACTTATGATTGGGCAGTGGACCACCAGGAGCCTTTGCGTCGCATTCCCATCACGTTTTACTTTCTGACAGACTTACAGGAGCGAACAATAATTGGTCACGTCTATCCTCATCCTGGGGCCAGAGAACTGTCCCTGAACGAATCAAGGGTCCTGCGGATCTTTAAGTGCCCTGCAGTGAATTCATGGGCGGACTTGATCGACACGCCCCCGGAATGCACTAGGTACCACAAAGCACTTGGTATTTACTCACGGCCAGGTCATCTCCAGTGGGTTGGATTGGCTCGCATACAACTTCCCACCTTTCCAGTACACTTGAACCTGGCCCCATCCCGCGAGGGCTCAAAGCCTGCTTCTGAGATCCTCGAGGCTAGGGTCCGGTCTGGAGTGCTTTTCCCACAAATGCAGCACTGTCCAGTCAGTTCAGGCTCGCTGGCCCGTGGCATATAGGCTGCTTCTGAATCTCACCCTCCCTGGTGTCGAGGAGATTGGAGTATGCCGAGCCTCTCCACCTGTTCTGAGCCCAGGTTCTGTATAGCACGACTCCCGGTTCCGGCTAGGACAGGGATGACCGCGGGAGTGACACAGTTATCAATGACATGTCAGAATAACTTGGACAGGTTACAGGCATTTAGATGGTAACATTAACAGTGGTACTTCAACCATTCAACCCCCCCTCCCCCAGCCAAACTCTTGCCCCTGGTTGCCAAGCACCTTGGTGAGGGCAGAGGGCGGTCCTACCCTCCTGGGCTTCTGAGGTTTCAGCATGTCATAAAGACACGAGCTTACCCCAACGGATCCCACAAACTGGAACGGTTAACTGTCCAGGATCGCCAGACCTTTCTCTTTAACCCCACCCCCCCAATCAAGGGCACCCGGGCCTGGGGAATGCGAGAAAGGGTGCCCCCCCACTCCGTGAGGTAAGGTACTTGTGCTGGGTGATGCCCTCGTTGGGCACGATGTGCGTGTACCAAGTGACGTCGCTCCGTGTCCCGGAAATCCGTGACCGCTGGTCCAGTCCAATCACCGTGACCAGTTGGTGATTGCTTGTGATGGGGTGGCCCCTTTCTCACACGGCGACAGGACCGTGGACGGTGATCCAGCTGGGTGCGCTGGTTAGCTGGGTCTGACTGGGCGAGGCAACAGGTGGTCCGGTCGCTGGCGGTGCTGCCTTCGCTCATGGCATTTGTAATTTCATGTGTTCCTGGCTTGGGCATTAGTGACAGATGAACCCCCGCAGGTTACCATACTCTGGAAACGAGCACTGCGCTGGGCGATCCTCTGTGCAGGCCGCCCACCCCCCCGGGTCCCCTCAAGGGATCCCTGCCTATCTCCCGTTAGGGGGGCTCTGGGAGAAGACCCTTTGGTTGGCATAAACTCCCTGCTCCTGGTACCCCTGCGCCAATCCAGGATCTGTGGAAAAGCATAACAGGTAAGAGGGAAAATAGATTTTTAAAAATGACAACTTTATTAGATTACACATATGTATCAAAGCATAAATATATATATACATACACAGTCTATAAGAATCCAACCTAACACCTATTTAAGGTTCTACAGTACCGGATTTTTCTCAAACAGCTAGAGTCCACCATCCAGTGGCAATTGAGTACATACAGGTGAGCATGAAACCTTTGTTGACAGATATTAAGTTTGGGAGACCGCTGGGAAGATATCCAACTGTCCCATAGGTGTCCATCCTTCCTTAGTGCCCCACAACCCCTCAACGCGTTTCGGCCCAGATGTATCACCTCATCAGGAGAGCGTGATGGATGGGCTCACTGTTGAAAGTTTACAACGGCAGTACTCTGCCTACATGGATAGAAACAATGTGTTTAACGTCATATCGCCACATGTCAAAACTTTCTAGGTAGTTACATACATTCATGAACACATCCCATGATATAAAGATATCATATAATCTTGTTTTGTAAAATACATTTTCCCTCACTGGGTTAAACATTAAGCTCCATAATTGTCGGAGAAGGCATAGCCCCTCCTATGGTTTTACATGCAGTATCCTAGCGTACAGAGCAGAAAAAGGCACAAACTGTACATCCTATGGGTCACCTAAGCCCCAAGGAGACCATCACAAATTTGGCACTCACTGGTCATTTGGTGAATTCTGGGGTTAAATAAGGCCCAACACTTCCTGGTCCTACTGGTAGAGGGTACAAATAAACAGGGTATAAACTGTAGAAACGATCCAAATAGATTGAGTCCTGACTCTCGATTGGGGACATCCCTCTTGGTCCAAGGGGGATACTGTGTTCCAAATAAGGCTGGTTACCAGTATATAAGTGTGCTGATATGGGTGTGCTGATGGGGGGCTGTTATCTCAATAAATGGCAACTATCACTCCACCGAACAAAAAACATGTTAATGTAGTACAACAAACTGCCCGGCTGTGGGACACCATAACACTGGGATCCCACATGCCCGGCAATTTATACTCCCTTCGGCTAATAGGGAGAGGTGGGCAGTCACCACCCCCTCCTCTCCCTTTCCAGACGCCATGTCTCCCCCAAACAATCCACCCAACTAAGGCATCTGAAGCGGCCGCACCACTCAGTTGGGGCTTGTTTCTACTACATCAGTTGGCCTCGGTTGGATGTGGTTTTTGGGTGTGTTTACATTTTACTTCCTGATCACCCCTTGACCACGCCTATCCGCATTTGTGGAAACACCATCTGTATTTTCAATGAGAGCGGTCGGCCGCGGTTAAAACCACATCCATCAGTGGTACTCTAGTGGAAACAAGCCCTTACCCGGCGGTGCCACTGCTCAGTCCGCCAAGTCCCTGCCAGATAGATCACCCTCCAGCGCACTGCTCCAACTCCCCATCCCCTCTTTCAGACACTCCTACACACTACCCAATGCTGACATTGCGTGCATACCATGGCCATCAATCACTAACTAAGAATCCAAAGACCCATCACTACACCCACACAGACACCATCCACCTCAGTCAGAACATGCACCCAAGTCATATGCACCCACCACTCATCCTTTCCAGCCACCCAACCACCATCCACCACAACTACCCTCCCCAAAAAAAGAAACCTAAACAATCAAAAAGTCGCTGGCTGCACCTGGTGTCACCTCAGCAGGGTTACCTGCGGCCGCCCTGCGTCACTCACGGTTATCCCTGAGACCTGCTCTCCATGCTCTGCCACCTTGTGCCAGGCCTGCCACTAGTGCCACGCAACGGGTTACTGCTGTACCCCGGATGGCAGGTCGCCCTGCGCGGTTCACCCAGTCACAGCCAGTCTTCTGCGCACTAGGTCTACCACCCAGGTCTTTCCATAGACCTGCATAGGTGCGAATTCACAAAGGGTTAATTCTCAGTCTGTCTCAGCAGCACACGCCCAGAGGGAGAGGCTTTCCAATCCTTCCCCCTATATAAGGCAGCAGTGTGAGCAGTCACATTGCTGCTTGTTCCAGTCTACTTCCTGGTTCCTGTGTCCTATGTTTATGTTCCTTGTGCTTACTCGTGATTCCTGACCCGGCTTGTTACCCGATTGTGAAGATTATCTTGCTACTTTGACCTCTGCTACGTCCCCGACTACTCTCCTGATTGCCGCCTGCCAAGACCTCCGCTTTGTTAATCGATATCCTGCTATCCGCCTGCCTACCGACCCTGCTTGTTCTTGACCATTCTCTATGCCCGACCCTTTGGTACTTCGTTTCTAAATATCTCCTCCTAAATAGGGACCTCTGCCTCGGATAGGCATAATCCCATAGTGGGTGTACCCGGTTCTGCGAGACCTGGCGACTGGTTGCGAGAAAAGACAACAGGGCCCCCTCAAGGGGCACTTGCCTATCTCCCGTTAGGGGGGCTCTGGGGGAAGACTGCCAGTCACTTAGACCCCTTGCTGCCGGGTGCCCTACCAGTCGTTGCCATGCTCCTGGGGTTAGCTGTAACAAAGTTATTACCACTTAAGACCCATGCGATAACAATACCAAATAAATCATAACTAATAACCCTACTATTAAAATAACCCCCACTATAACAAGCCATCATCAATCCGGTGATAAAGTATAGAAGCTATTGAAGGTGCCCTACAAATTACTGTTGCCATGTGACTAATGTGACTAGGTGTTGCGGGGGATTAGCGGTAGAGCGGCAAGGTGCGGTACTCTGGATGGGTCCCCAGCAGGCG
>CM070040.1:35733568-35748678 GCA_036250615.1 Ptychadena robeensis
AAAAAAAAAAAGGGTATAGATTTTTATATTTAGCATCCCATCCCTTTAAAAGCTTGTTTTATGCCTGTCAACTGCATATTTAGTCCCAGAGTTTATTTAAAAAAATGAAAATTTGAATCTGGTAATGTAGTCTTAAAGTGAACCTGCACATCATAGCAATATGAAATTGATTTTTTTGTGGATGTGGACCCCCTATGAAACAGCACTGGAGCTGTTTTTGGAGGTGGACCTTCTTACTTTTTTTATAGGCCAAACTTTCTGGTTTGTCATTAAGGTTGCAAGGTTTTTTTTTATCCTGTCCTGTAGAGGTTGTCTTCACAAAAAATTTGGGTGCTGCTCAACCCTGGCCAGCACCTGTAGTTCATCCAGCGTGGACTTCGAGGGACATCAACGCATGGATTATAGAGGAGGACATTGTTTGTAAGTACGAACTTTCATTTTGTCATTTATATGTTTTTATTTTAATAGCAGTTTCTTTTCTACATTTCTCAACCGTTTAGGAATGGGTAATTGGTCTGGGGGACCTGGGTGGATGGGGAATGAAATTAGTTTTTATATTTCATAAATTGTCAGGCATGGATTTAAGAAGGGATCGGAGACATCCCAAAAGCCCATCCCAATAAACCGTATCACTTGAACTCGAAACTTTCTGTATAATTTTTTTTAGTTTTTACCGTATTTTTCAGCATTTAAGACTCACTTTTTCACCCCCAAATTTGGGGGCAAAAAGTGCCTGCGTCTTATACTGCGCCGGCACGAAATCAGCTGGGGGAGCTGGAGAAGCTCTCAGATTTGAGATGCTGGCTACTGCCGACTCTCACATCTGAACTGTCTAATTTCCTAAAAGGTAGATGCAAGTTCATCTATACTTTTAGGAAATTAAGAGAAAAGTATACATGAACTTGCATCTACCTTTTCTCTTCTGTCCGGGTGAACAGCAATCACTCCCCACGGACACAGCACAGTGAGAAGTGACAGCTCGGCACCATCTTCTCCTCCTGTGTACAGTGTTACAGTGTACAGTGATGACGTTGTGTAGCTGAGAGTTTACTGCTGCTAGTGACACCTGCTGGTTGAATTGGATATTGCATTCACTGAAAATATTGCATTATCCCAATTGATGTGAAAACATATTTAATCTTTTTTTCTGGGTTTTCTGCCCTAAAAACTGGGTGCGTCTTATATGGCGAAAAATGCGGTAAATAAAAAAAATAATAAATACAGAAAAATCAAAATTTCACCGTGAAAAAATTAGACTAGGCTGAAAAGTCAAAATCATCTGAGAATTTTTTTTAAAGCATGCTACAGGAATAACACCCAAGGAGCTAAGGGCTTGTGTTCACTGTGTGGTGCAACGCAGGGCTCCCATGCTGCTTTGCTTTAAACAACGGGCCATGCATTGTTATTGCAACATGTCCATGGAACATCAGTGTCTAGAGTGTAACATTGGGTGTGTTTTTTTGGGTCTCTTCAATTCAAATGAATAGGCTGTGTTGCAGTGGTAATGTACCACGGCAATCCGGGGTATGAGCTTCACACTGACGCATCCATGACACCCAGTGAACACAAGCCATAAAAAAAGGATCGTTAGAGCTAGGCTTTCTATGCCTATGTATGTGAATTCTCAATAGGAAATGTGGCTTTACTTTTGAAAAAGCAATAGTTGGTTTGGTTGTGAGGAGAAAAACATTCCAGGGTAGAATGCACTTGATTCTTTACTAATGATCATTATTGAGCTACTGCCATGAATCTGGCCATGCACATGTCTAGACAGATTTATCTTTTGTTTTGCTCCTTTGTGTGCATTTCCTGTACATGTAGGCTGATGACAGATCAATGTATACTCCTTGTTTTTTTGTTTGATGACATGTTTGCTGTTGGTCTTTTGTTTTTGACTTCTTGACTCTCCTTTTCGGTTTGTTCACCATATTAAATAAAAAGCGCGCCATTGTTATTTATACTACCTACACATGTGAAACAAAATTTGAATACCCAAAGCAGGTATGACAGACCCAATTTAATTAGTTAGATATTGTTCATTTTTAACACAACCTGCTCACCATACACACAAGGTCACTGGTTATGAAATAAAACATGGAAACATACAGCAAGGTGTGTATAACATCTTGTCTTTCAGGTAAATGTTGTTGTTTTTTGTTGTAAGCTGACAAATACTTCATACGCAACATGCCGCAATGTGTGATATAGGTTCATACATTATGTATACATCATGCAATGTTCTTTACAGTTTTGCAATAAAATTTTGATTTCCATCTTTCATGAGATCTTGGCATCAACATATTGTAGTTTTAGTATAGTCGTTGCTTGTACAGTCAGGTCCATAAATATTGGGACATCAACACAATTCAAAAAATGGATTTGGAAACAAACATAATCTGCTTTAACTGCAGACTGTCAGCTTTATTTGAGGGTATTTACATCCAAATCAGGTGAACGGTGTAGGAATTACAACAGCTTGCATATGTGCCTCCCATTTGTTAAGGGACCAAAAGTAATTGGACAATTGGCTTCTAAGCTGTTCCATGGCCAGTTGTGTGATATTCCCTAATTATACCAATTACAGTGTGCAGATATAAGGTCCAGAGTTTATTTCAAATGTGCTTTTTGCATTTGGAGTATGTGCTGTCAACTCTCAAGATGAGATCCAAAGAGCTGTCACTATCAGTGAGGCAAGCCAATATAAGGCTGAAAAAACCCCAAAATAAACCATCAGAGAGATAGCAAAACATTAGGCATGGACAAAACAACAGTTTGGAACATTCTTAAAAAGAAGGATTGTACCAGTGACATCAGCAAGACCAAAAAACCCGGAAGACAACAGTGGTGACCGAAGAATTCTTTCTCTGGTAAAAACACACTTTACAACAGTTGGCCAGATTATGAACACTCTCCAGAAGGTAGATGTATGTGTGTCAAAGTCAACAATCAAGAGAAGACTTGAGGGTCTACCACAAGATGAAAACCATTGGTGAGCCTCAAAAACAGGAAGGCCATATTGAGTTTGCCAAATCACATCTTAAAAAGCCTTCACAGTTCGAGAACAGCATTCTATGGACAGATGTGACCAAGATCAACTTGTACCAGAGTGATGGGAAGAGACAAGTATGGAGAAGGAAAGGAACTGCTCATGATCCTAAGCATACCACCTCATCAGTAAAGCATGGTGGTGGTAGTGTCATGGCTTGGGCATGTATGGCTGCCAATGGATTTGGTTCTCTTGTCTTTATTGATAATGTGACAATTACTAAGTGTTTTCGGAGCAATATTATCTGCTCATATTCAGCCAATTGCGCCAGAACTCATTGGACAGGACTTCACAGTGCAGATGGACAATGACCCAAAGCATACTGCAAAAGCAACCAAAGAGTTCTTTTAAAGGAAAGAAGTGGAATGTTATGCAATGGCCAAGTCAATCACCTGACCTGAATCCCATTGGGCATGCATTTCACTTGCTGAAACAAAACTGTAGTACAAATGCCCCAAGAACAAGCAGCAACTAAAGACAGTTGCAGTAGAGGCATGGCAGAGCCTCACCATGCTTAAAGGCTGCCATACACAGCACAGATTCGTGCCGGATTCCGGCGCGATGGATTCCGGGCGCGTGCACGCGGATCCATCGTGCCGGAATCCTCTGCAGCCCACCTTGCCCGTCCGACCGCATCCGATGGATCGGGGGCACAGAATCGGATCTGAGGAAGAACCAACCTGTTGGTCTTTTCGGGTCCGATTCTGCTCTGATCAGGGGGCGTTGCGCTCAGGGAGCCGATCCATCGGACACGGATCCGGCCGTGCAAGGTGGGCTGCCACGATCGGATTCCCTAATTGGCTGATCGTTCACACCTGTGGATGCCGGCGGAATCGCCGGAATCCATCGGTGCTGAATCGATCAGCCAGGGAATCCGTGCAGTGTATGGGGGCCTTAAGGCTGTTATTGACTGCAAAGGATTTGCAACCAAGAATTAAAAAGGGAAAGTTATTATTCTGTCCCATTAATTTTGGTCCCTTAACAAGTGGTAGGCAAATATGCAAAATGTTGTAATTGCTACACTGTTCACCTGATTTGGATGTAAATACCATCAAATGAAAGCTGACAGTCTGCAGTTAAAGCACATCCAAACTGGCCTTTCAAGAAGATACAATGGCCTGTAACGAACGTGCTAGCTTAAAGCTTAAAAAAATGGGTTATATGTTTGCATTTGGGCACTCGGCAGCAAAAAGGTTCGCCATCGCTGTTCTAGGGGATTGTATGCACCATTAAATGATCGACATAGATTACTTTCTAGCATGTGCACTAACATTTGCATGTGCTAAAAGGTAAGTATAATTACTGCTGTCCACTTCATCCTTACATATTTTGCCTCATGTAAAGTTCAAAGGGAAATGTTACTGAGCACCAGCTCTACATTAATTTTAAAAAAAGACTCTTTTCCTACTTCTTTGGAAAAGGCTGGACATCAACAATGGTTAACAACCGAGAGACAAAACTCACAACATTTTTTAGCTAGATGGCTAGTATAAAAGCAGCATGAATAGGGCTAAATGTGGAGTCCAAGTGGGTGTTATCCTCTCCAAAACACTAGGCTACAACATGAGAGGCACGTAAAATAGTTTTTCAATCTTCCGAAATGGAAACTTAATAGAAAACATAAATCTCAATATCCGTGATTGGCAGAAATATGCTACAACCCCTGAGACACAGTATGGTGTGGTTCTCCCACGCGTAGACCGCGCAGTGCAGCCGCCCCCTGTAATCCCCTATGGGGAATGACGTGCCAGTCTATACTCCCGCGGTTGGGAGCAGGGCGGGACAATGGGGATCCGGGGGTGCACCGGGGACATGTGCCGCACCAATTGGTGTGGTGTGCCAATAGATACAAACAGTGCCCAAACGGCAGGCGCTATGGGCACGCACACGGCGACTTGCCCATAACGCCCCCCCCCCCTTGGTTGCTGGGGCGCTGTAGTGTAGACCCTGCCTTAGAACCGGTGCATTGGCAGCAATAATTCTATTATTATATTATTCATAGATTTACATTATAAATAACTTGTGTAAACATGATATAACTGCAGTGGTTAAACTGCCGTTCAGGTTTCAAATAAAAAATTTTTTAAGCATCTCCCTCTCCAAGCTGTTACCTTAACCTATGCTCTTAAATATTACATAATGCTTGTAAAACCAATGAGAGAGGGGTACCGGTCTAACTTGTATCCAGAAAATATAAGATTGACATATATTGATTGACGAATAAGTTGTATATGTAAAGAGTGTTCATAGGCCTTAATAGGTAAGTAGTTTTAAGTAACAGATAGGAAGCTGGTACGTCTCCTAGATTACAGTCTGTAACATAATTGAATACATTACGAACCACATGCCAGATCAGATAGCCAGCCAATCTCAAAAGATACAGTAGAAGCCAAAGTTATTAGGCCCCACTTAATAAAATTAGCCACCCTTATGAAATTAGACAACATTACATTAACAAGTGTTTGTTATTTTGCGAACACATATGCTATAAAAACAATGTCCACTAAGTTGAATTAGGATATTTTATTATTATTATTGATACACAAACAATACAAAAATACACCTTACAATCTTACCAGATAATTTCTGTACAATCCAGTACTTTTGTTCTACCAAAACCATGTAATATGAGGACCTTTCTAAACCTTCCAATCACTATGTATTCTATCAGGGAGGACCCGGCACTACATAATTGTTGGTAGATCTAATGGAAATTGTATGGAGTGATCTAAAGGTTTATGGGGGGCTCAAGAGATTGTTTTATGCTAATGATCTGAAATATATTTTGAATTATAAAATAAGTGGCATAGAAAGTTGTTACTGGCATTGCTTTGGTTTAAATTGTTGTCTTTGGATCAAAGCTTGTGCAAAGCAACACACATTTTTAAAATAAAATTGTAAAAGCAGTATTAAATCTTCTTCATTATTAAAATTTACCAGTCTACATGACTATATTAGCGGGATTGTCTTAGATAAATATGGTCTTTATAAGAATAGACTTGTGTAGACTGTGTAGGAATTGGCAACTTGGGCACCGATAGGCAGTATGTCTTCTCTTCCCATGTACAGAGGTATGGGGATGGCAGGTATAACTAGGCACCCTTGAGTTCTTGTTACCCAACACAGCATCTGTTCTTTATGTCCAATACGTATTGAAGTATTAGTACAGTGATTTAGGTACCTGATGATTTTCCAGATCACTCCTGCAAGCTGTAGATAAGTGTACCAAAGTCCCAGTCATTCCTAATGGCAAGTGCTGGAAGTCTTCCAGTGTGCCAGTGACAACATATTAAGAAATATTGTTTTATTTCAAAAGTATTTTTTTCCAAATCAGTTTCATTGAGATTTTCGAACAGGTTTACCAAAATATGGTGATCATAAACAAAATAGCAGGAGAGGCTCAAAAACAGAGCATGTAATAATATCAAAAATACAACATAGAAAGGTAAGATATTGTTATATAGAAGTACCCCGGGGGCAAAAGGGGAAGATCCCGTCTGTGTCCATTGATCATGTGTAGTAGGTATAAAAGGTATGTTTCAACGAGCACCCATTATTCAAGAGACAAACATTATAATAGATGTACAGAAACCAAGTTCTTCATAATTTGTTAAATTTTTTTAGCCTGACCAGCAGTTGCTCCATTTCACATACAGAGGCCACATGCTTTTTCCATTCCTGGATTGTTGGGATTGTCTCTTTTTTCCAGTGTCTGGGTATACGGGCCCGTGCGGCATTGATAAGGTGGTTCTGTAGCGATTTGCATTTTACGCCATCGGGGACATAGTGTAATAGATATACCTCACGGTGTAATTTAGAGGTGAGAGTTTTGTGGATGGCAGACCAGAAGACTTGAGTTAGAGGACAATACCATAGAATATAGCCCAATGTACCTCTTTCTTTGTGGCACCGCCAGCATTCTCCGCCAGAGTTACCAGTGAAGTGGGAGAGGACGTCTGGTGTTTTCTACCAGTAAGATAGAATTTTGTAGTTTGTTTCTTGCATGGCGCTGCTAAAGCAATACACATTTCTTTCCATTCTGTGTCTGTGAATTGGATGGCCAAAGCTGATTCCTATTTGCCTTTCAGATGGGCTGATGCGGGGGTGGAGGCGTAACAATCCATAGAGCCAGGAGATGAGGTGACGAGGACAATCTCCTAGGCACGCTTGTTTGAGGGGCGTAAGATCCCTACTATAGAGGCATATTACCATGTTGCCTGTCAAGAATTGTCTCAGCTGAAGGTAAAACCAACACAGCAAGTGGCTGCCCACTGTCAGTGTTGCAAAAACAGATCTGGGCAAAAAGGTGTCGCCAGAAAAAAATTTCCTGGCAAGCAAGGGGTCCTCTTGTGGCCAGTGTGTGAGGAATTCAACAGTGCAGCCAGGTGGAAAGGTCGGGTTGTCCCTGATTGGACTGAGGGGGCCTGAAAAAGTGTGAAAATTGGGGTGCTTTTGTAAGTCTCTAAAGCAGAGTACAGACGTGAAGATATGGGCCAGATCGATGGCCGTTTCGAGCACTATCAATTCTGCTCGAAAACAGCCATATCAATAAGAAAAATACCCTCATGGGACTTTAACTGGAACACCGACTCCCTTGTTGATATAGACTCAAGTCATAATCTTAAAAAGATTACATTTATTAAGTTGCATAAGCAATGTCACAGTAGATGCTATACAGAAAGCACACACAAATCCAAATACAGACGATATGGTCTAATCCACATATTCCAACATCAAATAAATTGTGCACACATGCTCTATTTGCAATCTATCTATAAAAGCATCCACACTGTGGGGTGCATTTGGCAGCTACATGTTTCGCCGTTCGAATTTGGCTTCCTCAGGTTGTGCACCCACAGAAGATGTGCGAATCTATTTGGAGGAAAGAGGCACATATAAATATAAACATAAAAAAGGATATACAGGGTAACAGCCTACTGTCAGTAGGATGTTAGAAAAGTGTAGTAGCGTACCTGAGATTAATGTGGGAAGAAAACGCCTAATCGGATTAAGTGGGAGTGGGAGGCAGGATATGGCACCCCGGCATCCACTAGTGCTGGTCAGAATGGGCAGAACCCTAAGCATGGTAAATAAAACAACATAGATAGTAATTAATCTGATGACCCAACAAAGAATTAAAAGTATTGAGAACTTGTATTGCAGAAAAATGAAACACAAATAAACTTACCCGGTGGATCTTAACAAAAGTATATATCTGGGACTTCATTCTGGATATATAAAGGTAGCAAAGTGCTATCCCAATACCCGACAACTGGTCTTTTAGGTGTAAAGGGATGCAGGGGATGCATAAGGAAGCAATGTGCTATCCCAATAACTGACACTTGGTCTTTTAGGTGTAAAGGGATGCTGGGGGTTCCAAAGCATAAAATACCTGTAGAAGTGGATATAATTAGGAGGTGAGGTCACATTGTAAGAGTATCTTGGCCATCTACTGACATTGATGCTGTTCTAAGGAGTGTGTAGTACTCACAGGGTCATAAACAATACCAATAAAGGGTCTAGCCGGGGAGGTATGGTTATGGGTAGAATATGTTACAAAAGAAAATAAAATGAACCAGCACGGCAGGGTGGATTCCTGCCAGGGACACTCCAAATCTGGTTGTGGCCAGACACTCTCCAGAGTGACTGCAGCCGATCTCTATGGCCGCCCGACTGAAAGATGGGGGGGGCGACCAAGGCGAGGGTGCTGTGGGGACGACCGATTTCCTTATATTCTATGGTGGCGTGCCTTCCGGACACACGCACCACCATTGGCTGGTGGTGGAGGCGGGGCCTGGTCGGTTTGCTCCCATGGATGTGGGAAATACTAACCGCCCACAATGGACCCTCCCCCGCCGGACTGCCTGATTGGCTGACTCCCGACTGCTTTGGCTTTTTCAGTCGGGCGGCCGTAGAGATCGGCTGCAGTCACTCTGGAGAGTGTCTGGCTACAACCAGACTTGGAGTGTCCCCTGCCGTGCTGGTTCATTTTCTTTTCTTTTGTAACATATTCTACCCATAACCGTACCTCCCCGGCTAGACCTTTTATTGGTATTGTTTATGACCCTGTGAGTACTACACACTCCTTAGAACAGCATCTATGTCGGTAGATGGCCAAGATACTCTTACAATGTGACCTCACCTCCTAATTATATCCACTCCTACAGGTATTTTATGCTTTGGAACCCCTGCATCCCTTTACACCTAAAATACCAAGTGTCAGGTATTGGGATAGCTCCTTGCTTCCTTAAGCATCCCCTGCATCCCTTTACACCTAAAAGACCAAGTGTCAGGTATTGGGATAGCACATTGCTTCCTTATGCATCCCCTGCATCCCTTTACACCTAAAAGACCAGTTGTCGGGTATTGGGATAGCACATGCTACCTTTATATCACCAGAATGAAGTCCCAGACATATACTTTTGTTAAGATCCACCGGGTAAGTTTATTTATATTTAATTTTTCTGCAACCCAAGTTCTCAATACTTTAAATTCTTTGTTGGGTCATCAGATTAATTACTATCTATGTTGTTTTATTTACCATAAGGTTCTGCCCATTCTGACCAGCACTGTAGTGGATGCAGGGGTGCCATATCCTGCCTCCCACTCCTCGTCCGTGATTTTACTTAATCCGATTAGGTGTTTTCTTCCCACATTAATCCCAGGTACGCTACTACACTTTTCTACCACCCTACTGACAGTAGGCTGTTACCCTGTATATCCTTTTTTATGTTTATATTTATATGTGCCTCTTTCCTCCAAATATATTCGCACATCTTCTGTGGGTGCACAACCTGAGGAAGCCTAATTCGAACGGCGAAACATGTAGCTGCCAAATGCACCCCACAGTGTGGATGCTTTTATAGATAGATTGCAAATAGAGCATGTGTGCACATTTTATTTGATGTTGGAATATGTGGATTAGACCATATCGTCTGTATTTGGATTTGTATGTGCTTTTTGTATAGCATCTACTGTGACATTGCTTATGCAACTTAATAAATGTAATATTTTTAAGATTATGACTTGAGTCTATATTAACAAGGGAGTCGGTGTTCCAGTCCCATGAGGGTATTTTTCTTATTTCTATGGTTTTTGGGGATGGGAACTACGACCAACTACTGACCATCCGATCATTACCTCTTTCAATAGAAAACAGCCATATCGGACATGACCATTAACCTCCCTAGCGCACCGCCTGTACCGCACCGTTTTTAACAGTGTGGTACAGGCAATGGCAGCAGTGTACGAGGACACTGGCTGGGAGGGCTGGAAAGCAGAGGCCCCTCCATTAACATGGAGGTCTATGGCACTGCTCACCCTCGCCCCCTTCCGCGTCACCGCGACGCGATCAGTGAAGCCGCAGAACCCCCGAAAATGCTGCGACTAGAAGCAGCATCGCCGTAGCTTTCCGAGGATATGCGGCTTTCACGGGAGCCCAGCTCACCCAGAGTTTGTTCTTCACACAAACTCTGGACGAGATGGGCTCGTCATGAACACTAAGGAGGTTAAATACAGCCGATGTCTGTTGCTTTGCCAAGAGAACACAGGTCTCCAGGCAAAGCTTCGGCTGAGCTGGGGAGTGCAGAGCTGTCTCCCCAGCTCTGCCGATATCTGACAGCAGCGTGATGCACGCTGCTGCAGGGAACATCGGACGGCTCAAATGTCGAGCCGTCTATACCCTGCTTTAGAATCAAGATGGAGGCCCCTATAAAGGGGTTCCATTCTGTTATTCGTTGAATGGACATTTCAAAAGTGTTTTAAAGAGATTATAATCCATTCTCTAAAGGCTTAGTTTCAATCCACGTTACCTCTTACATCTCTTATAAAATATTTACCATTTATGAAAAAAATTTATTTTTTTAAATGATCACTTAGAGAACTGTTTATCAATTCATTTACACAAACATTCCTCCAAGATGCTTCTCACATTTCCCCCCAAAAATTACATTTGGTAAGGATGAATAAACATTTTTTAAACAAATGAAATAGTGCCACCTAATGCATTTATACTGGAACCTCTGTGCCAAGATTACATTTATTGCTTGCTTTTATTTGGTAAATTGTTTCTCACTTGTTGAGTTTCAATTAAAATACAATACATGACACACTGTCCATTACACATATAATTTTTGCAGTCATTTGTTACTTCAAGACTTTTACCATTCCTGCCAACCCCCTTTATTTGTGACTTGTGGGGGAGGGTATGACACACCTCCCTGTTGATAGTCATTATTAACTACCGCCGGCGTCAGCATTTGCAGGCATGCAACCGCTCCCACCTCTCCTTCAGTTACCCCTGTGCGGTGCACCCGACAAGGCCAACTGCATCAACATAATCTGTGTTGTCACCCGTTGTAGCAGAGTAGCCTGTGTATGGTTTGGTAGGAACTAGTGTGTGAAGAGTTAATAATAACAGGGGTGAATATGCATTTAAATTTGTGATGATGTGACCATGAACAAGCAATATTGCAGTGCCCTGCCTGGGAGTAGGTGATATAAGGCCCAGTGTTCATATGAAAGGAGTCTTTTCTTGGCGCCCAAGCAAGTGAACAGTTGTGGTCTGGAGTGTCATGCTGGACATTGGCCCCAGTAGATAATGGACACCACCAGTCTGTGGGGTTGAAGACCGGGAGTCCGCAGAGATTGAACTGATGACATCCCCTTGTCGTTGTATAGGGACAAAGATGCCCTAGCCCTAAGGAGTTGTCACCAGGTGGATTGAGGGCTAGGCCAGAGACTGACTGAGTTGGCAATGGCTGCTCCCACATGGCTGGCATGGAACTGATTGTTGTACAGAGAAGTCATCAATAAAAGGTATCAGTTCTTACACGAAATGGAAGAGTGTGCATAGATTTTATTCAGGGCGTGTGCAACGACCTGCGCTGGGACACTGCCTCTAACGGAGATAGTGATGATCTGCCATCGGGTGCAATAGTCTGCAGTAGGGGCCAGACAGTGAGAGGTACTTGAAGACACCAGATCCTGACTCTTGCTCACCCCAGTACATGTTTGTACAGTCATCACAGACAGGGGCAGTGCACCCAGTACATTGTCACTGCAGCTTTAGTTACAACATCCATGCCGGATCTTTGTGTCCACCTTCTGCAGGCATGGGGAGAGCTAGAGTGCATTCTCAGGTAGCACTGCATGTGTTAATAGGCCTTTGGCATCCTCCCCTATATAACCCTGGATATAGCATGACTGCCTTGCCCCTTATAGCATCAGTTCCCTGAACTACTGGGGTCCTTGTGTGGTTCTTAGAATTATCATTGTTAATGACCCCTGTTTGCCATTAGAAGACTCTTCCACTGGATACCATGTTTGGTTGGACTGATTTGTGTATGACCCTTGCTTGCGCTTGGACTACTTGTCTGGTTATCCCAGGATAATGTGTCTGTTGGACTGATTCTCTGTGTATTATCCTTGCCATCTACCTGGAATATCTACTATTACCCTTTGACTTTGTACTCGCTCCTCAGGGGTTCCTGTAGGGTTTCACTGGTCTCAGCTCTCAGGTGGGATACTTTGTGCTTCTAAGACCTGGGATGTCTGAAGTCCGGTAGGCGTATCGTGCCTGTCTTTCAAGCAGGGGCTTGTCTATAGGTAAAGACTGCAGCAGAGATTAGGGTATCTGACATGACCTGTACACTGGTCATTCTGAGACCATCACAATGGTGGTCACAAACCCAGTTTGATTTATGGAAGCTAAATGAATGCAGCAGTGGATTGTAACAGAGTTCTAAGTGTTCTTTTTAGGTCTAAGGATATGTATACAGCATAATTTACTTTACTACTCCCTTGCTTCAGGTGGAAGTGTAACTTGATTCTGTTTCCAGGTACCATTTGGAAGGTAAAGGCAGCTGTATGGGGATCACTTAAACTATTTGTATTCATTGATGGCAAATGCTGTACATTACGCTGCTATTGTTAAAACACACTACATTAATGTGTCTAGGTGACATTCTATGGGAAACCGGTGTACATGCAAATTGAACACCTTGAGTACACAGTGTAAAGTGTTCCCTCACCCCTGCATTGTAAGTGAGCAGGCTGTGCACTGTGCCTTTCTACATTACAAATCACCTCAGGTTGGCTCCCCTATTCCTGCTTTCTAGTGAAATAATCAGAATGAGGCTTGAAATACTCAAGCCTCATTCTGGTTTCCACTAGAACTAGGAATAAAGCCTGAGCTCTGCACAGTAAACTACATTTCCTAGCATCCTTTGCACACCTCCCCTTCCATAAAATTGCAAAGCACCACATGGCACACAAACAACCAATGGAGGAATGATTTTACCAACACTAGCTCCCTCCCACATACATTTGCAGACGGAACAAACTGACTTATAAACAGTCTGTGAATTCATGGACGGTTGGCAACCCTGCTTGTTTACTGTATAGCATAGTGGCCATAACGACCGAACCGAGTATCGGTTGAGGCATCACACAGCCATCATGGAGGGGCTCTCGGATGACGAAGTCTTACCTTCCACTTCAAGGGAAGCGACAGACTCGGCTACCGACGAGGTAAAAAAAAAAAAAAAAGGCGGGAGAATAGGAGGGGCGGCAGATGGAGGGGCATGGTGGGAATTTTTGGGTGTGCTATCACACTCCTAGAACGGGGACCCTGAACAGGCCCTCAACCAGGCTTATTACACCAGAGGGAGGTCACCCCTAAACTTTTTAATAAAGTCAGTCCTCATTAATACTACCGCCACCTCCTACAATAAAGCTCAACAATATCATCGTCATGTACAAGTTCTTATAAGGAAATGTCATCAGGATAACAACTTGTGGGAGGATTATTAATCTGTGAGGATTGGGCGTCTGTGGGGTTCTCACTCACTCAGGTCATGGTATAGCTAGTAGTCACATTCAGCAGGATTGGGTTACTAATGTTGCACATATGCCTTCAGTGTGAATGAGTTAATGGAATATATGCCAGTATTTGCTCTTTGTACCCCAACAATTTGCCAACTGCCCAAATGTACAGTCATGTAAATAGAAGAAATAATACCTATATGGTGTTCAACATGGTCCTCCCGCATGTCAGATCGCATGGTGATCCAACGTGTAGGCAAATTCCTGGCCGATACCATTACTTCGCTAGTCCCTATCCAAAGTAATGGCTGGCACACAAAGGGTGCCTGCTTATCCTCTGAGGGGCCGGCTGCAGTGGGATGACATCATCACGCTACAGCCGGCCCCACATTTATCGAGGGAGAATCGGCCCGTGTTTGGGCACTTTAAGTAGAACATGATGAAGCTCCAACTTTTCCATGTCCTGCCAAATTTTTTAACAATCTACAACTACCATCACCCACATATCATGGCTGTCACGGATGAACCGTGAGGTCGGCCAGCCTCCCTGTGTTAATCATAGTTGTGTCGAATCTGTGTGTGTTTAATATCATAGTTGTATCAAATCGGTAGGGATATGAGAGATATGTCCCTGCCACTGAGGCCCTTTTCATGTGTAAATAGGAAAGGAGAAATCTAGGAGGGTCGTAAAACTTTCAGAGGTGATGGCTGTAATTAGATCTCGTAGAGGTGTCACTCCTTCACCCAGGGATAGCTTCAAAAGATCCAACTCCAGCACCCTGCTGGATAAGGTTTAAGCCTCCTTCCCCATGATCTCACAAAGGATCATAAAATCACACTTATACCATACCCGGCGCCGACTGTCTGTTATGATTTTACTGGATATCATACCTTATACAGTTATGAAACTTATATCAGCGTGTCCGTCTGACCCAGCCGGACACCCTGATATGAAATATGTACTTCTGGCATAGACGGGCTCAAAGTTAGAACCTTTCTTCATGACTGGATATTACATTTTATTAATGTTTGGTATTAATGTGACCGATAATTTCTGGGGAGTTTGGATTTGCCATTATCATCTGTGTACCACGGCCATGGGCCAAAATATGGATTGTGTCATATTTTGGGACATCATTTCCCTCCAAAAGTGTAATGACGCCCATGGGGGCCTGATCTAAAAACCTGCCCAGTATGGTTCATCTTTAAAAACCAAAGCCAGCATGATCTACTGAGTCCT
>CM070040.1:35763036-35777106 GCA_036250615.1 Ptychadena robeensis
TGGCCAGGACATGACAGCAGTAGATATCTAGTGAATGAGGGAGACATCATGACAGCAGTATGATATCTATGCGAATGAGAGGTGCCGCATGTTTCCTATTCGCACCAGACATTTTTTTGACAGACCAGCTTCATTATTTTGGACCGGCAAGCAGTAGTTATTAGTATATATCTATGGAAGTGAAGGCAGACATTTGACAGCAGTATAATCATATGTGAATGAATTAGATGAGGAGGGCAATATAGGGCCGGCAGACAAAGCACAGACATGACAGCAGTATATATCTATGGCACGAGATGAAGGGCCAGACCCATACACATGACAGCAGTATTATCTATGTGAATGAAGGACATCAGACATGTATGCACTCTGGACTCTGGGGTTCGGTGCAATGAGTAGGGCGTGGGAGGGATAGGGATATCAGGCGAAGGAGGAGTGAGAGGAGGGAATGAACACCAGTGGGAAAGGCAGAAAAGGGGAGTGTAGGAATAAAAGAAAAATGGTTAAGACAGTTGTGGAAGACAGGAATTGGACTGGTGTCGCATGGACAACTTTTTCCTGATCCAGTATGACAGCAATTATATATTCTATGTGAATTTGTAAGGCCAAGACCCCAGACCTCAGATTCATCCATTGACAGCTGTAGTTATCAGTTTATTATATCTATGTGATATGAACTTTTTTTTAGCAGTTTCGGAGTAGTTTTAGTACTCAGTATTGCATATGTGAATGATTTCGGCAGACATGATCCCCAGCAGTATTATCTTTATGTGAACATGAAGGGCCAGACCAGACATGCAGACATTGACAGCAGTTATATATTTATGTGAATGAGGGCAGGACATGATAGCAGTATTAGTATATCTCTGTGATATGAAAGGGCAGACAGGGACAGCCTAAGTATATATTTTATCTATCTCACTGCGAATTTAAGGGCAGGGACATGACAGCAGTAGATATCTATGTGATGGAAGGCAGGACATGACAGCAGTATATATCTAAGCAAAATGAAGGGCAGAAATGACAGCAGTAGTATCTATGTTATGTAAGGGGCAGGACATGCAGCAGTATATCGCTATGTGAATGAGGGCAGAACATGACAGCAGCTCTCTATCTATGTGAATGAAGGCCAGACCATGACAGCCCCCAGATATATATCTATGTGAATGAAGGACAGGACCATGACAGCAGTTACTTCTTTAGATGAATGAAGGCAGACATGACAGCGAGTCATATTTATGTGAATGAAGGGCAGAATGACAGGCAGTATATCTCTTGTGAATGAAAGGCAGACAATGAAAGACAGATGGTTTGTAATAAATCAGAGGCGAAACTACAGAACCTGTCACAGTATGTTCTCCTTAATAAAGATGGCTGTGCTCAATACTCAAAAAACACATACTATACATGTGTTATAGATAGTTGCCTAGTAAGAGCATCACATTCCTTAAAGGTAAAAGGTACAAAATGATAGGATTGCAAGGGGATGTGAAATCCTGGACTGGGATACATGGTAAATGGAACTTCCAAAGGGCCTTATGTTTTTACTTGGCCTACCAGTGACCTGTAACCAGTCAATTTTCATGATATTTTAAGTAGCTTTTGTAATGCTAAGGTTTGACCAATGTCTTCAACTGCTATTGCCACACTATCGCGGCAGAGGAAAAAAGGTACATAGGATAGGGGCCCTATGGGCAGTGGCCAGGGCAGCAGGATCACAGAATTGTAAGTGATGCTCATACTGGGGGGGGGGGGGGGGTGTAGCATTGCCTAGGATATCCCTGTCGGACTGCAGTGCCATCTATTAGAGGGTAACTCCCCCAAAGCACCTTACAATTGCTTGTCACTTACATCATACATACAGCTATATACAGAAAATATACAGAGAGCACTGACATTGCCATGCTGCATGGACGTTAACCCCTGGACATAGGTTTTTTCACTGCGACCTTTAAGTTCATTAAAAATGTTGAGATATGTTATGCATTGAGGTTACAAAACTGAGATGGGAATTGTTACCTCTGTGGCAAGATCAAAGCATTTAATAGTTCACCTCTGTCACAGCCATCAGGAAATTTCAGGTACAATAATAAGTTAATTTTTTGTGCCCCCGACATGCAGACCCTGCACCAAATATGCCAAATTTCAGACATCCTACCCCCCCTGTGCAGAACGTTTGATAGATCTCTAGTATCTATTCAGAATATCAGGACTGTACTGTATGCTTGGTAACCACTAGCTACACAATCCTCCCTGTAACCATCGCACTACACTTTGTCACATTAACGTTAAAAGATGGCAATACAAGGTTTGGACTTTTCCGTTGGATGGCCTTTCGAATCGTCCACAAAAAGTGTGGGGAAATGGAACATTAAAAATGGGATCAGCAGTGACGGGATCATATTGGGTAAATTTCAGTCAATCATTTAAGTAGCCTGCAGGTTTCAAGCTTTTTCAAATGTACTATTGGTTTAGTGTTACCAAAACCCGTTGTAATAGGAGGGACTTTCTTACACAATCAAGTTTCCCTGTGGTTCGAACGCCAGAGGACCCGGCACTTACATAGGTGTTGCGTAGATCTAAAGGATATCTGACAGGATCTAAAAGTGTATGGCAGCTTTAGACGGACATTTTTCAATCACCCAGAATCCAAGATCGATCAAGCAAAAATTTACACTTGTTGGCATACTTGAAGTATCCACTAGCAATCCACTGAAATCATTGGTGTGGCTGTGCATTTAGGGTGCAGATTGCCTTTCAAAAAAGGCATGTAAAACTGTGTTTTCTTTCTGCAGTCGTACCACGTCTAGGAGACTGAGATATGGACAATGGGAAAGGTTGTCCCAACTGCAACAGTGGAGCCTAGCCCCAAAATTTTGGTTAAATGTGGAGTGAATTTAAGGAGTGCAGCAATGAATCAATCTATGAGACCGCCAAATAAATAAAAAATTAACGAAAATGTTAAAATTACATTAATTTGTAATCCTCACAACCCCAATCCCCCCCCCCCCCCCCCCCCCCCCCCCCCCCACCGTACTACAGAACTCTCCATGCATCAATACTCACCTCTCCCATAAGGCAGCAATCCTGACATGAGGACCATGCTGGATTTGGGGGGGGGGGGCATGGTAACTCTCACTACCACAATTGCAGTGTAGTTGTAGTAGTTTACTGGCAAAGGGACTTACTTGGTTCTTATTAATTTGAAACAGTCTTTTGCCAGTGTTCTGAGTATTTTCCGACCTGACAAGTGCGGCATATTGCATGATAGCTGTACTTTTTTGAATGCCGGGTGTTTGTGTCAAGAGTCAGGGGTTGGGGCTTAAAGGTTCGGGGGATCAGAGGGTTAAGTAGGGTTAGGGGATGGGGAGGTTAGAGTAATTGTAACCACCCAAAACCCATACGTGTAACCCCCAACTCCTAAATCGCAGTCAAAGCACCACTCCCCCCTACCTAACCCCCCAACCTCTAACCTGGACACCCAAACCAATAAGATTAACCTTGTAATTACGAAAAAAGGAGGAGGGGCTATCTGTGGATGCACAGTTGTACGTGTAGGAAATCACAGGGGGGGTAGGAAAAACATCTCAACTCAGCATGAGCGCATGCTGCTACATGTGTAGGTGACACTGGATGTGCACCAAAATGGCATTCTGTGTAACTCTCTGTGTAAGGCGTAATTTGAGCATTGAAAAAATAAGAAAAGGGATGCCGACCAATATGAAAAGAAACAGGCTAATACCTTAAAAGGGAACCAAAAAAATCATAAATATGAAGGGAAGGTCACTTGTAAGAAAAAAAAACGACTGTTTTTTAAAGAAATGGATTTTCATGGATGTGAGATTGAGGATATAAGTAGATCAAGGACACAATCAATTAAAAGTTTAATTTTCCCTCTCCTTAATGTCTTCTCAACCTTTGCATAACCTTTCCTATAGGGGTTCCAATACACGGACACTGGGGGGGGGGGGGGGGGGCTCTGTACCCTCTTCTGAGCAGATGTATATGTAATGTCCCTTTAATTGTGGTCATAATTCAAATGTTTTGCACTGTGTATGCTGTTCAAAAAGAAATTGGCATTTAAACATAATTAAGGAAGGCTGTATAAAATGGGGACATTGCTACACTGAGACCCGATGACTCCTAAAATCTACAAAAATGTATATGTCCCTAGATTTTGGTGACTTTGTATTTTGTTCTGATAAAACTGAAAATAAATGTTCTGCTTGTCCCTCCCAGCTGTTTTCCCACACCTTTATATAGCCATCCACAATCCTTGATACACATAATAATTACCGGTAAATCTAAGAATGTAGCAGAGAAACAATGTTGATATTGTACATTCCTCACTGCCTTTGTCATATATGTCTGAAAACATCTCACTCCATCTATAGTTCTAGAAATTGGAAGCCTGGTATCAAACTATTACACTTCCACTTGCCATTTGTGTTCTTTATAGACCTTTAAACACATTTCTACTACTGTATAACTTAATTTATTGGGGAAAAAGTTGGTCATGGTGACAGGACATGACAAGAGTAAAGTACTGCAAGTTAGGGGTCAGGGTATTTCATACTAGAGGGTCTCCTCCATTACTAATGAGATCCATGGCAAGGCTCAGACCTATAAGAGTTTGTGTCAGAACTTAGTTTTAAAACTCCCTGCTGGACTAATAGCTCAAGTTAATGTTTCCCTATCGATACAGACATCATCATGTCCATTTTGTTCCCAGTTTATCCTGATTAGATGAAATAAGATAAAGAAAATAGTAAAATTACAGTTCTTCTCTCTCTCCCCCCCCCCCACTACCATGAATCACTCTCCCTGCATCCCACTCCCCTCTCCCATCGGCAGCACATGCATGAGCCTGCTGTCGGGATTGAGAGTGTAGAACAGAGTGCAGGACAGAGTGTAGGACAGAGTGCAGGACACCCCCTTAAAGACAGCCCTGCAAAAGTCACACAGACCTCTTCACTGAAGGTTCTGTGTCCCTGACTGTCTCCTTCTCCCGCTCTGCGATGAGTAGAGAGGAAGAAGGGGGGGAAGCAGGGGGGGTCCCCTCCAGCCGGCCGGATCTAAGAACTTGTCGGGACAAGAAGGTGAAAGAAATAGTACCACTTCACTGCTTGCCTCTGTCTTGAGCCCCACCGCTGGGGGATTTGGGGGGGCATGGTTGATGGGGGGGGGGGCCCGGACATTAAAGAACAAAAAAAAAGAAGCAGCCAGGAGCGGCGGGCCCCATTGTTTCCACGGGCCCCATAGCTTTGCTCTGGTTGCTATGGTGGTTCCTACGCCACTGGCTATAAAGAAACTTTTTTTTATTATATAAATAAACAAAATGTGCCCAGTCATACTTAAAAAAATACTTACCTGCCATATTTGACCTTGGTGACAAGCTGCTCTTGCTCCCCCCTAGTCGTTCATTGCAATGAGCTGAAATAATTCCTAGAGGCTCCCCGCTGTGTGAGAATCTGCCCACAGTGTCATCCATGGCAACGCGTGCATAACTCTAAGCAATATGTACACTCAATGCATGGAAAAAGCGGAGGGGAACCAGAGCATCTTTCTAACAAGGTGACAATGGGACAGAATAAAAAGTGAAAGGGTCGTATCTGGGCCATAATTTGCCCATGTCTGGGTTAGAAAAAACTGCAGGTTCCTTCTGTTTGCCTACACAGGGGTAGGAGGAGTGAGGCAGGTCTTCATTTACTAATACCGATAGAGACAAAAAATTTAACATTGGTTTAGCACCCAGCATTAGCACCCAACAATATATGGTTTTATACCAACTGTTTAAGTCTGATGAAACTAATTGTTGACTTTACTTGTCAGAGGATACAAGCCTTGCACCCTAAATAGTCCAATTTAAGCTGACCAAAATCAGCCCCACATTGGCGGCGCATTTTTTTTCCCCGGCATGCAGAGTGAATGCAGCCACCCCCCAATCACCCTGGATCGGTTAAAAATCTCGTCCATTCATGCCTATTAAAATGAATGGAGGCGGCTGCCCGTGGTGTGGGGACAATCCCTAAGTAGTAATTGCACTTGGCATACAAAATTATGCTATTTAAGAAGTATGAAGTGAGGCAACGTTTCTTTCACGATTCTTTCATAATGCACCACTGTATACTTTTTGCTTTGTGGCCAAGGATTTGTTGTCAGTAATTAGCAGTATTTTAGTTCCTTGTAGATGCAAGATGATAATATTCTGAGAATTTTCCACTAACATTTCAACACAAAAACATGCAAGTGAAGCTAAGCACTGCTGTTTAAAAAAACAACAACTTTGTTTTGTTGAGGTCATAGTATTTGTGTGTACTATTTTATTATCTGGCTAAATAATAGTATTGAGTAGTGATGAGCGGCATAGGCAACATTCGTATACGCGGCATGCCGCAAATTTTTGGGAAAACATTCGGAAAATATTCGCATTCGGTAATATTCTTCTTATTGCGAATATCGGCAGTTTTATGTGAAGTTCGCAAATTTTATATATTCGCGAATATATGTTTAACTTGCATTGAGGGGCGTGTTGAAAAATTGCCAATTTTGGATGCCATCTAAGGGATTTTCGTGAATTTTCTAAAGTGCCGATTTTCGCAATATTCCGAATATTCGCATCACCCCAATATTGGATTTAAAAACTGTTGATGGTCGCAGGGAGTGTTGCTAAGCTCTTGTTGCAGCCTTCCCATTTGTCCACTTGCATTGAGAGGCATGTGTAATGGAAAAAAAATACAGAATATCCGGAATTGCGAATATTTGGCAATATATTCACCATCTTCGCGAATATCCGAATTGCCGATATTCGTGATTAATATTCGGAATCCGAATATTCGTGATCATCACTAGTATTGAGCCCCGCCAGATCGGTCTCCCTTGTATTTGCTGCCCTCTGTTGCTGTAATAAAAATATTGCAGATTTGAAAGCTGAACCAAGTTGTATAGGAATAGTCACACAATAAAATGTGAATCATTTTCTGATACATGTAGGAAATGTGATCATTGCATTAAGGATTTCTAAAATGTATTAATTTTTATTTTATTCTAGAAAACAGATTGTTCAAAAAGATTTGAATTCCTACTGAAACAGACCGAGCTGTTTGCACATTTCATTCAGCCAGCTTCTCAGAAGTCTCCAACCTCTCCTCTCAAAGTGAAATTAGGACGCCCGAGGATAAAGAAGGATGAAAAACAGACTCTATTGTTGGCTGGAGAGTATGTTAGTTACTGTTACACTTATCATAAGTAACAAATTATATGAGATAACATCACGCCTTGGTACACCGACATTTACATATGTTTTTATATACGGTATATTAGGACTTGGCTAAAGAAGGTGAACGAAATGTACGGTAAGTATAACGAGACTATGATTGTTTGTACTTCTGTTATTTTTTTATGTGATCTTGGTTAGGTTAGTACACAATTAATGATGTGCAGTTGTTGATTGGGATTGACTTGAATGGGTAATAGAACACAAAGCAAGGTGCATTGCATTAGCCTTTTGATAAATGTCATAGAGCCAACCTGCCAACACATTTCTTGCTAAAATTGTTGTTTGCTAAATTGTTGCTAAAAATCGGTTAATCTCCACATGATCCTGATTTACAAGACAGGTCTGAGTCATATTTATATCTGAAACATTTTCTATGGGTGACAAGCATTAATGGCGAACGCTTTTGAAATGAAGTGGTATGCTTCTATAGTGTTGTCTTCTCAGATAAGGGACAGGTTGGCATAGTGTTCATCTAAGATATGTAAATGAAAATTTATTAAAACCTTGCGTGCATTTAATTGGCATTGTGGCTATATTATCTGTTGATTAGTCAGGCTTTGTCAAGCAGAAAATGACAACTACAGAAAACCCAAAGATAATTTGAAGAGGCCACTTGCAAACACACAATCGTAAGACCCCATTATTGCCTGCACTGGCAGGGATTTGCGGCCGATCATGGGCAAACAATTAGTATCATATCAAGTAATTTAGATATCGTAATTAAGGTATTTCTATGGGAATTTATTAAAATAAGAAACATAAACCACAAGTTACACAATAAATAAACATCATAATAGCTGGAAAATACCTTTGATTTTTCATTCTTTATCCTGTGAGCTTCATCAAGGACCAAGTATCTCCAGTGAACTTTTTAAAGACATGATTTTTCCCGTATGACCATTTCATAAGATGTAACACAGACACCACCTACAGGCATCAGACATATCGTATAAAGCAATCTGATTCACAAAAGAAACCCAACAATTAAAAAAAAAAAATACATATATATATATATATTTATTACACAACTGATAAAACTGATATTGTCGGCCATGCGACAGCTCTGCCATGCTTTCGTATGGCTCTGCAAGATATGCTGCATTTAAATTGTATTTGAAGGTATCAACGCTTATCAAAATACAGACAAAGCAAATGTAGCACGCTGACAAATGACGAGTTAGGGAATACTGGTAATGATATGTATTATTATATTGAATAAAAATCAATTCTTAAGTTAATTGACTGAAACAAGGACCGAAATGGCCGAATTAAAATCTTGTTACATATGAT
The DNA here is from genome assembly GCA_036250615.1 of Ptychadena robeensis. Taxonomy (NCBI): domain Eukaryota; kingdom Metazoa; phylum Chordata; class Amphibia; order Anura; family Ptychadenidae; genus Ptychadena; species Ptychadena robeensis. The sequence goes on from CM070040.1 coordinate 35,771,606, forward strand.
GTGAATCTCCTGGGACTTCTTTAAGCTGTCTTACTGTGACCCCATGGGTGTCCCCAGGGCCCTGGGGGAGGACCCGTGCCACGCCCGACCAGCTGAGCAAACCACAGCGTCCACAGTTGCCCTGGGCGACCCCTGCCACGGTCAGGCCAGCTGGCGCCACCACAGCTCCCCAGGTGCCCTGCACCCACGTGCGGTGACCAGTACCTCGTGGCGTGTAACTGACCTTCCATGATGCCAGTTGCCCCATTGTTCCTCTGGATTGGCAGGAAGCAGCGTCCGGCCGCCATCTTGGCTCATGCAGTCTTTATATAGTTTGCAGCTCCTGCATTTTCTGGCAATCACAACAGCATTTTTCTGGGCGGTCTCATTTGGATGGAAACACTAGAAAAGCTCCCCCACCCACAGCAAGGCTGCTGTGTGATTGCAGGTACTGTGTGATTGTTAAAAGGCTTGACCGTTGGATTGACTACCGGTATACGACCCTGCTGGTTCCTGACTCCCTGCTTGGTCTCCTGCCCTCGAACCACGCTGTTATCTGGACTCGCTCATTCCTGCCTCCTGCCACGGGAACTCTGGTCCGTGACCCCGACCCATGCTTCTGAACGACGCCGGCCCAAAGACACGGACTCTATCGTGATATTCTGCCAGATGGTCGTCGCCTCCCTTAAAGGGGACTCCAACCACAGATCCAATCGCCCAGGGATTCGGACCTGGCCACTGTGTGTGGGAAAGTCCACAGGGGGACCCTCAAGGTTTCCTGCCTACCTCCACTCGCATGGGCGAGGGGGGGGCTCTGGTGAGAACCACAGTGAGCTTAGACTCCCGACCCAGCGCTCCTCTCCCAAGCTCCTAAGCGCCGGCGGGTTTGTAACACTTACCTTTTGACTACTTCGTCACCAATTAAACAAACAGCATGAAGAATGGAGGCACCCAACAGTTTAAATTCTTCATACCAGTTATGAGAAGGGAGACTTTGGTACCAAACCATATGAGAGAACCTTGGAATGTTCATGTAGTTGTTTAAGGTTAGCCAGCAAAGCAATCGTCTGCGAGGGTTTTTCCAATCCCTAGAAAAAGAAAAGTATGAAAAAAATAATATAGGGAATTACTTAAGCAGTGTACTAGGGCAATTATCAGCAAAACATACAAAGAAATGAAATAAGGTGTAAAGGGGACAGACATGAAATGCTGTAAAGTAGGTGATAATGTGTATTAATGATACATTCAAATAACTAAGGTCTGAAGGTTGCTTTGCAGGTTGTTTTTTTCAACAGCAGGTAATTTATTCAAAGAAAACAAAAAATGGTGATCCACTGTTGAATGCTGCCGAGCTACCATCCCATTCATTGGAAATCACCTGGTATCAATCTACCACTTGTCAATAGGGTCAATATTTCATTGATTTCAAGTGAGGGTAAAGCATTTTGAGTTAAGGGCAATTAGGTGACGATTAAGCTAATAACTATAAAACAGAGTAGATATGGTGGATTAATCAAAGCAGGACATTAAAGTCTGCCCTCAAATCTTGCTGTATATAGCTGAATGCTGTAAATGGTGATAATGTGTATTAATGCAATCACAATAAACTAAGGTCTGAAGGTTTGCTTTGCAGGTTGTTTTTTTCAACAGCAGGTAATTATTCAAAGAAACAAAAAATGGTGATCCACTGTTGATGCTGACGAGCTACCATCCATTAATTTGGAAATCACCTGTTATCATCTCCACTTCGTCAAGAGGGTACTATTTCATGATTCAAGTGGAGAGTAAAGCATTTTTGAGTTAATGGTGCAATTAAGGTGCAGATTTAAGTAATACTATAACAGGAGTAGACTATGGTGGATAATCAATAGCAGGACATTAAAGTTGCCCTATCAACATCTTGTTGATATATAGCTGGACAGAAGAGGAAGAGAAATTCCATTTATCCTGGTAAGCTTGATTCTACTCAAAGGTCTACAAAGAAGCCTCCATGCTCCAATCGCTTTTTATTTAAACAGAAACTAGCATTATAAAGGTGCCATACACGGGGTATTTTTCGGCCGATCAATATGTTCATGCATGCTCCTGCTAATTTGAGCCACGTGGTCGCTTGGGCAAAAATGGCGTGCGCCCACCTAGCGAGATCTGCCAGGATCTCCTGCATGTGGTTTGATCGCAACAGGATTGTATTCATGTTATTAAATTCCGGCCGATATCCAATTACTTCCGTCCACATCCTAAGTAATGTCCAGCACATGAAGTTTGGCACGCCGATCATCAGGAGAATATGCACGGTCTATGGCTATTGTTAGAAAAAAAAATATACTAACATATAAATAATGGAGATCTTCACCAAAATCAATGTGCTGCTACCATGACCATCAGGAGTACCCCTACTTCTATCGAAATTAGCATTAAAATTTTTACTCATGCAGCATAATTATACTACCTAAATATTGAATCTTCTGCAATCCCTGAGAGTTTAATATTATCTACTTCTGGGTAGTCCCTTGGACCACAGAGCGGTTAATTTTTTAGCAAGATGCTCCAATTATAGTAAGAGGCATTCATTCCAACTTAAAAGACAAAAGATGTTAATATCAGTGACATATGTTGAACTGTATGCAAACTTTCAATTTTCCTTTTACGTAACTAATGTAATACATTTTGAACACTTGTGTGTAATACCAGTAATCACCACTAGAGATTCCTGACACCATGCAGTGAAAAGGTTTGAACTTTAAAACTGCAAACAAATTAAGAATACGGGATTGTTTGTAGTAGTAAATGCATTCATTAAAATTCATGAAGCATTCACCCGTTAATAGATGTTACAATAGTACATTGAAAGTCTAAAAAACAAATATATTGCAGCCTAAGCTGCCCTGCTTTTCAAAAGTATGTATTATTAGGGACAGGTTTTTGTCTACACACTATGTGGCAAAAATAGGAACAAATAATGCAATTGGACTAACTAAAACATCAGACCATATGATAAATGGCCCCCTACACTGCAGCACTGTAATATAATCTTGGATTTGCCTTTTCATAATAATCTATTAATCCAAAAAACAGATCTCATTAAAGGTGCTTTCTAGCCCTTATACATAAACATATTTTCCAGTATTTATTATAATACATAGATGCTTTCTCATTATTAACATTTCTAGAATAAATATAATTGATTTAACCATTTATCAGCTAATATCCCATAATGCCATTTTCATATAAAGAGATACTATCCAGTAAGGCGCCTCGGACTTGGTAATCTCTCAGTGTCCTCGTTTTATGTCTACGTAGAAAAAATAAAAAAGATTAAAATAAGTAACCGGGAAAGTAAAAAAAAATTCTGATATCTATTGACAAAAATGTATTAACTAGTTATTATCCAGTAACATAGATTGAATAGAGAAACATGTCTACAAAACAGGCGGAGTGTGGTGCACAAGTATCCCGCAAAGATGTCTCGGTGTCTCTCCCCCACCGTTGCCCCCCCCCACCCCCCCCCCCCACCCCCCTTCACATGTGATGTGCTGAAAAAAACAGATCCCCCCGATACTCTCCATTGCCACTTGCTCACCAGAAATAGGCAAGCATCACTCTAAGTGCAGCTCGGGTTGAGTTTGCAGGGTCAGCAGACTACTCTGAGCTACAGTCGGGGGGAAAAATTAAGAGTTAAAATACTGCTTGTGGTTATCTGGCCTATTCACACAATGTTCGGAGCCCCCAGTTTCCACTTGGTACCAGACCAATACATGTTAAGCTGGTTGCCCTTAAAGCAGACCCACCACCAATTGTACCTGATCATCTGCTCTGCATTTCCCATAGAAAACCATTATAATGTCCCCAGTGGCCATTCGTAATATTACATTCTTCATTCATACAAGTTAGCGTGCAGCTAAATATGGAATCTCTCATATGATTCCTGAACAGCAGGTAAGTCTATATGTGTTTTAGGATTTGCGGAGCACTATGCATCATTGTATATGCTCAGAGGTAAGTCAAACTTAAATGTATATATTATAATTTTTTTAGATTTGAGTATACAACCACTTTAGTTTAATATGGAGAGGTTGGCGAGGAGCAGCAGTCACCACGAATCAACCATGTGAACTAATTAGCCACTACCTTCTACATCAACAACCCCACAAGGCAGTATTACAATAAAGCGACAGTTTAAAAACAAAAGAGTTGCATCAGAAAGCTTAAATAAAGCTCTTCGTGGGGTAAACAGACTCTATTTTGTGAGATTCATATTTATTAGGTGTTCTGTTTGTCCTGTGGCTGCGAAATTATGGCCCATATCTAAAATAATAAAAATCATTATATTCTCTTTTATTTACAGTATAAATATAGTTCAGATGAGGTATACCCTCCATGTTCAAATAAGTAAGAGAATAAGCTTGAGGTTTGCATAATTTACATCCCTTAGTTGTTGTATAACAGATTACCTCAAGGCTGTACAAGCTAAATTATTTGCAAGAGCTTACAATATGAGGATCTCATGTAACTATATAAATTCATAAAAATTGTCCAAACAAGAAGCTATATTACAGACTCGACAATTAAGAAAAATAAAGATTCAACATACATAAGGTGATTCAAAACGCCACACACCACATTTGATGTTTTACGACTTTCTGATAACAGTTCTTCATTTCTTCTTGCTCTGTCCGTCGGTGTCGGTTGCTAATTTCAAAGAAAAATTAACCAAAAAAATCGTTTACTACAGACTGAGGCTCAGGGACGTGCATCCATCGCGGGTATGCGCCCCATTCTAAATGAACTGGAGGAGCATTTGTTTTTTTCTATAAAAAGCCAATGTTTCTCAGGTGGGTCTACACTAAGTTTTTTTCCGGATTCCAAAAAACCCCGCTAGTTCAGAAATGCCAGTTTATACACTGAAGTGTCCATAACGCCATCGCAGTTTTTTGGGGCTGCCTAGTGTAGACCCCAGCCTAAGGCCAAGACTCCACTGGGCTCTTTAATGCACCAGAAAAAATTCCATGTGGTTGTCAATGGGACTTTTCACAGAGTGTCACCGTGTTTTTCTAAGCGCAACACTCCGCAAGCTTGTCCCAATCTTCAGAATTGCCCAGGGACATGCATCGGTTGCATTTTTTATACACACGTACTCAATTGAACTCAATGGAAAAAAAGTCACATCCAGGACGTATGCAAAAACATCCCCTAAACATGCTTTGATTTTTGACTGCGTACTTCTTAAAAAACAATGTCTCAGTGATACTGCGCTCATGCTGAGTTGAGATGTTATCCTACCCTCTGTGATTTATAAACCATACATTTACTTATCGATGTCCGGAAGATAGTATTTTTTCAAAGACACATAAATTAAAGTCTTGGCATGTGATGTAAAACAAAACACTTGTTACCACAATGTGTGTTGCTGTATAGCCTCCCCATACACTAGCAGTGCCATTTACAAATATGAAAATGCATCGTTGCAGTGCAGAGTATGTGTTAATGGAACTGTTGTGGTACAGCAACGCTAACACAGCTAC
>CM070040.1:35785479-35801139 GCA_036250615.1 Ptychadena robeensis
CCCCCCCCCCCCGCCTCTCTTGTATTTTACTAATTCTATGTTTCCGCAGGGCCGACATGATTTAAAATTTTTTTTGTTAAAAATCATGTGTCATTTCAACCGCACCCATTCAGAGATCAGGCGGGGTTGGGGCAAGATGTCCTGCCCCAGCCCCCACTTCATGGCTGCAATCTCACAGCCGCGGGAGCCGCTGATCGCAGGACCCAGTGGGAGATCGCTGGGTGCTAGCGATCTCCAGCAGCTCTGCACGGCGATTAGAATCGCCTAAGTGGAAACACACTCTAATCCTGGAAATCTCCCAGAAACTGTAGATGTTACTCAGTTAAGGTGAGATTGTCCGCAGACTGTCAGCAGAGCTGAAGAGAAGGGGAGATGAGAACAGCAGTTGGTTGGCTCTCAACATGCTGTAATTGATCGCAGTTTAGTCGAACGGTAATTAATGTGCACTGAAGTGCACATCAATTGCAGTTAGATGGAGACCTAGGACACATTCAGAACATACAGTTCTCAGCCCGTGTTGTGAGAGATTTTCACACAACATGGACTGAGAATTGCATGAAGAGAGAAGGAAGCCCAGCATGGTCCTCCTCTCCTTGTACACAGAGCTGTGTTAGGCCCCGCCCATTTGCCACAGCCAGAAGCTGAGCTGATCACAGCTTGTAGGCTCTGAGGCCGATCTCTGCTTTCGCTACTTCGGATTGGAACTTATGGTAATGGACATCAACCGTGATTTACGTTCATGTCCGATAGCCTTGTTTTCTAGCGGGATTGATTCCGCTCGAAAGAAGGCATACAGGGGTAGATGTCTTAATATATTAGATCACAAACCAGCTCCCTGAGCTCGAACTGCTCTCAATTGAATGTGTGTGTAAAGCAGAAACGGCAGCAGGGCATGCTGGGCAGTGTAGTTCTTTACCAACTGGCAGAAGGTAATGCTTGCAGTTGTAGTTCCTCAGCACAGCATTTTGGGATTTTGCCATTTATGTCCGGTTATTCCCCCATCCCCTTTGTCACCCGGCCACAAAGAGTTCTGTTAAAGACTTCAAATGGTCATTTATGTTCATTTTACACTAACATTGACTGTTGTTTACACCTTGAGATGTACACCTTGAAAGGTATGCTCCCCCCCCCCCAGCCCGGTTAGTTGCAAGAACCTTTTTTTTCTTGAAACTAGTGTAGCAAAGATCATCAAATCATCAACGAGCACAGATCATCAAAGAGTTTAAACTCCTTAGCACCATAGCATACGAGATCTTAGGCGTAGGGCCCCTAAAAAGCTAGAAATGGCCCTGGTTATACACTGTGCAAACCAATACAAAAGTGCTGGCAATTCAGTGCGGTGACCTACATATTTCACTACCCAAATGCCTTAGTTATAAGATGGCAAACAATTGTTTTTATTCATTTTAATGTAAATGTATGTATTTTCTTTCATATATGTGAAATCTTTTTTTTTTATAGCTATCTGAAATTGTTCGGGAGTTTAAGACCACAAACCGTCTATTACTTACAGGCACTCCTCTGCAGAATAACCTTCATGAGTTGTGGGCATTACTGAATTTCCTATTGCCTGATGTATTTAATTCAGCAGAGGTGAGTGCTTATTCTTTTCAGACTTAGTTGGTTGTCTTTCCATAGTTATCGTATGTTTGTTTGTTTTCTGCTTTTGTGATATGTCACTTGAAATATGTTGAGTGTGAGGACAGTCCTCACATATTCCCTATAGCTAATAGCTGAAGAAAACCGCAAGGCAAAATAGTGCCACCACCATGCTTCACCGTAGGGATGGTGTTCTTCTGGTCATGCAGAGTGCTATTTTTGCTTTTGGAATTAGGTCATCATCCTGGGTCTCATCATAACACATTTTCACACATGATTTTTGGAGTGTTTTTATATCCACTTGATGTTTTTAACCTCCTGGGTGGTTATCCTGAGTTAGCTTGGAGTAAGTTTGTTTACTAACAAAAATCACCCAAGCTATCATCAGACATATTATTGAACCTTCTCATTTTGTAAGATTACTTTATGCTTACCTTGCTGACTAAAATTAGCCCCCCTTCCTCATAAAAAATGAGGTATAATATTAACAAACCAACAAAAAGCAAAAAAATGGGGGGGGGGGGGGGGGGGGGGGGGGGGGGTTCAAGGTACCATGTCAATTCAAATTAAAATATTAAAAAATCATAAAATACAAAAAATATATTTTATTCTACGTTAGTAAGTAACGCTTTTCACTTTATGAATTTTTCAAGAAAAACATCATACTTTAGATCTCATATGTTCTCCCCCTCCTCCTGTCCTGCCAGATCTTTCAGAGAAAAGATAAATTTGTTTGATTATTAGTGATCCTTCACTTTAAATGACGAGCTCTATATATAATCCCCCCAGGATCCCCTACAGGGATTTTTACTCTATTCAAGAGGAGCTGAATGAGGTTTAACCTCCTCTCTGGTGGGCCGCCAAATCACCACTACCGCATCTGGTGCCTGCTCCCCCGATACCTGTGTTGTTTGGTTTTTTTTAACATAGAAAAATCTATTTTTAGATTTTATGAACTTGTTGAGTATTTAAATTTGGATTGACATGGTACCTTGAAAACACCAAATTTGTTTAGCTTTTTTTGGTTTGTTTAGCTAACATCAGGCATACTTACTTATTGGTGGAGCCCAGTTCTTCGTATCAGCGGACCCATTAATCATTCCGGCTCCGCCTCGATGATGCCATTCATGAGAGGCAGGGCGCCATTGATCTCCATGTAATGGAGGTGGGGTTGTTTTTTCCAGCACATCCCCGCCATCAACAATGAAATGTGTAGTGGGGGACCAGAGAGGGCACAAAATCATGGTTGTTTTAGGTATGTGCTAGGTTGGCAGATACATTTTGTAGTCTTATTTAATTTAGAATTTAGTTTTTTATGTGGTAAGTCAATAACATTGTTTCTAGTCATTCTGTAATGAAATATAAAAAGACAGTGTAGTGACTTCACACTAGACCAGGTGTGGGCAAACAAAGGCCAGCCTGTTTAACTTTCTTTTCCGGCCCTTTGTCACTTTGATGAAAAGATGTACACACAATGCATGTCCAAACGTTGGGATGATACAGTTGTGTGATCATAACTGATGTGTGATTGTGGGCGCATCCTTATGGTGACAACAGGCAGTCTCTAGGAATTAGCATTTTGCTAGGAAATTAAATAAGATAACAACATCCCTGTCACATGTTGCCTATTACACAACACCTCCATCATTAGTGATGCCAACAATGCCATTAGTGATGTCATTACAGGCTCTTGGTCTGGCCATTTTATCAAATTTAAGAAGCCAATGTAGCCCATGAGTCAAAAAGTTTGCCCACCCCTGTACTATATGCTATAATGTGTTCCAGATATATTTTTTATTTTAAGCTAAGTGCAATCAATAGGTCACAGCATGTTCCTTTAAGCTATTTTGTGTACTTTATTTTAATGTCTTAGCTTTTTATTCTCTTTTTTCCTATTAATTTGCACTGAATCATTTCTGATTTAAATAGCAGGCAATATTAGTCTCCTAAAGCCCTCTACATTTGTACTGTTATGAAGGTCACCATCTCAGAAATGTTCCCCCATTTCCTGCTTGGTAGAATTCCATTTGTTGCATTATTGATTTCAATATGGGCGGTGTATTGGGATGAATCTGGCAGTACAATATGTAGGGGTATAGATTTTGGGTTATATTGTGATACAGTAAGCAAGCCAATACATTGTAATTTGGCAACCGTATAAATATAGGGCCAGGGTCCCCTCTTTTTGTCCATCTTGTTTTCTCAAAGCCTCTATTGGATGCTTTTTAGATATCTAGCCCTATTGGTGACCTATTGTCAGTTTACCTAATTAGTTTTGAGATGTTCCTTCAGATATTTTTTTATGTATCTTTTCCAATCTATTATCCTGGGTGTTTGGCCCAAGTTAACTTGGGCTGATTTTCATCCATCATGAAACTCAGCCCGAGTTAACTATGGAAAAACGTACCTGTCCGCAGGATTCCCCAGCCGATCGGAAGCATCGGCATGTATGGGGTAGTGACGACGGAGTTATGCATGAAACCTCCGGGCGGGTAGGAAATCGCGGAGAGCATGTTTCGCTCTGCCGCGATTGCCCATGGCACGGTATAAAAAAAACCACGTGCGTAATGCCCAGAAGGATTTATTCAAATCAACTGGACTTGCTGTGTTTATTTATTGAAGATGTTTTGCTAGTCATCAGACTGGCTTTTTCAATTCAGAGTGAGTGTACACAATTTTACTGGAAATATATACTCTGGGGTATAACTCCAATCCACATATTCTGTCAACCAGCATAGAGTCTGAGCCTCATAGAGGTAAGGTGTTAGGTGTTAGACCAAAACTATCCATCTTGAAAATCAAAGTAAAAAAGAAAATCAAAGAAACCCATGGTAGACAATTTAATTTTGTAAGGAAATGGTCAAAGCTTCACAGTGATTATTCACATACTAATGTTATAACAAGCAAGACTACAATTTATGATAAATGCATAGCATTAATCTATTGTTCTTTGTCCCAATTTTATTAAACAGTGTTGCTGGCAACAATATTAAAATGAGCATATATTTTTCATCTACCAATAAAATCTCTTGGTTTCAACAAATACACCCTTATATATTTTTAAGTATTTATAACCTTTTAAAGAATTTGAAATCATTAAATTGTTTTATAAAAAAACACCAATACGTTTACGTTTTGTTAAATTTCAAAGAGAGATACTTGGAGCCATGTTGTTGGCAGTTTTAGTCATATTTTCTTCAAAACAAAATGTCTCTATTATGTCCTTTAATCAGATTTGATGTGACTACCCACTCTGGCTTAGTACAGTCAGATCACCACAGCAGGATTGCCATTTTTTGGACAATAATCAAAAAATAGCGCCAGCAGACTCTCTTTGATCATGACTCTGCATTGAAAACTCTTAAAAGGCAAATAAGTGGGGTGTCAGACAATCTTGCTTCTGGTTAGTTAACATCTGTTGCTATGCATTTATCATAAATTGTAGTCTTGGTTGTTATAACATTAGTATGTGAATAATCACTGTGAAGCTTTGGCCATTTCCTTACAAAATGAAATTGTCTACCAGGGGTTTCTTTGTATTTCAAGATGGATAATTGTGTGGCTTTTAGAATCGTCTCCGCTTCCTCTGGGCTTATATTTCTTGCTTTTGTCATGTGCTAGATAACCAGCACAGTAATGGTTACACATCTGAAAACACCATTAGTCGAGTAAAAAAAAATATATTTTAATAGTTTTACTTAATCCCGAGATGTAATATCTAGCAGCCCATTTCTTGTGCAAATATAAGATTGCATTGCAGTCATGTGTCAGCCCTCTGATGGGGTGAATAATCAATGCTGGGCCATATAAGCCCCAGATCAGCACTGAGTAGGTGCTGTTGTATTGCAGTTCTGTGATAACCAAGTGTTAGATGTGTTTTCCTTACCCGTATATTGATTGATACCTCCCGTGTACCGACTCCTGGCTTGTTTACCCGTTTACCCGACTTCTGGTGGACTCCCAACCCTAGCCGTATTACGGGTTAATAATTTGAGTGATGCCTGCCCTGAACCTGGGCATTCCTGACACGTGAACTCTACTGCCTCGTGAACATGGAAATGCCTGACTATTCTTGTAACTGTGATACCTCTACATTGGGGTAGATCTTCGTTATTACACAAAAGGGGGTAATGGCGCTAAGGGGAGACATTCCTGCCTGCAGCAGAAAACACCACGGTGCCCCCTCAAGGGACATCGGCACCATCTCCCATTAGGGGGGCTCTAGGGTGGAAGACCAGGCTCAAGGACAATGATTCCTCTGCTGTCGTCAGTTCACTGCATCCGTCTTACCCTGTGGAGGCGAAAACAGCCATCTATTATTTTGTATTTAAAATTTTATCTGAAGAATGTTCAAAAGTATGGACATGACATCTTATTCGTTATTCTTTTTTAAATTTAAAAATCCCGCTGGAGTGATGTATCTAAGTAGGTGCCAACAGTGATGGGCGAGCGACAAACTGCATCCCCCACACCTGTACACTAAATGCACCATCTGTTAATAGTGCTTCTCTGACTACAATCTGGGTTAGAGCCATCAGCCTCCTCCTATCTACATCCTCGGCAGCTGGTTAGGGTTTGTGTCTGCAATGTTGCTCCCTATGCATTGTACACCATCCCTGCCATTGGGCCATGGTGAAGAATTATATATACTCTAGTAAAACAGTTATTCCTTCTACCAGCTGTATGGACATAAAATTCAGAAAAGAACCTAGTTGAGCTGGTCAGCCACAGTGCTTGACGCTACAAAATTAACAACTTGGTCTGGAAGAGCCTCCACTCTGCAACTGCATTCCAAATGATCTCAGTTGGGTTTAGGCTGGATGATGGTAGAGCCTCACTCCACTTTTAGGTCAGATAGCCCCTTTGGTCAGCCTGGAGCTCTGTTTGAAGTCATTGTCTTATTGAAAAACAAATTGTGGCCTCACTAACACAAAATAGATTTCATAACATGTCGCTGTGGAATTCTTTGGTAACTATGGTGGTAAAGTGTTCCTTGAATTTCAAATAAATCATCAGCAGTGCCACTCCTACAATGTTAAACCTCCTTCTTTTGGTTTCACAGTGGTAACCACACATGGTTGAACACTGGTCTTATGTCGGATCCTAGCTTATTTTGGCTCAATTAATTCTCTTCTGGGTTTACCCCAGTATTGGAATATTTTTAACCACAAAGGCATTATTAAATCAATCTACTTTGAGCAGCTCATATTGTTCCTGCTATTTAAACTGTGTGAAGCATGTATCTGGGCTCTAGGTACTATTCATTTGCAGTTTTGTAGACTGGTTACTTCAAATAACTCTACTTTTATCATGTGAAGTCTGGGATATCAGAATGTAATTGATACTTTTTTCAATAAGGTAGTTGATAAGTTGCCTTTTAATGCCACCATGCTAGAGGAAGTAAAGCTAAACAATGCCTTTCTTTTAAAATTTCTGCACAAGGATTTATGTTTGCTTCATGGTCAGCTTAAGAGTCATACATAAGTCATACATAGATACCTAAACCATTTCCTTGTTTTTGCATACATTGCAAAGCATAGTGCAGTACCCTTTGTGTTTGACTACCAACCATAAGTGTATTCTATCATATGAATTCTTTGTTTGTATTAAGTTGACTGTTCGATATCTATAATATGTACATATTTTCTGAATCACAGCTAGTCTGTTCCTGAGAAGACCCTCTGTATTAGACTAAAAACTAATACAGATACAGAGCTGCAATCGACCATATTGCCTTTGATCACAAATGGTTTTAAAGAGATTTTCTGGATTTCAAAGATATTTTGTGATTCTGTATATATCAAAACAAAAATGTCCTTACATACACTTTTGCATATGTAACTAGTTCATAGACGTAGATCAATACTGAATTGATATCGGTTATTAGTAACAATGACAACTGACAGTGGATTCTCTTTCAAAAACATTTACATTTCTTTTCGATTTGCATTCAAATGATTTCTGATCTTCAGTATCTACATTATATGGTACAAAAGGATGTGTATTTAATTTTGTAGCAGAGTAGTAACTAATGAGATGTTTTTAGATTACTCTGTTCTAGAAAGCCACAGTAGGAATTAGAGGAACACACAGTATGCTCAGTTCAGTACACTATATCAATCATTGCTCGCCATTACTGTTATTGACAGCAATATGAGCTGACAATGAAAATCACATGGCTTACAATAACAATCCTTACAGCTAAAAACATATGTATTACAGAATGCAGTCTACCAAGTTTTCTTTAACTATATTTTCTTTGACCCTTTAACTACTTGATGAACATTTTGTGCATTACAGGATTTTGATTCGTGGTTTGACACAAATAACTGTCTTGGAGATCAGAAACTTGTTGAAAGACTTCATGCAGTAAGTATGTCCATTTGCCTCTGTTATGGCCATTTGCTTCCAAAGTTTTCAGTGTAACTAATTAATCTTCTTGTATATAAATATTTACCAGGTACTGAAGCCGTTTCTTTTGCGGCGCATAAAGGCGGAAGTGGAAAAGAGTCTCCCACCTAAAAAAGAAGTAAAAATTTATCTTGGACTCAGTAAAATGCAAAGGGAATGGTAAGGGTCTATAGATGTAGGTTTGGACAATTAAAGTTATCACTAAAAAAAATTATACTTTATAGACAAAAGTATTGGCACACACCTTGTTGTGTGTGTGACACACAAGGTGCCACAGATGTATTCAGTCACCTAGCATTTTAGTCTTCATTCTTGAACCTGACCTACACTTATCTATTGTGCCTCACAGTAAAAGCTCCAATTATAAAGATAATCTGTAAATTAAAAAAAGAACCTTATGCCAGATTTTGTGTGACAATCTAATTACACAATCTTGTGCCATCAATCAGTGAGCTGGTTTTAATGGATTACAGAAAGTAAATTGAACATTTTAAAGAGAAATGCAAATAAAAAAAGATTTTACTCTGCAAATGGTATTTCCCTGGCTCCTAGTCTCTGCCTTCAGTACTTTTTTACAGTCTTTTACAGTCATAGTAAAATTAAAAGCTTCAATACTTCAATACTACAAAGTCAGCAGTTTTGTCTACACTTTGGCCCATGTTTGACCAGTTATTTTGCTTTTTGTTTGTCTACTCCATGTCAGCCTCACCACGGGTCAGCTCCGCCTCCTTGACCCCTCTAGGACAACCCCTAACCAGCCCTTTAAATTCTGCCCCTTCCTGGTGTTCCAGTATTCTTTTTTTGTCCTCGCTGGGACAGCCCGTAGTTGTGTTATTGGACTTGGGAGACATCTTCAAACAGGAAAGCTTGGCCGTTTGTGCTCCTAGGCTCCGCTGCACTCGGTGGCGGTAGAGGAGTGAGCAGAGAAGCTATTGTTCAGGCAGTGTTGCTAGACGACGAGCGGGAAGCGCCCTGCCGGCGTCCCAGCTACCGAGGTTGGTTGCTGGGGGGTTGTGCTCCATGAGGCTGGCTGAATGGCGTCCCCGGCTCCCTGGTTGCTAGGGAGCAGGGAGGACGCCGTGGCTGGCGCGTAGACAGCTGATTTTCAGCTGTGTTGTATACAGAGGGCTGGTGGGGAGGTGGAGTCCTTCCCCTCTTATGTCTCCATGCTCGCCAGTGGACTGGTGAGTGGTGTGTGTATTCCCTTACGTTTATAGTAGCTTGCTTTTCTTAGTGTTGTTTGAGAATGAGCTGATTGTGTGCTTGGGCTTATATTGGTTGGATGGACATATATGGTGAAGTTTTTAGTAAGGTACCGTGTTTCTTTTTGGTTCAGCTTCATGATGGCTTCGCCCCCACCTGCACCCCTGTCGGCTAAAAGCACGGATAAAAGGTAAGGGGGTGTGAGTGGGGCATAGTAGGTGGAAGTATGGTAGGTCAAGGAAACCAAGTTTGTGATGTCTCGTTGCAGGAGACCGGTCTCTGGACAGCAGGAGGGGTCTCCAGGGAGCCCTAGGCAGGCACGTCGAGAGTCAGTGCAGTTGGAACAGCATTTGCCGTCTACATCCCGACGTCGGGTTAAATATCCGTCAGGGGGTCGGAGAAGAGGACGGAGACCACTGTCGTCCTCCACAGAGCAGGAAGTGCCAGTTTGCTGGTCCTGCTTGGCGACGGCAATGCCTGGTGGTAATCTTTGCAAGGGCTGCCTTAAAGAGGCGGCGCGAGATAGTACTGAGACACAGGATATGCGGGCATATATTCGACAAGCTGTGGCAGAAGGTTTGGCGGAGATGAGAGTAGGCCGCACGTCTGCGCGCCCCTCAAGGCGTAAATCGCCTGACAGGTCCCTGGCGTAGGGACCAGTGGTGAACGGTCGCAGGTCTCGGAGTTAGAAGAAGGCCAAATTTCTGAATCTTTCGATTTTGCCTCGGTTGCCCCGTTTGTAATATCAGTCAGAAAGGCGATAAATTGGGAGGAGGAGCCGTCGTCTCCTCTGTCTAAAAGGAAATATTATCCGGGTCTGAAGAAACAGCTTCCAAATTTTCCATTGATGTTAGAGATACGAGAAATCATGGAGGATGAATGGGACAAACTGGAAAAGCGGCAAAGCATGCAGAACAGGGTGACAAAGTTGTACCCATTGAAACAAGGGGATATGGAGAATTGGGACACGCCCCGAAGGTAGATGCGTCCTTGCAGCGTCTGGCTAAACACATGGTTCCTCCCTTCGAAGACTTGGTCACTTTCAAAGATGCGATGGATCGTAAGGTCGATTCTGATCTCAAAAAGGTCTTTTCAGTGGCAGGGCTGGCAGCTAGACCAGCGGTGGCTCTTACGTCCGTGGCCAGAGCATTGAGGGTCTGGATTGCGAGTGTGGACTCGGCAACTCGTCATGAGGTGGATGTGGAGTCCCTGGAGGCAGCACTGCAGGAGCTCCAACTGGCGTCAGACTTTATTGCGGAAGCAGCGGTAGATCAGGTGCGCTTATCCGCAAGGTTGATGTCACATGCTGTCACGGCAAGACGGGCGATTTGGTTAAAACACTGGACAGCAGATGTAGCCTCCAAACAGAGTTTGTGTGCCGTTCCATTCCAGGGGAAGCTGCTGTTTGGGAAACCACTAGAGGACGCGATCCAGCGCGTCTCAGGCGGAAAGTCAGGGTTGATTCCACAGGAACGTAGGCTTCAGAGGCCGCCATTTCGAGGTAAACGGAAATCGAGAGAGCCTTTTCGTGAAGCCCGGGCCTACCGTCCGGGACGGGAATACTCAAGACCTTGGCGTCCGGCGCAGCAGTCCTTTCCCAAGGCAAACCGATCTAGAGGTCCTCAGGCAGGGAAGTCCGCGGACAAACTGTTTTGACGGGAGGCGTGTCCTGGATCCTCCGGTGGGCGCACGGTTAACCTCCTTCAAGGCAATCTCGGAGGAGAGGATCACGGACAGATGGATATTGGATATTGTGTGTGACACGGATATCGAATAGAATTCGGCAGGCGCCCTCCGCACGCTTTGTTTATACAGACCCGGGTTCCATCCGACAGTGTTCAAGCCAGCTGTCTGTTGGAGTACGTCGCACAATTACAGCACTCAAGAGCAGTACGGCCAGTGCCAAAGACAGAGGAAGGTCTAGGGGTTTACTCCCCTTTATTCCTAGTGTAGAAGGCCTCCGGGGGCTTCAGGCCCGTGCTAGACCTGACGCGCCTCAACGCGTTCGTAAAAGTGTCACCATTCCGCATGGAGTCGCTACAGACAATCATTGCTGTTGTGGGACAAGGGGATTGGATGACCACCATAGACTTGTCAGACGCATACTTTCATGTCCCTGTTCAGCACTCGCATCAACGCTTTCTCCGCTTTGCGGTGGGTCACGCGCATTTCCAATTTGTGTGCCTTCCCTTTGGCCTCAGTACTTCCCCGCGTACCTTCTCCAAGGTACTTCTCGCAGTGATTGCTCTGATTCGCCTGGACGGTATCCGGATATTTCAGTATCTCGACGATCTACTGGTGCTGGCAGACTCCGCGGCAACCAACGTTCAGTTGGTTGATCAACTTCAAGAAGAGTCAACTCTCGCCAACACGGGAGTTGGAGTATCTGGGGATGGTGTTCAATACGGTGGACGCATTGGTCACGTTGCCCGACCGGAAAATTCGACAAGTTCAATCGTGGTCGAGGTTGGCAATGACAACACCTCTGATGTCAGCCAGGGGCTGTATGAGGTTAATTTGGATGTGGACTTCGGTCATTCCGGCATCACAGATGGTTTCAAACCAATTTCCAGCGCCAGTGGAACGGGCAAGCCCTGGGCCAACCAATCCGGCTGCCAGGTGTCGTGAGAAGGTCACTGTTATGGTGGACGGTTCGGGCACATCTGGCCAAGGGCAACCCCATTGGCCAGACCCAAGAAGTGGTGGTGACGACGGATGCCAGCCAGGCAGGATGGGGAGCACGTTGCCAGGGCAGGCACGCCCAGGGACAGTGGCATGGTCGGGGGGCAACGGCTTCCAACTATCTGGAGCTCCGGGCGATTGGTCATGCCCTCCACAGTTTCCAGGTAGTGCTACAGGGGGCCCGGGTCAGGGTGTTGTCAGACAACAAGACGGCTGTAGCTTATATTGTTCGACAAGGGGGCACCAGGAGTTCTCTTCTACTGAAAATCTCGGGCACGATCTTTGCTTGGGCGGAGCAACATCTCCCACACCTGACAGCTGCGTATCTCCCGGCCGAACAGAATCAGCTGGCAGACAAACTCAGCAGAATATTTCTGGAACAAAACGAGTGGGGACTCAACCCTCGGTACATAGAGAGGATCTTCGCTCGTTGGGGAATTCCGGATATCGACCTGATGGCGACGTCGGCCAATATTTAGAGCCCACTGTTCTTCTCCAGACACTGGGACCCTCACGCTCTAGCCCAAGATGCTCTGGCCTGGCCGTGGGACTTTCGCCTGGTCTATGTGTTCCCTCCACTGTCTATGGCCCTGCGAGTATTGTTGAAGATACAAGCTGAGGCGGTTGTGGTCCTTCCATATTGGCCTCGGAGGCCATGGTTCCCAGTTCTATGGGGGATGAAGGTCGAAGAACCCATTCCGTTGCCCCGGACCTGCTTCTTCAGCATGGGGAAGTGCATCACAATGTCCTGCGCCTGAAGTTGTCAGCTTGGAGGTTGAGCGGGCCGTTTCCGGCAGCAGTGTATCTCCGACTCGGTGATCGCTACCCTCTTGGCGGCAAGGAAGGCTTCGACCAATGGGACTTATCGGCGCATTTGGAAGGCGTTCGTGATGGTTGCGGTTCGTGATGGTTTTGATTCTATCAAGCCTTCGCTCCCTCAGGTCTTGCAGTTTCTGCAGCTAGGGTTGGAGAAAGGCCTCAGCCTCAGTGCACTGCGGGTGCAGGTCTCCGCATTGTCTGCAGTTACAGGGATCCGCTGGGCCGAGGAACGTTTGGTGGCACAGTTTCTACAGGCTACGGCCAAGCTGAGGCCGCGGGCTTGGTTTCCAAAGTG
Source organism: Ptychadena robeensis (assembly GCA_036250615.1). NCBI lineage: Eukaryota > Metazoa > Chordata > Amphibia > Anura > Ptychadenidae > Ptychadena > Ptychadena robeensis. The sequence continues at coordinate 35,798,489 of CM070040.1, forward strand.
GGATCTTCCCCTAGTATTGAGAGCGCTACAACTGCCCCCGTTGAGCCTGCGGACACATGTTCGTTGTGGCATTTCACGTTAAAAGTCCTGTTCCTCACGGCGGTGGTTTCAGCAAGGCGGGTCTCAGAGCTGTGCGCTTTTTCCTGCAAGGAACCGTTTTGCACCTTCTTCCCCGATCGGGTGGTCCTTCGCCCAGTACCTGCCTTCTTGCCGAAGGTGATGACGCCATTTCATCTGAACTGAAAGACGGTGTTCTCTTCGGTCGACGCACAGTCCTCCTCTCATTCAGATCTGGTGCAATTGGAATTCTCGCACCTGCTCACGGTGTACATCTCAAGGACGGCCTCCTTTCGGCAATCGGACAATCTCTTCGTCTATCCGGTGGGGGCACATAAGGGTCACCCTCTGCCGCCGCGCAGGGTTTCTACCTGGATAGTAAAGACGATTCAGCTGGCTTAAGCTGCCCATACACCTTGAGATTCCTCCATACAATTTCCATCAGATCAGATCTACCAACAACTATGTAGTATAGTGTCCTCCCTGATAGAATACATAGTGATTGGAAGGTGTAGAAAGGTCCTCATAATACATGGTTTTGGTAAAACAAAATTTGATCTGAAGGAAATCTGACAGAGAAATCTGAAGGTGTATGGCCAGCTTTACTCCTCTGCTGGGCTGCCTCCTCCGGTTGAGGTACATGCGCATTCGACCCGGGGTGTGGCGGCCTCATGGGCTTCGTTTGCCAAGGTACCAGCAGACGTGGTGTGTCAGGCGGCAAGCTGGGCGTCTGTGACTACGTTCATTAGACATTATCGCTTGCATGTGGCCAGGGATCCTAAGGGTTCGGTGGGCCCCAGTATTTTATCTGCTGGTCTGTCTGAGTAATAAATGTGGTGTGTTTTTGCAGTATTTTGGTGTTCGGAATTGTTGTTTTTTCCCACCCTGGGGCTGAAAGCTTGTTATGTCCCGTGGTGAGGCTGACATGAGGTAGACCAGGAATTCGGAAAATTGTTATCTTACTTACCTGTAATTTTCCTTTCCTGGTGTCAAGGGCCAGGAGTAACCCATAGGGATTGCCTAGTAGATCAGCAACTTGCAGAGCAGCCACCACTCAGTAATCACCCCTTGTGTAGCGAAGATGTCGCTTAGATGGGCAATCTCATCACAGTGGGGCGAGGGTTAAAGAGTAGTTGCTTAGGTTCTGGTAACCACATGTGTAAACCATGTACTGAGGAGAACCAAGATGATAGCAAACAACACAGTTCATAAGCAAGTGTAGGGTTATGCTCGACCGAAGGGATGCAGGGGCTGCCACAAGGTTAACATAAACGGAGACACAGGAGAGAGATCCTGTTCAACTTAAACACAACTATTCAACTCAACAAAAACAGTACAGTCCAACAAGATGGGGGTTTATGGGCTACCAAGCCCTGTACTTGCGGTTATGGAGTTCCAGAGGCTGCAGGCTGAAGGAAAGCTGTTCAGTGTGGCAGTCTGGAGCAGGTAGATATGAGGTGGTGCCTTGGAACAGAGGTACACTGACTGTTTGAGCAGGAAGTGCTGGAATCCTGGGGAGATGCAGAGGCAGTTGTGGGTAGGAGGAGGTCCGGTGTTCTGAGCAAACCTACAGCAAGGTGAGTTCACTGACGAAGTGCAGACGCCTTCCTGCTGGCTGGTGGTTGTTTAAGTAGCCTCCTGCGCCCGGCGGTAACGAGCACAGGACGGCCACGTCCGAGTAAAACCCGGACCGGCCGTCTTAGGGGAGAGGGATCGGATCGCTACAGGACCCCCCCCCCCTCAAGGAACCCGTCCCGGGGACCTTAAGGGGACCGACCTTGGAGGGGTACCGTAAATGGAAGCGTCGAAGTAGCTTCGGAGCATGCACATCGGTGGCGGTTTCCCAGGTGTCATCCTGGGGCCCATAACCCTTCCAGTGAATGAGATACTGCAGCCGGTTACGGAAAATTCGGGAGTCCAAGATCTGCTCGACTTCGTATTCCTCCTGATCTTGGACAGATACGGGGGGAGGAGGCGGAGTATGTCGATCAGGAATGACATTCGCGACATAGGGTTTTAACAATGACACATGGAATGTTGGATGGATTCGTAGATGCTGCGGAAGTTCAAGACGGATTGAACAAGGATTCAGCACCGATGAAATTTTGAACGGTCCTATGAATAAACTGGATAATTTCCTGCAAGGAGAACGGATTGTTAAATGTTTGGTTGACAACCAGACTAAGTCACCCGGGGCATATGACGGCGCGGGTTGGTGTCGGCGGTCATAATTACGTTTTTGGGCTGTCTGTGCCTTGGAGATATTTTCCTTGAGTGCTTTTAACGTTTCCTGTATGTTGTTCACGAATTGCTGTGCTGAAGAGTTAGAAGATGGAGATTGTAAGTCGGGGAATGAACGAAGATGAAACCCATAATTGACGTAGAAGGGGGATTGACCCGTTGTTGAGCTGGGTGAATTGTTGTGTGTGAATTCAGCAAGGGGGAGATGTTGTGCCCAATCATCCTGTAGATAGGTGCAGTAGCACCGTAAATATTGCTCTAAGGATCGATTGATTCGTTCAACTTGACCATTTGACTGGGGGTGATAGGCGCTAGTAAGGTTATGTTCAATGTGTAGGAGCGCACAGAGAGCT
>CM070040.1:35820018-35831849 GCA_036250615.1 Ptychadena robeensis
AAAAAAAAAAGTTTAGCAGCATCTGCTAGGCATACACCATGTGAATTTAGTTTTCATTGATATCACATTCGTGTTTATGATTGACTACACATATTTTATGTGCTACCTTTATTTTCAATAGTCAATCATATTTACAGATGTAAATATATATATATAATACAGTTAAGCCCATAATATTCATACCACTGACAAATTTTGACTTAATATTTTATTATATTCATATTTTATTTTATTCATCCAGCAAGTTTTTTCTGACGGGAAATGACATAGGTGTCTCCCAAAAGACAATAAGATGATGTACAAGAGGTTTTATTGTGGAAAAAAAAACATTTCTCAGCTTTTATTTACATTGGTGCAAAAAGTGTCATGTCCAAAATTATTCATACCCTTCTCAATAATGAATAGAAAAGCCTTTATTGGCTATTACAGCAATCAAACGCTTCCTATAATCGCAAGACCAGATTTTTGTCTCCACAGGTATTTTTGCCTATTCATGTTTAGCAGTGAGCTCCTAATTTTTTAGGTTGGAGGGTCTTCTTGGCATTACCCTGATCTTTAGCTCCACAGATTCTCAATAGGATTCAAATTAGGACTCTGGCTGGGCCACTCAAAAATGTTAATGTTGTTGTCTGCTAACCATTTCTTTACTATTTTTGTGGTGTGTTTTGGGTCATTGCCATGCTGAAATGTCCACTGGTGTCCAAGGCCAAGTTTCTCTGCAGACTGGCTGATGTTGTCGTTGAGAATCCTTATGTGTTGCTCTTTTTTCATGGCACTATTTACTGTGTTTAGGTTCCCTGGTCCATTGGCTGAAAAACACCCCCAAAGCATTAGGTTACTTTAGGTTTCATCTGACCAGAACACAGAAGACCAGAAGTCGTCTTCTTTGTCCAGATGAGCATTTGCAAAGGCCAAGCAAGCTTTTGTATGCCGTATCTGGAGAAGTGGCGTCCTCCTTGGTCTGCATCCGTGGAACCCAGCAGTGTGCAGTGTCAGTTGTATTGTCTGCCTTGAGACATTACCATCAGCAGAGCCCAGATTGACCAGGATGGCCTTGGTGGGAATCCTTGGATTCTTTTTTGCCTCTCTTACTATCCTCCTGGCCAGCACAGGTGTCATTTTTGGCTTCCGAACCACATGCTCTTAGAATTTTCACAGTGCGGAGCATCTTGTATTTTTTAATAATACTTTGCACTGGCATGACACCTTTTGCTCAAATGTAAATAAATAAATTTGAAATGATTGAGACACACCTTACAATCTGGCACTAACAACTTACTCATGAGCAGCTGATTACATATGGGAGGAGAGAAAAATCGTTGTCACATAATTGTGGCTGAACTAAAGTTCTGACGTTCTGACGTTCAATTAGATTTTGTAGTTCTATCAAAAAAATGTAAAATCGATTTTAATTTAATCGATGTACACCACAAGGGGAGTAGGATTATTGTTTAATTTCAACTGAAAAGTTAATCGAAGTAATCCAAAATCGTCAATTGAATTCCTCTTATGATTTTAGTTTCAATCGGAAGTTAAAGGGAAGTAGCCACACAAATCGAGCCAAAAAAATCGACCAAAAAAATTGAGCCAATCAAGCAAAATTTTCCAACGTGTCCGATCACTTTTCAGTCGACGATTTGACAAAAATCTATCAATGATCGTCGATTGTACTTTGTGGGTAGCACATTGATTTTTTTACAATCTATCATTTTTTTCATAGAAAAACGTCAATTGAACGCTAAAATCGAACCATGTGTGGCTAGCTTTAGACCTTTCTGCTGGCAGTGGTCTTTTAGCTTGGGTGGAGGAAGTGCTACAAATCCAACCTCCAGGGATGCTGAGCTCACAGAATGTATAGGACTTTAAAAAAAAAAATGTTTTTTCATATTTAGTCTTTAAGACGCACAAACAATTCCCTCCCTCGATTTGAGAGGAAAAAAACTGCATAGTTTAAAAAATACATTTATCTATCCACAGAAATAAATATTTTTTCCACACTCACAGCAGACAGATTCCAGTATCAGAACATATTCTATATTGTTGTGTTAGAATTTTCTGATTAAATTATTTTAACTTGGTTAGTGTGGCCTATTTTTTTGACTGGGTTCCCTTTTGTATTTTATTGGCCTTTTTATTTCTGTGGTCATTGTTCGGGTATTTGCAAATTAATGCAAATTCCTCAAAAACTACAAATAAAGTGGAGAAAAGCGGTCAGGAAGTGTAAGGCTATGACTCCATTATGCACTTGGTTGCGCTGACGTCAGCGCATTCAACGAGCGCCCCTTATGTAACGCGGCTCCTTTAAATTTATGGGCTGCGTGTTTTTCTTCATTATGACACGTCATTGACTGTCAGTGGACGTGTCATCCATCAAGCCTCCATTGCGTTTATGTTGCTGCAGCTCTCTGTGCCAACATTATCACAATGGAGACTTGGACCAATGGACCGAGGGCTATGATGCCCTGTGTAGACCTTTCATAGCCCCATTGCCGTTAATGGACAGCTTGTGCACCTCGCGTGTGTTCAAAACAGGGATTTTAGCGCAAGTAGTTCACTAGTCTAAGAGAGGAAAAAAGATAATTTAGTTTCTCTTTGTTTGACAGAACTGAGTTTTTAGCAAAGGGTCTAGCTGACCCTGTAACGGGGAATTATGAATGAGTGTGTACTTTCGGTCATATCAGGCACCAGCTGGTCATAGGACCTAGGAAAGCCTGCATAAGTCACCAATGAGCAAAAATGTCTCTGTCCGGGCCAAACCATGCCCTGCTAGGCCAATCCATGCCCCTCAGGCCATATCAGGCACCAGCTGATCATGGGACCTAGGAAAACCTGCATAAGTCACCAACGAGCAAACATGGCTCTCTCCAGGCCAAACCATGCCAGGGCCTGTCTGTGTCTGAATAAGAGCAAGTCATCACGCTGACTTATTTCTGCTTCATTGAATTAAATTTAATTTAAACATCCAAAATTGTTTCAAATCATTTATGATGTGATATTATTTCAACATGTTTCCAGCTGTATTCATTATTTAATTTCTCTTAGAGTTAGGCACTTTTTTTTACATCTAATTTGACACATGAGGGACCATACACATAAGAATGAAAACACAAACGGATTATATTCAAAGAACTAGTTTGAAGCTGTGCGGTCAAACACGCTACAACTACAAATGTGTTCAAACTTCCAATTATAAAGTCTATATTGTAACAGTTTTATTTACTGTGTATTAAACCACACAAAAAACGTAGGGTCTCTCGGGGGGCAGTAACCGAGTGTGCCCTCCCGCCTGTTCATACCAGGCCCTGGTTGGCTTGTCAGGAAGGGAGTGAGTACAGCTGTTTACACCCCCCCCCCCCAACTGCTCCAAAATTCGATCCAAGTTTGAACCATGACATATATTCTATAAGTCCAATGCATGGAAAATGCATTCTCAAAGCGCAAAAACAGATATAACTAGGCACCTACAGCAACATGCACACAAACCAGATGTGAACCCAATATTAATCTGCCTGCTCCCCAAGCTACAGATCACTGTCTCTATGAAAATCCAGACCTGACTTAATTGTGCTGCATATTTGATCTGTTTTGTGCAAATGACATTATGTATTATGCTTATTTTTACAATAGAAAGTTGTTTTACTTTAATTGGGAAAAGCATGTCCAAGAAGTTTACATTATATATAATTGGCGTGTTCACATAAAAATGCATGGATGTAAAGCAGAGAGGATTAGCAGACTTCTTAGAAGACTTCTTAAAAGAATCTTCCCTCCAGTCACATTTTATCTAACCCCAAAACTGGCCATTTGCCAGCTATGGCATATGGAAAATCAGTAAGCATATTCCTCTGCACTGCTCACCTTAATGCTGCATGCTTATAGAAGGGATAATCTGCATATTGAAGCAGCAGTACATCCAGCCACAACACACAGTGCAAGCAGAGCTCTGTGTTAACTTGGCAATGTAAAATGTGTGGGGAGCCAAAGGCTGTGCTGCAACTGTTATTCTTTAGGCAGATGGGAGTCCTCTTGTTGTACATGAAGCAAGTGATTTTGCCATGTATAAAAAAACCAAAACAATGACACTGTAAAGTTTGGTGTCACCCCTCCTTTGGCAATGAAATGGTGTAGATTACCTCTTCATGTCATTGACTACGCCTATTAATTTTTATTAATTAATTAATTAATTAATTAATTAATTTTTTATTGTGCAGTGCACTGCACTTGCGTTTTCTATACAAGTTATTGCATTGGGCATTACCAGAAACGCTGACGTGATTGCATGCAAGCGCATCATGAAGTCCTAGCCATAGGGTTTTTTCTTAACTACTCCAAACCTAAATATAAAATTTTGACTATAGATACAGTAGTCTTTAAGACACTGCACACGTAAAATGAAATTAATATTCATCTGAAACTGATTTTATTCCTGTACATCCTTTATACAGTTGTCAAATTAAAAAAGACTATTTGATGATCTATCCTCTCATTCCAGTGTATAAATCTGCAAATGTTATTCCCCTTTAGACTGCTGAAATGGCAGAGCGATTGCAAAAGATGGGAGAAAGCTCTCTCAGAAATTTCTCTATGGATACAGAAACAAGTCTATATAACTTTGAAGGAGAAGATTATCGAGAAAAACAAAAGGTAAAACTTTGCTTGCAAATGTTTTAAATGATATCAGGTATAGTGTCATGGAATAATCTCAATGTTTGCATAGAATATACAGTATTTGGCACCCAAAGGTTATATGTCTAGACCCTTATGGCTGATGGGCACCTTTGTGTGATGTCTGTTGGGCACCTTTGTTTTTATCAGTATATATCTCTAGCACTAAAAATGAGTGCAGCGGAGCTTACAAAGATTCTTATTACCTCTTATTACAGTAAAGCCGGCCATACTCGGGTAAATTTTGTGTTCGATTCTCAAAGGAATTCCTTACTCTGTACCTTCAAATTTAGAATTAGCTTTAGAATTTATGCATTGAAAACCTTTCATGTTCCACGTTCTCTGGGGGTGTCAAACTTCGGCCCCGGGGCCAAATCTCCTGATTTTTGTTTTTTTTTAGGAAATAAACACCACAGATGTATTTTATTTGACATATGATGTCACATGTGTTATAGTATTACACTTTGCTTATTTTTGATTCAATGTAAAGTAAAGCTATTTTAATTCCATATGAAATGTTTCATTCTTATATCTAATGGGTAAAAAACATTTTTGCAATAAATATCAAGGTTGGCCTGTGACTTTGTCGAAGTTTTTAATTTTGGCCCACTGTGTGTTTGCGTTTGACCTCATATTTTACATTATTGAATCTTAACAAGATTCCAAGTAGAGCTTCAACGTGCAGCAAGAAGAAAACATTTTTTTCAATTTAATTAAAACAACAAATAAACGTAAACAGGCTGTTTTACAGCTGATCAATAGTTAAGGACCACATGCCTTTAAAAGGCCAAATCTGTGAGTAACGTTGTGATGGCAAAGGCAAAAAACTCTCCCTTTAGAATGTGGTCAGGTTGCTAAACTGCATAAGCCAGGTCTTTCACAGCACTCCATCTCTGCTGAGGTGGGACGCAGTAAGACAGTCATTTACAATTTCTTAAATGATCCTGAGGGTTATGGAACAAAAAAGTCAAGTGCAAGATCCCAAAAAATGAAGGCCCTTACTGGTTCTGACTACAGCCCCATAATCATCAGACAGCATCTGAGACTGAAGGGCTTCAAAAACAAAAAAACTTCTTCAAAGACCTTCTCTTCTTAAACGCCACAGAACTGCTCGTTTGGACTTTGCAAGAGAGCACCAAACATGGGACATTCAAACGTGGAAGAAAGTTTCATTCTCTGATGAGAATTTTTTTTACCTTGATGGTCCTGATGGTTTTCATGTTACTTGCATGACAAGCAGAATCCACCTGAGATGTTTTCTACGCACCACAGTGGAGGGGGCGCCATAATGGTCTGGGGTACTTTTTCATTCAGTGGAACAATGCAGCTTCAGGTAGTGCAGGGGCGTCAAACGGCCGCTGGCTATGTCCAGATGTTGCAGAGAGCATTCCTCATGACTGAGGGCCCTCATCTGTGTGGTAACAACTGGGTTTTTCAAGGACAACAATACAGTTCACAATGCCCGCAGGGCAAGGGAATTCTTCCAGGCGTGTTCCCCTGATCTGAATCCAATTGAGAACCTTTGGGGATGGATGGCAAGGGAAGTTTACAAACATGGACAACAGTTCCAGACGGTAGATGGCCTTCGTGCGGCCGTCTTCACCACTTCACCACATCAAGCATGCCGCAACAAATTTTTCAAGTGATCAACAATAACGTAGGAGCTACTCAGTACTGAGTAAATGTTTGGAAATTTGATTTCAGTTTTTTTTTTTTGAGGTGTGGTCTTAACTTATGATCAGCTGTAAAACAGCCTGTTTAAGTTTATTCGTTGTTTTCATTAAATTGAATGCTCCAAAAATGTTTTGTCTCACTCCCATTTCCATTGTTGCATGTTGAAGCTCTACTTGGAACCTTGTTAAGATCCAACCATGTAAAATAGGATTCTTTGCCATTTTTCAAGTGGTCTTAAACTTTTGATCAGGACTGTATGTGCTTGAGAACTATCTAAAGGCCCCCATACACCTTACAATCTTCCTATACAATTTCTGTACAATCAACTTTTCTTTTTCCAAAACCATGTAATATAAGGACCTTCCTACACCTTACAATCAATAAATTTCAAAAGGGAGGCCACTATACTACATAGTTGTTGGCAGATCTAAAGGAAATTGTATGGAGTTATCTAAAGCTTGCCATACACGGGTAAATTCCCGGGCAGTCAACGTCACCACGCTGGGATTGATCGGGGATCAATTGAACGGAAATCAATGTGCACCACATGGGCACATCGATTCCCATTCAATTGGGACCTCCAGGACCCTTTCTCTCCATCCTCTAGCTTGGGATTCATTTTCATGTAAAAATTCATCTTCATGTAAAGTATTGGTGATTGAACGGGGTTTTGCATCATGTTGGAACCCCGTTCAATTGAGTTTCTTCGAGCGGGCTCTATTGATCCCGCTCAAAGGAAAGGACACACAGGTAGGTTTGTAAGCAGATGACCACGCAGGTTGATTGATTGTACTCGAATCTTTTTACAAATCTGCCCGTGTGTGCCTAGCTTTAAGGTGTATGGAGGGCTTAAGTTGTATAAAGGTAAAACTGGAATGATCTACAAATAAAGTAGAATCTACTTTTAAAGTCTTTCTACTTAAAACATAGAATGCTTCATGAATGAACATGGTTCCAAGTAGTCGTCTCGCTATGCCATACTTGCTAAAAAAAAAATTCTCTACCTAATATGCTTGTTCTTTATTTATTGTAGCTGAATCATCAATTTAATTTATTTCATGGTATATAGGCTTAATTGGCCACTTCTATATATCTTAATGATATTTGACAGCTTTCTGTAAAGTGGATAGGTTTTTTTTAAAGTGCTCCTTTTTTTGTATGTATGTTTAGCTGAGCATGTTGGAGTGGATAGAGCCCCCGAAACGAGAACGTAAAGCCAATTATGCCGTGGATGCCTATTTCAGAGATGCCTTGCGTGTCAGTGAACCAAGAGCTCCAAAGGTAAAGCTTAACAGCCTCATTATTATGATGCCTAAATCCATTTTATGTACGTGAACAATCTAATTTGTGTGCTCTTTACGTCTGAAATCTGGAGGACTTGTAAAGCATCAATTACATTTGTTATCATTTCAAATACAGTATATATGCACAGGGGTGCACATACATTATTTAGTGAGCTCCTCAGTTGAGTACCATCCACACTACCCCATATGTAGCGTGGTAATAATAAGTGCCGTCTTCCTCACGGTCTCCCTCATGATTCTCTGCGTCAGCTTCCTGTATGGTCTATTCTGCTACAGATGGACCTCCCTGTTCCTGATTGAGCCTCCAATTAGCGGCCTCCATCCACAGGTCACCAGCTGGCTTTGAGTCAAATGTAACTCTCACAGTACAACATGTACTTATTTCTCTCATACCTCAGTAGCACAACCCAGAAAGTTTCTGGCTTAGTAACTTACCCCTGAGACTACCAGAAGTCCAAATGTCACCCTTTCTTAATCCCATTCCAGCTGTCATTCAGTGCTTTCTCTTGTCAGATTTTACCCTTTACCCTGACTTTCACCCCCACAGATCTCTAACAACCTTAGAAGTCCAATCTTTTTTTTGGATTATTAATTTCCATTCCAAATTTCACACCCCTAACTGCAACCTTTCATAGTTATTCATGTTTCCCTGCAGTTATCCAAGTGACATAAATTGTATACATTTAACATTTAGCTGTGGCCGCCCAGACACGGAGTGCCTCCAAGTTTTTTGTACGCATATGACTTTTGTAACAATAATGCAGGTACGCATAGCTACTTATTGGCTCCTTTTGAGTACCAGAGTACCACTTATGTGCACCACTGGTTATAAAATACTTTTAGGACAGTGTTTTACTAACTAGTGAGAATATTGTGAGACTAACTGGTTGGTGGGGTGCAGGCGTGTTAATTTCACTTTTAACTTTGCCTCTCTTCTAGAAGAAAAAACCAGAACTAAAACATCCATTACTCCAGGAACCAACTCTTTCTACCCTTCTCATCCTTATATTTTGTTCTTATTTCTTGCAGTAAATTGCTCTAATAAAAAATATCTTTCTTTTAGTATTTAGTATTTTGAAGTAATGAGTTGCAGATGACTTGGAACCAAAAATCTCACTGACCAGTTCTTCTTTTTTTGTAAAGGCACCACGGCCTCCAAGACAACCAAACATCCAAGACTTCCAATTTTTTCCACCTAGATTGTTTGAGTTGCTGGAAAAAGAGATTCTTTATTATAGAAAGACAATTGGATATAAGGTACTTCCAAAATAAATAAACTACAATGTACAATAATACAAGAAGTAAATGTTTACCATCTCATGTACTAGCTTCAGATAAATAACCTTTAGTTTGTAGTCTTTTTCCAACGTTTTTTCTAAAACTCTACGGTAGCTGCACTTGTCATTCAAAGTAATAGGGGTTAGATGTGCTGACGTATGCACCAAGAAACAAAATGTGTTTTACTGCGTTTTTATTTACTCCAAGTCACACCGTTGCATGTCTGATGTAGGGTGCGTCCATTGATCTTCCTGTTGATGTTCACCTGGCCGCATCTAGGTTTTTCAATGGGCGGGTTTCCAAGATTACCCACCATAAACTGGGGTTTATGAGGAGGAAATGTAGTGAAGTTTCAGCCTTAGGCTTTGTTTACATTATACTTTGGGACCTGTATACGCTTAGCGGGTGTCCTGACGTAGCACATTGATATTGCCTGCTTGGCGGATGATCTGTTTAGACATCAGCCGGTGCAGAGGCTCAACGTACTCGACTACGTTGAGCCTTACATCGCGGAGCGGGTCGGCGCCGTGAAGACAGATCCTCCACCGAGCAGGTAAGTCTATCTGGAGTCCCGACGTAAATGGAAACAAGCCCTTACTGTGACACACGTGTAGCACTAACATTTGTTTTGAAATATAATGTTTTACTGACATGCCATTGTAATTGACTCTTTGGGAACACTGACAGAGAAATCCTGAGACATACAAAAATTCATAAGAAACACAACTATTCTTGGTAAATGACTGCATTTCAGAGTGTGGCAAGTTGTTAAGCTACAGGTAGTTTTGAAAACACATTAACATAGATACTTGCATTCTGATTGCATGCCATGAACTATACATTAACCATACATTGGCTTTTATTTACGTTTACGAATTACGAGTATGAGCTTTCATTTTTGATCTTCAACCATTAAATATTCATCACTATGTGCCCATTTTCTCCACTGTGTTCTGGTTGCTTGTTGTGAAAATTGGTGCATTGCAATGCCATTAATTTGGTTGGCACTTCAGTGCACCTCCACAGTGCACACATGGTAATTTGCTGCTGTTCCTTATGCTGTGCTTTGATACAGAAACTCAGCAGATTCAATATAAGGCCCATTGTGATGGATAATTGTATTTCCATGAATGTGCTTTATGGAGGAAACATATGGTAAGGCGTGTTATAAGCTCTGCATTGTACCTGAATAGTGTGAATGGGAGCCTAATACCCGTCCTCAGAGTAATGTATTGTACACTGGTTCAATATTTGCTGCTGAGATAAATCTTTCATGATCATTCAGAGCAATGGGGAAAAGAAATAGCATTTGATTTGCTCTACTTTATAAGCGGGAGGTGGGTAAAGATGCATAGGAAACAGTAACAGTGTTTTGGCTGGTTGTTTAATAATGCACCACGAGTAGTACAGACTTGACCATAGACTGTCTTGGCCAACAATCATCAAGCATCTCTACAAGGGTTAAGAGCAACACTTTTGCTTTGCTTCAAGATCTTAACTTTGTTACTTCCTGAGTTGTATTTTTCCTTGTTTTATGGCTAGGGATTTAATATTAGCAACTAGCCTTGGGCAGGATAGACTGACAAAGCCCAATGAATGACTACTGTTAGCTGTTTTACTGTTATTTCCAGTCATCACATTAACAACCACACAGATTCGCTGTAAAAGCTCAAACGTGAATATCTTTTATACAAAACCCCTGTTTTATTGTAATATTTTGGCTCAATGAATCATAATTGAGTAGAAAATAGAAGCACTATAATTTTGTGTTATAGTTATTTTTTGGTATAATAAAAGTGCTGTATAGCAATCCCTGTATAAGACAGGGCCATTTGTGTGGATTAATATGCAGCTAGATCTCACAATAACCTTGCAATTATTATTTGCAGCACTATTGCCATTAGTATCCATTATCTATACCGTATCCTTGTATTATGCCAGACTTTTCTAGGCTTGGGAACAATGAACAGCTTATGTATGAATATACATAATTGTCCTGTACTTAAGTGAAAAAACATTAAAGTGTCTTGCACCCTTGCACTAACGCTGATAATAAAAACAGATAATAATACACTACTTAATTAATTAAGATCAGCTTTGTATACATTCTAAAAGATGACCTTCATCAGTTGCCAAACAACAATATGTGGCTAAATCCTCTAACTGTTCATATACCCCTATAAAGCTTATTAACCCCTCCCCCTGCTGTTCCTGACAGCTCCATCTCGTCAAGGGCTGTCCTGTCAGTACTGCACTGGATGAGATGGAGCCGTCTGGTGAAGATCAGAGCCCTGGCAGCGCATACTTACCAATATGCGCTGCTGCGGCGGCTCCGATCTGCTGGAGGAACTGCCGAAGCAGTGGGGATAACTGTATCCAATACAATTCAAAGTAAAAGAAAACATATTTCAAATTGAATAAAATTTTTATTATAAACAAAATATAAATATAAATACATACTGTTTAGAAATTTTCATACAACATAAGTATTTTAGAGGTTTTATCATCCAAATGATACCTTTTATTTATTTATTTTTTATCAAATATTATCATATACAGGATGTCTACAGGACCCTTGTACGGACATGTTTCGGGAAGTTACAGGCCTACAACATAACAAAATTCCATTTAAGACTATGGTGCACTTTTGGTACAGAAATCTGGACCTCAGCAGTGCGCTAGGGAGGTTACGTAGCAGGTAGTGGTGGAGATGAAATTGGCGAGTCATTATATTATGTTTTTGTTGTACTTTCACAGTGTAATTGTATGTGTAGGATCACAATAGAGACTTTTTCCCCATCCCAGTATTCAATTTCAGATTCCAGATTTAACCTTGCCATCATTGGCAACAGACAATTTTATATATATATATATATATATATATATATATATATATATATATATATATAT
>CM070040.1:35838989-35849389 GCA_036250615.1 Ptychadena robeensis
GATCAGACCAAAAGCGATCGGTTGAATAATTTGTTGTATGAAAAACAAAAATTTTTTGGGGATCATATAAGTTGATCTTTAAAGTCTAGTAGGTAAAAAATGTGGCAACACTGCAGAATTATTGTTTAATGGGTCACTCAACCGTTTCAATGTTTGCGGTGCGTTAAACGGGGAGTTTGGTGTATCAGAGTTTGTTGTGTGTGAACTGTGAAACCGGAGTGACCTTTAAACTAGCTGATCGATACTCCTGTGAGAGTCTCCGAGGGATCACCGAGGTTGGATACCCCAATCTCCGCTGCGGTCTTCACCTATAGACAAGCCCCCGCCTGAACGGGAGACACGATATGCCTACCCGACTTCGGTTGCCCCCAGGACTTAACCCACAAGGTACCTCACCTGAGAAATGAGACCGGTGAAATCCTCCAACACCCCCCCCCCCTCTAGGGAGTGAGTTCAGAAACAGTGACAGAGTCCAGGTTTGTGGCAGGGGTCATACAAAGGAGATAAGTCACTTATTGCACTTTATTTTCCCATTGACTATCATTGTAGAAATCCTTGGTGCGGATTTATTGGGTGAAAAAAAAATTTCTTGGGAGTTTTGCCATGGAATCCACTGAAGTCAATGGCGGGTTCGCGAACTTTTGCCGAAGTTCGCGTTCGCCATTCGCGAACATCAAAATATAATAAAGTTTGAACACACACAATTATGTAAAACATTTTAATGTAAAAATAAACAGTCTACACCATTAAAAAAATCCTGAAAAGCAGTGCACTGATTTTGGTAGTAGAACTTTTTGGAAAAATTACTAAATTGTCTTATTAATGGGAGTGGGTATGTTTAATAATTACTACTACAATTACTACAAATATGATAATGCATAATGCCCTGCACCACTTATTTTATTATGCAAGCGCACAAGGCAGTGCATTGTGGTAAAGTGTTGTTTGCTTCTGTTAAACAAAGTAATGCTTCTAGTGTGAAATTACTTTCCATTCTCCTTCCAACTACTAACCTGTGCTAAGAACCTCCAACGAAGCAGTACAACATTTTTCCTATGGATACCAGTGTACCCTGCGGTAATGCTAGCACTATGACCCGCTGCATGTGAATCTTCTACAGCAGGTTCGTCTGGTGTAATAAGTAGAGTTGGTTGAATTTATTCAACTGGCAGACTTTGTGAGGTAATTGCAAAGCCTCTAAACATGATATCATCATCATGTTGCAGATATAGAGAAGATATAGAGAAGGGTTTGGGTAATGCTACAAAAAGAAAGTATTGTTCTAACATGTTTAATTAAAAAAAAAAAAAAGGCAGCCAGGAGGGGCAGTCCATTATGGCTACGGCCCTGTAGCGGCCACTCTGGCTGCTAGTGTGATTGTGAGTAAAACAAAGCCCTGCATCCTGGAAGCCTGGCCTTTTTGCTTGATCAGAGGTATAGAGGGTAAATACTGCACATTTTTAGTGTGGAGCTGTCAATGGAGATTGGCTGTCAATGGAAGCATCAGTGGGACGGGGTAAAAATGCATCCAATATTTATTGGCCATAAATATCTTGATTATTCGTGCGATTTCTACGATCGATCATTCACAAATCGATGCATACATCAAGTGAACGATTGATCGAAATGGCAACAAATTGTACGACACATCGAGCATGCAGGGATCAGACATCTCTAAATATTTTAGTAGAACGATTGTGAAGGACCTTGTAAGATATTAATCAGCTATTAATAGGATCCCGAAAATGGTGCACTTTTCAATCGATGTATAACTTATTACCCAAATGCGGCCCTTTGGGTGTTGTTCGGCCCCCCCCCCTTTGGTTCTCCACTTGCGGCCCTCAAAACCAACTGGTAATGCATAGGGCATAGGAAACCACCTGTTCGACAATCCTCCGCCGATGAGTCCTTGCCTGGGACCTTCTTAGAGCATTACGAGGAGAAGAGGTGAGGGACTCGGTCAAGCTCTGGCTGAGTACTCTAATTGGCGTATGTGAAAGCCAATCAGCGACCTGAGCACCTATGCTTCCACTATAATATTTTAAATTATCCATGAGGCACATAACCATTGATGATATATATGGGGCATTCCATTTATCACCATGTTTAGTGGTCACACGCTGACCCAGATTTCCTAATGAACTTTGGCGTTCCTACATCAGTAAAATTGTCAATGTTGATTAGGAAAACCAGGTCTACATATGACATATGATGAGGTGCGGGGAGTGGTTGCTGTCGGGTTTAACCTCCTGCCGGGATATGGTCCATTTTCTGATGCCATCTGTCGGCAGGGGGTGGGGCTGGATCGGTGTTATGTGCGGCGTGGCCCTTTAATGATGTAGAGGGCCGCACTCCATATCAACTCAGTTGCCCACCTCTGACTTATTACCTGTAATGACAGTTAATACACTTTGGGAGGTTTAGATCCCATGCTGCACGTTTTCTTAAAACACCAAATGATAACTTGTAAAAGATTAATTTTATTAATATTATTTCTGCATTTATGTTTTCATTGTGGCTGTTAGGGTTTTACAAATTGGAACAAGCGAGACTTCAACCAATTTATTAAGGCTAATGAGAAATATGGCCGTGATGATATTGATAACATTGCACGAGAAGTTGAAGGAAAAACTCCTGAAGAGGTTATTGAATACTCAGGTTGGATAGATTTTTTTTGATGATTATGTGATATTTATAAAAAAAAAACATGTTTGCCTTTATTCTGTAGAGTTTATGTTTTTTTACATGGAAAATTACTGACTAGTACCTTAGAAATACTTGCAGAATTATTTGCTTCTTGGTATCTTCTTGGGAAGATAAGAAACAATTCCTGTCTGGCTTTAATGTCAGCAGTCATGCATAGATACTATTCGGAGCTGCTGGGATGGTAAAGAATAAAAATTAGGCAGCAGGTTTAGACAGCAGAGGAAAACATATATATACCAGATTGGAAGTGAGAGCAAACAAAGAAACGTGTAGTAGAGACACGCAATGTAAGGTCATAAAGTCCAGCAGAAAAGCAGAGGAACATTTTGTTCTCACCATGGTTTAAGTAAAGTAGACTACCTTCAGTTGGGAAACTGTTTTGAAAGTACTTGGTACCAAATGTACTAAATAGTGATTTTTGTTTTTCATTTTCAGCTGTGTTTTGGGAACGTTGCAATGAAATGCAGGACATTGAAAAAATCATGGCTCAGATTGAACGAGGTGAAGCAAGGATCCAAAGAAGAATTAGCATCAAAAAAGCATTGGATGCAAAAGTAATAAACTGTTTTGTGTGCCACATGTGTCCATTAACTTGTCAGCCACTCTTTACATTGCCCATATACACTACAGATGATCTCTCGCATAGTAGCACTACAGTTCTTATGGGCCTTTAATATTAATCCAAGCATATTTGCATAGGCCCTAGCACTACTGTATTTTGAAACTTCAGTGCAGTGGAGGTTTTTTTTCCAGTACAGATGAAATAAATGTAATAGTAAATAGCTTATAGGTTACATTTAGACATGCCAATACAAGCAGTTGGGTTGCTTTTAAGCCAAATTATAAATTCATATTGTCTGCTGCATATTTATGTGCAGTGGTTGGCCTGCTTCAAAATATACATTTGTATTTTTATGTAGTCATATGCACAGGGGTGCACATAATTTTTTTTAGTGAGCTACTCAGATGGGTATCAGGAGATGGTGTTTGGTACTCACCCCATACGTAGCGTGGTCTTCCTCACTGTCTCCCTCACTGTCCTCTACGTCAGCCTCCTGTATGGTAGATTCTGCTGCAAATGGACCTCCCTGTTCCTGATTGATCCTCCGATTAGCTGTCTCCATCCACAGGTCACCAGCTGGCTTTGGATCACATGTAACTCTCACAGTACAACACGTTTGAACCCCCAGATCTCATACCTCAGTAGTGTGACCCTGACATTTTCTGGCTTAGTAACTAACCCCTGAGACTGCCTGCAGTACAAATGTCGACCATAGTCATATTCCAGCTGTTACACGTTTCTGTTGCTTGCTGTGCTTTTCTCTTGTCAGATTTTACCCTTACATATGCCTACTCTGGCTTTCATCCCCCAGATCTCCAACACCCTTAGAAGTCCAGTTTTTTTTTGGTTAGTAACTTACAATCCCAGTTCCACACCCCTAACTGCAATCTTTCATAGTTATTCATATTTATCTGCAGTTATCCAAGTGACATAAATTGTATACATGTAACATTTAACTGCAGCCGCCCAGACACGGAGCGCCTCCAAGTTGTTAGTACACATATGAGCTTTGTAACATATGTCCCTTGTAAGCACCAGAGTACCATTTATGTGCACCCCTGAATATGCATTTTGCTTTAGTTCCTCTCAAATAGGCATGGTGCCACTATTCTGGCACGTGTAAAGAAAATTATTCTGGCTGATGGGCTTTGCATTTAAAGCGGTTTTAAACACAAATTAAAAATACAACACTTACCTGTCAGCACTCAGATGCTGTAAAACTGCTACACAAATAAACCCCAAATCTTACCTTCTTCACCTTCAGTTCTCATGCCAGCATCTTAGATCCTGGAGAAGTGAAGCTACTTCCGCCATCATACATAGCTGCGCACCACTTGTGTGCAGCCCTATATAAATATATGTACTAAATGATATACTGGACAATCATGTAAGTCCTAGCTTACTTCAGAAACTTCATATATTCCTTATGTGTATCAATCCATACTCCTGTATGCTTACACTGTACTCTGCTGCGATTGCCGGCTCTCTGCCCAGCCCTCTACACACCGCCGGTGTCAAATAGACAGGGGAGAAGAGCGGCGCCCCTCCATTAACATGGAGGTCTATGGCACCACTCCTCCCCACCCCTTTCGGTGTCACAGATGACGTGGAAGACATGGAGCCGGAAAGGCTCATTGTGTCTGCAGCTCTGTAGAAGAGCTGCTGATACACGGAGAGGTGGCGTTCGAGCCCGATCCCGGCACGGGCACAGTTTGAGGTTAAAGTGACAACCCTATGTAGCAGAGACCTTCTCAGTGTAAATGCTGAAGTTACAACAAACTAATCAAAAGACATCATTAAGTATTTATGTCAGAATATTATCTCAGAAAATGCTGAAGTATTTTTAATGCACATATTGTAATAATGTGCAAGTTCATTTTGTAATTCAAGCTGGATAAAAGGGTGTTTTTAATGTCTGCCTGGAGCTGTGTGAGCTGCTTGTTCATTAATTGGATGAATTTCTGTGAGCTTCATTGGGAATATGGTACTTTCCTTTTAATGGTATTTGCTGAAACATACAGTACATTTATAATTTTGTGGCTTGCAGTGTGATTATGATAGTGGTTTTATTTGACCTTAGTGTTAATGATGCTGTTCTGCTGTCTTTAGATTGCAAGGTACAAGGCTCCATTCCATCAGCTAAGGATACAGTATGGAACAAACAAAGGCAAAAATTACACGGAAGAAGAAGACAGGTTTTTGATATGCATGCTGCATAAAATGGGGTTTGACAAGGAAAATGTATATGAGGAATTGCGTCAGTGTGTGAGGAATGCTCCCCAATTCCGATTTGATTGGTTTATCAAGTCACGAACTGCCATGGTATGTACATGTGCTTTTCAGACTATGATGGTCTATCATGCTTTATACATGCGATTTATTATGTAATGCTGCTTGGGACTACAGATACATGCAGAGAAAAAACACATTTCTAGATGTATGGAAGTATAAATCATTCACCCCTCCACCAAATGCAAAAGGTAGCATAGTTGGCTGTGTATGATAATGCTTTTATGTTTGCATTGCACCATTTGAAATAGAAACAGGACTTGGCTACTTCTGTGTGTACTGTATATATTAATATATATGCGCTCACTTTAATGTTGTTGACGCCAAATTCTGACCCTACCATCTGAATATCACAGTAGAATCAAGACTCATCAGACCAGTCAACATTTTTCCAATCCTCTATTGTACAATTTTGTTGAACCTGTGCAAATTGTAGCCTCTGTTTCCTGTTCTAACCTGACAACAGTGGCAACCGGTGTGGTATTCTGCTGCTGTAGCCCATCTGCCTCAAGGTTTGACGTGTTGTGCGTTCAGAGATGTTCTTCTGCATACCTTGGTTGTAACGAGTAGTTATTGGAGTTACTGCTGCCTTTCTATCACCTGAACCACTCTGGCCATTCTCCTCTGACACAAACAAGACATTTGTGCCCACAGAACTGCCGCTGACTGGATGTTTTCCCTTTTTTGGACCATTCTCTGTAAACCCTAGAGATGGTTGCGTTTCCCAGAAGATCAGCAGTTTCTGAAATACTCAGACCAGCCTCAGAATCACCTTTCTTCCCCATTCTGAAGCTCAGTTTAAGCTGCAACGATTCGTCTTGACCATATAAACATGCCTAAATGCATTTAGTTGCCACCATGTGATTGGCTGATCAGTAATATGCGCCAACGAGCAGTTGGACAGGTGTGCTGCATATAGTGGCCGGTGAGTGTATATATATTTGAAATAATATTTAATTGTATAAATATACATATTTATGGTCATGTATTTATAATTTAATGTATAAGTACTGTATATTATAGTATATCAGTAACCTCAACTCGTAATTGAATACTGTAAAAACTTTTATTACTATATTGCTATTCCTGCACTTCATCAGGCTCCTGTTAGACTCATGCCCCTAGCCTCCTCTCTACAGCTATCCAGCCATTCACGCATCAAGGTTATTATTATTATCATCATTTATTTATATAGTGCCAACATATTACGTATTGCTGTACAATACATTAGAGTGGAGATAACACAGAGGTACAGGTATGACATAGGAGGAGTAGAGGCTTACAATCTAATAGGTTGGGGAACAAGGTATAAGGTTTGTTCAAATGATTTTTTGCACTTTACCCCCCCCCCCAGCAATATTCCTGAGTGTGACTCTGGGTAGATTTTAATCAGCAATATCAGTAACCTAGGTCGACGGTGTCCTCAGCTTTTGTCACTCTACTGCATTGTCATATAGGCAGCATTGTGCTGGATGGTGGGCTATGGCGGGCAGTATGTAGGCCAAAATTCCACTATGTTTTTCAGAAATCCACTTTGATTTTCATCACTTTTGTAAGTCAAATTCAGAAAGTAGGATTTTATTTAAAAATGATCAAATTTTATACAAAAAAAACTATAGACTATCCATGATTAGGTAAGTCTCGGGTGGTGGGGCCCTGAGTACTGGGGAGAGGGGAAGTGGTCCAGCAGCTGTAGGCGTAAGTACTAGATTATGGAAAAGTGCTATTTATTTCTCTTTATTTCTCACAAAAAATATTTTTTCAACCCTTGTTCAGAGATAGCTCCACTGAAAATTTAATCTTGTTATTTAAAGTGGATGTACACTCAATATGTAAACAATATATATATATATATATATATATATATATATATATATGTAAAAATAAAGTTTGACTTACCTCTGTGCTGCTATGATGGTTGCTGAGGGCTCCACGAACCTACAAAAATATATTTATTTTTTTTATTTTTTGAATTATATGGGAGATTCAATATTTATTCGCCAGACTTCCGGGGGTTAACTGAGGGCACAAAAGTGTCAGTGCCACTGGGGGCGTTTATAATGGTTTTCTATGGGAATTTTCATCCGTGTACTTTCAATGGAGAGCTGAGATCACAAAATTACCCAGCCATCAAAGCTTTGACGCTGCCACACGTCATAAGAGCCGGGGATAGAGGAGGGGCTGTGGGGGATTTTATTTGTTTTGTTATACTTTCCTCCCTATTATAATCTGGTAGGTCCACTTTAATTGTAAAGTATACTATGTTGCTTGTATATTATTTACATTTATCCCTTCAATGGTGTGCCAGACATATGTTAATATCAAAGATTTGTACATGATTTGTAAATTGCTGTTTTGCCCTTCACTGGGAACGAGTGAAAGGAAAGGGTTAGTGCTTGCAGAAAAGATACAGACACGTAAATTACATTGCAACTTCATCTCTCATTTCATAGGGAAATCTCACTATCCTATCTAGAGCTGAAGATGGACAAAGCATCAGTTAACTGAATTAATCTTGTAGGCTAATGTTACATGCACATCTTGTCTGTGTCTCAGCCGGAAAAAGTATCTATTTTTAGTGCATGTCTCTCAAATAAGAAAAAAGGCCAAAGGTCATATTATAACACCAGGGTTTCAGTACTGCTGCCTCAAAGCAAAATTCTGTTTTTAATTAATATTAGTAATCTGCATTAATTTTTTCACTGTTTCTGAAGTAGGTAAATATTTTCATCAGGAACAAAAAAGAAAACTGATGGGAAAATTTCAGAGATTTTTGTTTTTACAATTAAGTCTCATATGTATTTATTAATTTAAGCCATACCACATGTTCATGGCCTATATTGGCATTAATAATATAAAAAAAAAAAGAAAATATATTCTCATTTAGAAATGTATACATAGAATGCTGAAGTGCCTTGAATACTTATATAGTTAGATTTGAATTCTGCTGCAGTGTGCATTTCCATTGGCTGCCACTGGATGTCACTTTATACTCATACAAATCTGCAGCGGTTTTTATCAGAAGAGACTCATTTCTTTGTCTGTTGCCAATGTGGCTTTTGCTCTAGCATATGCCGTATAAAATTGTGTTGTTATGCAAGGTAGACAGCCAAATTAAAATATATAAACATTCACTCAACTATATGGAGCTAATTTACAAAGACCAGTGCAAAGAAAACTGGAGCAAAAGTCGTAGCGTTTGCCCAGAGCAAAGAATTATATTTGTCATATGCTTCCTGATACTATTGTTCATCCTACTGGAAAGCTGGCTCAAATTCACTGTGCTCCCTTCCCTTCTCCATGGGCAGTACTTGTAAGCTGACAACAGTATAGATGTAGCAGAGGGTTTGTCCTTTTCCTTTTAAGGCGCCCCAGTGGGTACCCAAAGGGTTTAGGCTAGAAGTGAAAGAAGGAAGAAAAAAGAAATCGGTTCCTTATTCCAGTGGGTGGGAGCATCAAAGGACGTAAAAAAGTTTGGTTAGGTTGGAGTATTTACTTACACTTTAAGTTGCTGTGACGCAAGCGTAAACCTAAGTACTAACAGTCCTGTTGTAGCTTAGTTCTATAGAGAATTTTTTTCTCCATCTGTATTCTGTGTTTTTTCCACGTCTGTGGTTGCCTCTGGGTTGCCAGAGATGGTTGTGCAGTGGTGATGTTCCTTTCCCGGTTTAGGTATGCGTTTGAAGGGTGGGATTTCCCAGGGGCTCCATAATTAATAACAATAATGCTTTCTATTTGGTACAGTTCACCTTTACACGTTTAGTCGCTAACTCACCACTTCTTCAGCTCAGATTCCTCTCTTAAAGTGGCAGGAGACACATCAAAAATCTGTCATCTTGAAGAAGTGGCGAGCTAGCTACGAAACGCATCAATGTGAACTTTCCCATATCAAATAAAGAGCAGTATTTGTTATTAATTACAGTCGCCTCATCAGAGCCTTTTTTCCCTAGAGGAACCCCACCTTACAGGCACAAGTACCTACAAGCACAAGTATATAGATGGCTCTGCAGTACTTAAAACAGTATTAATCACTCATGTGAAAGATAACTATTCCACCCTACAAGAAATACTTGATAACAGGGCATTTTTTTTTGCACAAAACACAGGTTACTTTATATTCTTTGCTCTGTCTTTTTTTGTCAGACCTGCCGCAAACTTCCTAATCAGGAAGTATGCCCTTCTGTCTACAAATGGACTCCTTCTCTAGACTACTGTCCCAAGAGCACTTGTAAGAGTTACTTGTTGCATATACATATGCAAAAAAGTTACTTGTTGATGCGCACACACATAACGAGCTCCACAGAGTTCCAATAGCTAAGGTAACACTTCAGAGAAACACTTGAAAATCATACAAATGTAAAGCTAGGCATAGACGTTCTGATTTCTGTACGACCTGACCGCCGATCGGATGTCGTGCACGCTCCCGCATCCGTTAGGGATCGGGTCGTGCAGGGATCGGGTGCAGCAACTAGCAAAATTGGACTAAAATCAGCTGTCATGTCGGATCGCACATTGATCCGTCATGAATCCGATCCCATTAGTTCGGCTGGGGACGGCTGCCCCCAGCCGAAGTAATGGGCAGCACACAAAGGGTGCCGGTCGATTCTCGGCACTAGCGGGCAGGCGTGATGACGTCATCCTAGTGCCGAAATCAGGTCAGGAGTCGACTGTAAATCTTACCGTCTATTCCCAGCTTAAGTGTTTCTACAGGATTTTATATTTTTACAAGATGATTTAACAACTCTCTAACAACAGCTCTGAGAATTTTGTATTAGGTTAGCTGTGAAAAAAGGTTTCCTTGGGATAGGATCGGTTCCTGTGGAGGAGCGGTCTTCTTAGTTTG
>CM070040.1:35855594-35890112 GCA_036250615.1 Ptychadena robeensis
GTTCAGGGGGCAATTACTTTTTCACACAGGGCCATGTAGGTTTGGAGTTTTTTTTCTTCCCAAGTAAAAAAAAACATCATTTAAAAACTGCATTTTGTGTTTACTTGTGTTATCTTTGACAAATCGTTAAATGTGTTTGATGATCAGAAACACTTTGTGTGACAAACATGCAAAAGAATAAGAAAATAGTTTTGCACACCACTGTTAGAGCAATGACAGCTGAGAAAGTACCTGATTACACTGTGTATTGATACAAAGGCATTTTTCCCATTGAAAACTATTTTATGAGGCCCACAGTGGCTTGCAATATTGCACTGAATTAACCCCTGGAAGCCTGGCAGATGTCTTATATGATTCAAGGAGAAATAAATTAAGTATATTTTTTTGGGATGGAATAGTATTACACCACCATCATGCCATCTCAGAGGTAAGTCAAGGTTTTCTGTTATATACACACATATATTTTTTGTATAGATCTGCTCCAACATTCCAGATCATTATATATGTGGTGACAAAAACAAAACTTTCTTTCCTTAAAAACTTTCCAATTAGATGGTATAAGGAGGGGTGCTGGGATAAAGCTGGGAGCTGAAAAGTAAATTTTAAAATACAATGATCTTTTTAATTCACAGCAACTATTTAAGCTGAAATAAGAACTCATCAGCCACAAGCATGGTGAAATGTGTGAAGGATTCCCAGCAGTGCATATGATAGACTTGCTCTGAGCACACCGCACAGAGGCAAGCCTTCAGTGTCACAGAGTGTTGTTGTCTCACAGTATGCCATCTGTCAGATGGCTTTCGAAGAGAGGTGCTGAAGTTTGCCTGGCTCACATTGCTCTGGGCATGAAAGCTTCCTTTTGACAACACAATTCATTTATATATCATGTGAGGCTACATATAGATTTGGAAATGTTATTCTATAACAACTTCACTGTAAAATAGGAAATATTTGTTGAAGCACAGATAACAATTTACTCATAATTACAAACAATTGATATATGGTCTAGTTCTGACAACTGAACTGTTCTCTATATACATAAGTACACAGTTCTCTCTTTTTTTACATAGCATGTTTTTTTTTCATTATCTTTGATAGGAGCTACAGAGGCGCTGCAATACACTTATATCATTGATAGAAAAAGAAAACTTGGAGATAGAAGAGAAAGAAAAAGCAGAGAAAAAGAAGAAAACATCAAAGACTTCTGTAAGTTAACTGGTCAATCTATGTTTGTGCCTGTAGCTACAAGGGGGCTCTCAGCTCCTGGATGCCTGTTCTTCTTTTTTCCCCAACCTCCTGGGCTGTATTCTCGAGTCCAGTTCAGGGTGCAAAAAAACTTACTGAAATCAGTAATCCCTAGATGGATTGGCTGGTGAAATGTAATTGTTACTAAAGAAGGTGGAATTTCACTTTGCGAGTTAATTAACCCAGGAACCTCTTTTTGGTATAGAAATCTGGATCTCAGTGGACCAGAGTATTTAAACTTGTCGCACCACTGTTGGTACCAGAAACTGGACTCAATGGTACGGCCAGTGGGGTTAATTCTTTGTTCCGGGTGGCCAGGAACAGAGCAGTGTTGTCTGATGAGTGTGAGGTTCAAGAGGGGTTCAGGGGAGGGAGGTCCAGGAGAAAGGGAGGGGATTGGTGTAGCAGGCCGGGGAGGCCCTAAAACAGTTTTCTATGGGACCCGGTAATTTCTAGCTGTGCTGCTGGCTCCACTCATACAGATATGTTAATCTACATGCACCTTTTTTGATTTAATCTGTATTTATACCCAATTGGAGGTATAGAGGTGAATACCCATGATGGGAATATTTTATTGAAGTATTTTCTCTGTTATAATCGATAAAGGCTTATTTTTATATATATATATATATATATATATATTATCCATTAGAAATGTCCGTACCATAATTTTTTTTCCAATGCTGTAATTTTATTGCATCAAGCACAATCAGAATTACAGTTTCGAGCTTCCCAGCTCTTTGTCGAGTTCCAAATGTGACCTGAGATACCGTGTAGTGGATCTAAGATACCGTGGTCCAATATATATACCACACAGCACTCTGCCCAGTAACACAGGAGATCTTGGGGTCATCCATCCCTCCCGTGGGGCTGATCACAGGTAGCCGACATTGAGAACACCCTAGAGAAAGCATCCACATTACCCTGCTTTGACCCTGGTCTGTGCCAAGCATTCCCTCTCCACAATGGCATACCTGCTCTCTGTGGGGGTCGATTTCCTGCTTAGGTAAGCCACAGGATGTTCTTCACTGTTAATTACCTGGGACAGAATGGCCCCCACGCCAACCTCTGAAATATCTGTCTGTTCCAGGAATTTCTTCTGAAAATCAGGGGTAACTAGAACAGAGCACTTACATAACAAAATTTTTAGGTCTTGAAAGGCCCTCTGTGCCTTTTGGGGCCAGCTAACTGTTCCTGACTTTTGCCCCTTGGTAGGTAAGGGGGCAAATTGGGGATAAACTTGCAATAATATCACCTGTTTCTTGGTTTTTGTGCAGAGCCACTCCAGGATAGCACCAACCTTTGTCATCTGGGGCTTGACCATACCTTTGCCAATAAAGTACCCCAGGTTACATGCCTCCTCCAAACCCATTGCACATTTCTTTGGGTTTGCAGTTAGCCCAGCCTTCCAGATTGAGTTCAGGACCTCTTGCACCCTGGGCAAATGACTTTCCCAGTCTGGACTAAAACTCAACTATGTAAGCCAAGGCATACTTTTAATGTGGTCCGAGTATGCGATCCATCATCCTCTGGAAGGTGGTGATAGCCCCGTTTAACCCAAATGGCAACCGTTTGTATTGCCAGTGCCCCTCTGGCGTGGAAAAAGCTGTATTTTTTCTGGCCTCTTCAATCAGGGGTACCTGTCAGTAACCCTTGGTCAGCTCTTGGGGCATCCCTACTCCTGCAGTGGTTGGGTGGGTTGAAAGAGCTTCTCTATCTTTCAATTGTTTAATAAGATTTACATGGTAGATGTGCACTTTCTTCCATTTGTCTGGCTGATAAACTTTGTTATTGATCTCCCCAACTCTTTCTTTAATTTCATAAGGTCCTTGCTACTTGCTTTCCACAGTGGGGACCAGGACCAGCACTCGGTCACCCAGCTGGAAAGTTTGAATGCGTGCCGATCTTTGGGCTTCCTGAGCCTGAAGCAGATGTTCTCTAACTAGGGGCATGACAGCAGATAGGCGGTCCTGCATATGATGATGATGCCCCCTAGCAGACTTAACCAATGGTCCTACCAGATCCATCACAATGCGCTCAAATGGTATCTCAGTTACTGGCAGTGGGGCCAATGGGCAGAGGAAATGAGGCATTGGCGCTGTAATTTGACAGGTGGGGCAGGACTCACAACAGCCTTTTATATCAGCTTATACCCCAGGCCAAAAGAACTACTGTAGGACACGGTCTTTGGTTTTCTCAAACACTAGGTATCCTTCCCAAGGGATAAGAATGAGCCATAGTAAGCACAGTTTTCCTAAACACCTAGGGTACCACTAACTTTTCTACTACCTCCCCACAAATCCTGTTGACATGGTACAACATGTCATCTTAAACTGCAAGGTGTGCAAATACACATTCTGCCCCTGGACTTACTGGTTTTTCCATTGTTCACCTTAACATTTTGCTGGGAAGTGACAAAGTTGTCCTGGGAGACCTCTAGAACAGGAATGCTAGACTACTTAATGGTCTCCACATGTACTTCTGGGTCACCAGCTAGCACAACCAATGGGCCAACACTCAGTTATCTGAAACATTCTCAGGAATATGCCATACAGGATCCCCTGTCCTTGTCCTGCAGGGGTGACACCCTGACTCAAAGGGACGGTTTCTCCATTCTTTTGGGTGTAAAGGTAGCCATACACAGGACGATCCTTTCTTGAAATATGAGGGACCGACTGCAGTGTAATGAAGTCAGTCATAGCCATAGGCAACCTTCTCTGCTGGCCTAGTAAGCCCTTCTGGCTGTAACCAGCTTTTAACCAGATTGATTAGGTCATACATGTGGGATCGGGGAGATCCTTTAACCTGGATGGTCCAGTTGTGGGCCCGCTGTGCCCCCAACTGTAACTCCCAGTCTCTGCAGGATTTCCAAATTCAGCTTGTCATAATCCCAGGCTTTCTCAGCAGACAGGTCAAAGAATGATTTCTGAGCATCTCCCACTAATAGTGGTGCCACAAACTGTTGCCCACTGATCTTTTGGCCAGGCTTGCTGTTCAAATACTCTTTCAAAGTTAGAGAAGAGGGCCTCTACCTCATTCTGTGCTTTCATTTTGCGGAGCAGGTGGGTTCTTTGCATGGTCTGTGGACCCTCTAAGGGCGTTGTGACACTTCCTGGCACCAGGGCTGCCAGCTTCTGTACCATTTCGGTCATTGCTTGTCTGTCCTGTGCTGCAGCTTGGGACAATACAGCCACTTCACAGCCTCAGTGCTAGACAATCTGGCTACTAACAGTTGGTCAGTTTCCTGCTGTAGGGCCAGACTCTGCAGGTTTGCCTGTTGCTGGGCTACATAGGCTTTCCACTTGCACTTGTACCAGGCACTGTGCCACACCATACAAGTCCAAAACAGAGAGAGTAAACTTACTGGTCAGACAAGGTCTGAAGATAAAATTCAGATGTCCGCATTACTCCACCAATTGTGGAGGTGCAGCTGCAAATGGGGCTCCCAATGAGGTGACTCCACACAGCCAGGCCTTTCTTTTGGGGATCCCCATGTTTATCAGAGCAACAAAGGGCTTAAACAAAAGATACCCTCACAGGGGTTGTCAGCAGCAACATAAAATGTCCATAAAAAGAAATCAGCAGCCTCCTGGCTAAACAAAGCTAGCACTGACTGCTCAGAGACTTCCACTCATCTGCATCTGACACTGGGCCCCAGATGCTCTATTTGGCTTCTAAGCCTCCAGAAAAGATGGGCAAGGAATTTGGGAATTTGCCCCACCCTGCTCTTGCAGATTCCTAGTAAAACCAGCCCATAACAGAATTAAAAAAAATACACCAGCAGAGGAACATGAAAGTTCCCTGCAAATAAATCAGTGCTAGTCTCACCTCAGAATGGGAATCTGAGATACCGTGGTCGAACATATCTACCATCTAGAACTCTGCTTAGTGAAACAGGGGATCTTGGAGTGACCGTGTTACAATATTAAGTTACATTAATTTTGATTACAATATATATATATATATATATATATATATATATATATATATATAAAACCAAAGGTACAAATAAACATACGTAACTGTAAAAGAGGGTATGTGTGGGGTACAAGATAATGAGTAAAGGTAAAATTTGTGATGGTTACCTATTCAATTATAATGTTATGCATTGCAAAATTATCTTCCTAATACATCCAACATACAAAGCATTCACTGAAGCAGCCTGAATGATGCAGCATTTTCATAACTGCGGGGAAGTTATATCAGCAAACCTAGCAAATATTTCAAGTACCATATTTTTCGGCATATAAGACGCACTTTTTCACCCCCCACATTGGGGGCAAAAAAGTGCCTGCGTCTTATACGCCAAACACGCGACCCCTGCGGCCACCAGTGGTCGCAAATTGGCTTCCCGCCAGCTCTCCCGACAAAGGGGAGCTGCGGGAGCTGTCAATTCAGATGAAAGAGCCGATGTCCGGCTCTCATAGCTGAACTGTCTAAATGCCGCATCCCCTGCATCCCCACGACAGAATACACAGAGCTGTGAGAGCTGTGGGCTTTTGGGACGGTCGGCGCCCACTCCTTGATGGGGGTGCAGGGGGTGCCAAAATGCTGGGCTGAACACAGAACACTGAACAGATCAGTGTAGTGTGACGTGTTCAGCTGACAATGTACTGCTGCTAGTGACACCTGTGGCTGAATTGAATATTGCATCCATTAAAATTCATTGCATTATCCCAATTGATGTGAAAACTGATTAAATCTTTTTTTTCTGGATTTTCTGCCCTAAAAACTGGGTGCGTCTTATGTGCCGGTGCGTCTTATAAGGCGAAAAATACGGTAATCTTTGACTTCACAACACTGCAGTTAATTCTGGTGTTAGGTATGTCCGGTTCAGTGAAAGGAAGGCACCCATAAAAGTTTACATTCACAAAGAATGTTGAAGCTTGAGCGAAAGAAACAATCTTTGGACCCCTGGGAATGGCTCTTGGTGTAAATTGGGGTTCCTTTCTATTACTTTGTTTTAATTTAATACCTTCTCCATGAATGCTCTGTTATTGGCCTGTGTTCTCTTTTCCTTCTGAGATGTTGTAGTGAGTAGAGATGGTCCAATTAATTTTTTTCTAATTAGACTAGCCAAATTTGTGAGTCAATTACAAAGCCTCTGAACATGATATCATAACTAAGATGGCTGGAGATGTAGAGAAAGGTTGTGGGAACATTTCACAAGTTTTGGTTGTTTTTGCATGAATTAAGTTCAAACGTTATCTATGTAAATACATGTGCTAGAGCAATACTTTTTTTTTAAATGTTCCCACATCCCTTCTCTACATCTCCAGCCATTTTAGTTATGATATCATGTTCAGAGCCATTTTAATTTACTCACAAATTCGGCTGGTTGAAAAATCTCTGCTTTACCATCTTATCCAATATCTCTAGTACTGAGTTTGTCTCTACGTAAGAGAAATACATCAAGTGACTATCGCCATTGGACTTTTAATTTCATATATAGACTATAAGTTTAAATTTTTACAGGCTTCTTTGGTTAGTTTGTATGCCTCTTGTTTATAGTCTATGGCCTAGGTGCCCAACCTGCGGCCCGGTGGCCGCATGCGGCCCTTTGAGTGTTGTTCGGCGGCCCCCCTCGGTCCTTCACATGCGGCCCCCAAAACCTAACTGTTTATGCATAGGCCATAGCAACTCACCTGTGAGGTGGTCACACGCTGACGGGTTCCTAATCAGCTCGGCTCCGACCCATCAGTCAAACAGTCAATGTTGATTCATGGAGGAAAACAGGTCTGTATATGGAGCGGCTGCACCCAGGGACGGACAGGGGGGCTGCACCAGGGGCAGAGGAGGGGGGGTGCTGCAACCCAGGGGCAGGAGAGGTGGGGAGGGGGCTGCACCCAGGGCAGGGAGAAGGGGGGGTGCTGCACACAGGGGCAGGAGGAGGGGGGGGGTGATGCACCAGGGAAGGAATGAGGGGGGGGGTGCTTGCACCCAGGGAAAGGAAGGTGCTGCAACCCATGGGACAGGATTGGGGAGGGGGGGGGGTGGTGCAGTCGGGTTTTTGACTGCCAGTCGGATTCCACGGCCCGCTGAGATATGTTGACAGGGGGAGGGTCAGGATCGATGTACTGTGCGGCCCTTTAGTGATGCCGAAGGCCGCACTTGTGGCCCTCCATAGCAACTCAGTTGCCCACCACTGGTCTATGGGATGCTATAGCCTTTTGAGTGCCTTCATGTATATCAGTTTCGCTAGAAATGTGTAAAGGAAAAAACACCAATAGCAGAATCTTTGGCGCAAGACTTAGAACGCCCACTGACTAAAGAAGAACTTCTTTTGGGCCTTAAATTACTGAAACCAGGCAAGGCCCCAGGCCCTGACGGTTTACCAGCCCAATATTACAAGACTTATATAGACATATTGGCCCCACATTTTCTGAAGCTATGCAATTCGCTTCAACCAATTGACTTAAAACATGCTGGGCTTTTAGAGGCACACATCTCGGTGATTCCGAAAGACGGAAAGGATCCGACATCATGCAGTAATTACAGACAGATTTCATTACTTAATGTGGACCTCAAACTGTTTGCCAAAATGTTGGCGCTTCGAATCGGGCCGCTTCTGCCATCAACTATTGTTTTGGACCAGGTTGGTCCAAACTACCAAAGCAATAAATATTTTTTTTTCATCATGTATCCAGATCTGGCGATAGAAGCTTTTTCGTATCCACAGTTGCCGAGAAGGCTTTTGATCGCATTAGCTGGGAATATATGGAAGCGACTCTTTCAGCTATTGGCCTGCGCACAAACTTCCTGTCTAAGATTATGTTGCTATACTCATTCCCAAGAGCAAGAGTGAGAGTTAATGGGACTTTGTCGGATCCTTTCCGTATAACCAATGGTACCAGACAGGGGTGTCCCCTGTCTCCCTTGATATTTGTACTGTCAATTGAGCCCCTACTTAGGTGCATCAGAAGCAACCCTGAGATCAAGGGAGTTCAAGTTGGAAAAACTGAACACAAGATCGCTGCTTTTGCAGATGACTTGTTGTTCTTTCTCTCTGCGCCACACTCCTCCCTACCTGCCCTGCTGACAGACCTCAAACACTTTCAGTTTCTCTCAAACTTCAAAATTATTTATACCAAGTCGCATGCCTTAAACGTTTCCATTCCAAATGCAGAACAAATGGTCTGTGAACAGGAATACCCTTTCAAATGGGCTGCAGAATCTATAAAGAACTTGGGTATCAACCTACCCAGAGATACTTCCAAACTTTTTTCACTCAATTACCTCCCCCTACTTCAGCAAAATAAAACAGACCTAAAATCTTGGCACAAGACAATTTTCTCCTGGTTTGGCAGGGCAGCAATCCTCAAAATGAATATTACCCCCCGTCTGCTGTACCTATTTCAAACCATCCCTATAGCGATACCTAAATCCTTTTTCAACTCACTGCGCTCCCAGATCAGAGCATTTCTTTGGGGCAACAAGACCCCACGAATAGCATTAAAATATCTCACAGCGGTTAAAGAGAGAGGTGGAATTGGGCTCCCTGATCCAGAATCATACTATAAAGCATGCCACCTATCTAGGATTCTAGATTGGCATCTGCACGCACACTCTAAAAAATGGGTTCAACTTGAAAAGGACATTTCACCTATATCCTTGACAGGAGTTACATGGCTTCCCTCCTGTCCAAACGTGCCTACTCTCAACATGCACCCTCTGATAAAACCCGCACTACAGACTATGCGTTTATTAACTGCCACGGCGGATTTGACTACCCATCCAACCCTCTCACACCCATGGTGGACAATCATACATTTACGCCAGGTCGAGATTTTAAACACTTACTGACTGAATTAGAATGTCCGCCATTGACAGCCTCTTTATTTTTCCACAATGGCGTCTTTAAAGATTTGAATACGTTGAACCGGGAGTACTTTGGTGGTAAACTCAGGATGTGGTATCTCCAGGCTAGATACTTACTTAATACTCCGGCCAACAGAGCCCTGATCTGCAGAGATTTGACTGACTTTGAAAACCTTTGTTGCTCCACGACCCCAGTCAGACATACCATCTCCCTTCTTCACAATCTCATTATTAAGACACAATGCTCTTCGCACCTGACTCACCAACAAGCATGGGAAAAAGAATTACATTTTAAGTTTACCTCTGAAGAATGGTTCCGAATAAACACCCTGACCATTAAAGGTTCCCTGAACGTGCTTATACAAGAAAATAATTTTAAACTAAGGGCAAGATGGTATAGGGTTCCAGCATTTTTGAACAAAATATTCCCGGGTCTGGATTATGTCTGCTGGAGATGCACATCTGATGTAGGCTCCTACTCTCACATCTGGTGGGACTGTCCTATCATTCAATGTTTCTGGCAGCAACTAGACTAAGTGATCAAAGAAGTCACATGGACCTCTCCAGGATTTACCCCAGCATGCTATCTGTTACATCACTGCAACGTCCAAGTAAAAAGTACAAGGTTTCATTGACGTTCCATATGCTCAATGCCGCCAAATTGCTGGTTCCTCGCCTCTGGAGGCAATCCAGACCCCCTTCCTTAGCCTGAGTTAGATAGAATAGCTGAAATGGAACAATTGATTCACATGGCACATGATTCACTCAATAAATATCTGGAAGTTTGGTCACCTTGGATACCCTAGCATACTGTACATTCTGATTAACAGAACACTTACAGGCACAGGTTATGGTTAGTTGTTTTACAAAGTTACTATACTGATACTTTTTGATGGTGATTGATGTATATCTGTTCTTTGAAAATGCTTCTATGTATTATGCAAACATGTTGTAATTATTTCAGAACTTTTCAATAAAGTTGTTTTGGAAAAAAAAAAGTATGAAAATGTACCAGGTCAGGTCTCTCTGTTCAATACATTTAGACTTCTCAGCCTTTACAATAGGGGCTGTGTTTTATCAATAAGCCATAAAATGCAAGCAGATATAGACTCTCTAGGGTCTCTTGGGACATTTTCAAACCGCATATGAACATGCAGTTTGATGTCCATTTTGCAACCATGCAGTTTACTGTGTTTTTTCCCCCTGTTTGTTTGCATTTCCTATGCACTTTAACGAAAACATGGAGCTTACAGAGCACAGAAACACATGAAGTAGTAATATTTAAAGGGATAAAAAAGCACCTCATTAATGTTTTTGGTAGACATGTTTCAAATGGAATATCTGGTGTACCTGCGGAATATAAACCATGAGCTTGCCAAGAGTGGATGGCTAAGCATACAGTGTGAAAGAGCCCTCAGAAATGGTCTCCTTTTACAAGAGATAAATTGGTTAGTTTAAACAGACCATTCCTAATTCAGATTTCTGCAAAAGCCAACTTGTAAATGATTAAAATTTTTGGCAGAAAAGAGTAGACAACAATTAATTTGTAAATAATTGTATTATCACGTGGGAAATGTGCAGTGAAAAGAGTGACATATGGACATTGCATAAAATAATTATTTACCTTTAACCTCCCTAGCGGTTGAGACGAACCCAGCTTGTTCGCTCTCGACGTGCAAAAAATGCACTGAACCAACTGGGTCCGCCCCTGAGAGGCTCCCTGCATCGCTGGCTTACCTGATCCGGCGTCTGCAACTGCTTCACTCTACTGCTGCAGGCTTCCGGGAGAGGAGAAGATCCCTTTCCACCTCCCCCCCTCCCCGTGCATGTAATTATGTCCGTAACCCCGGGGGGGCTCGATTAGAGAGTATCGCGGCAGATTTTTCACTTTTAACCACTCTGAATACAGCCATTCTATTAGGACTGTGTCAGGGTTTGGAAAGAATCCACTCTAAGATCCGCAGCCAGAAGTCTCTCCCCCAGCCGGAGCTGTCCACTTCCTGGACTCCGGGGGGGGGGGGGGGGGGGGGACACTCTCCGATATTAGACAGAACAGCATGTTTCACATCACGCTCTTCACAGTCTAAACCAGGGCGGTGATCAGGTGATTCAATATGAAAACTACTGTTTCTTCTAACAGAGGAGAACGAATCCCCCCCCCTGGAGTCCAGGAAGTAATGCTGTGACCGACCGGCCAGGGAGAGAGGAGGAACAGCGATCTCTGCCGATCTGAAAGCAAACAGTACGTTTTACACTCCACCAGTCTGTTTAGAGTGGTGAGTTTTAAAAACTTACGCTTTCAAACCGACTAAATACACTTTGCTTAAAAAAACTTATTCAGTTTGACATAACCAACTGTATGCACATGAAACAAAGTCTCCCCCCCAAACAGCCCCCCCCCTCTGCCTTAACTCTCTCACCCCCAGTGTGATGTCTGAGACATACCACTGGGGGTGGAGGAGCCCAATTCAAAGAGACTTACTAGATCAGTACAATGATACTGTATCCAAACAAAAAAGTAGAAAAAAACACACACAAAACACGTCAATGAATTAAACATTTATAAACAAATAAAATACATACTGTTTTGAAATAATCTCATACTTAAAGACGTTCAGATTTCATCACCAATTGATACCTTTTATTATTATTTTTTTTTATTACATAATTTTTTTAATTTTTTTTTATATAATTGTTCGTTTTTTACACATTATTATAGTCGGGATGTCTATAAGACCCTTGTACGGACAGATTTTGGTTAGTTAGGCCTACAACATAAAAAAAATTTGATTAAAGTCTATGGTGCACTTTTGGTACAGAAATCTGGACCTCAGCAGTGTGCTAGGAAGGTTAATAAGGAATTGTCAGGTTATTAAACACAGTAATTATCTAATTGCTGTTCAAATAAAAACATTTTGTGACCGTGTTATAATTATTATTTTTTTCAGTCTGGTAAAAGAAAAGCGGATGCAGCAGCAGACGGGTCCAAAAAAGATGCTAAGAAAGTGAAGTCCTAATATGAAGCTCTTTTAAATATTGTTACAAAACTGCTGTTTTTGTGCATTTGTTAGATAATGGGCCTCATTTATTAGGAATGTTGTAAATGAACACATTGGAATAAAGCATTGCTCAGAATCATGAATTCAATATAGGCTGCCTTTGACCTTCTTTGCCTTACATACAGTGAAGAACGTAAGTATTTGAACACCCTGCAATTCTTAAGAAAATTGTACAATGTGATTTCCTGATTGTTTTTTAAAATGCTGTATCTCACATTGGGAATGCACTTACAATGTGAATGTTAGACCCCTCTATGATTTCTAAGTGGGAGAAGTTAGAAAAATCGCAGGGTGTTCAAATACTTATGTTCCTCACTGTATTAACCATCTTCTGAGTCCACAGAAATGCAAAGCAAGTCAAAAGCAGCCTCACACATATCATCCCCAGTGCTCAAGTCAAGGAAAATCTGCAGATGTCCATTGGAAGTGACCACCTGCTGTGTCAGATGCAGGAAAATAATGCTCATCTATATGAGCTCTTTTGAGTTGGAACTTTTGTGTGACCCAAGACTACCAATAACTTGTAGATTTTTTGATCCTAGAGTCAGTTGTACATTTAGGACCCTTATTTGATTCATAGCTAGATCAAAACACGTATAGCATTACGTATAAACTCTTTCCTTCTTTGTGATTGAAAATGTACTCAGATTTATAAACTGGCATAACAACCACCATAGCAGCCACAAGGGGGCTCCCTGCACCTGGTTGCCTGTTCTTTATTTTTTTGGGGGGACCCCATCCCGCACCCCCTCACCCCCAGCACTTAGTAAGGCTAAGGCTTCACTACGGGCTAGAGAAAAACACGGAAAGTATGTGTTTTTTCAGTCCAGATCAGCCGTTGATTTCCCTGCGGGTTTCCACCACTTTTTTTTTTTTTAAGTCCATTCATTTTAATAGATGTGGCCGGCACAAAGCTAGTCACATGGAAGATATGGGAGCAGTTCAGACATGGATAAAAAAAAACGTGCCGCATCCGCTCCCAAGTGGAACCTTACCCTTAGTGCTGAGGGACCTTCTGTGCTTCTTGGAATTGCATGTGCGTAATCCTAAAGCTGCTAATGGACGATACGGTGATGGAGGAGAGGATTGTAGTGGCAGGTCCAGAGGAGTGGATTGTAGAAGCAGTTCTGGAGGATTGTAGTGGCAGGTTCGAGGGTGGTGGGTTTAGGATTTCAGTGGCAGGTCTGATGGGAGGGTGGGGAGGATTTTGTAGTGGCAGGTCTGAAGGGGGGTGTGATAGGAACATAGTGGAGGGTCCCAAGAGAAGGATTGTAGGGGCCTCATAAAAAAAAAATGTTCTATGGGGCCCAGTCATCTCTAGTTAAAGCAGTGACTGGAGGTTTAGCATTGTTTTACCAGCCATAACACTGTTGACCTATTTTATTTATATTAATATCTCCCATAGGTGGCTAGTCAATAGATACTATAATTTATGAGGCTAAATAATTGCAAGACACTCCTATAAATGAGGCTCAGAGTAAAAGTTGTGCTTTTTTTGCAAAGACAATTAAAATGTGGCAAAATGTGTATATTTTTCAATGTCTTTGAGATATATGTCATATTATATTTTATGCCTCCAAGTATGTACATCTACTGTATTTTATGAATTTCATAATACAGCTGTCCTGGTTTTATGCAAGTGCAGAAGGTTTTAGCTTTTGTATGTTTTATACTGTATGCAATTGCTTTGAAATAAAATATCAGTTGGATTTTTTTTCTTGTTTTTCTTGAGAATAATGCTACATACAAATTATGTGTCTGTTCAGATAGTTTATTACATTATAAAGTACCTAAAGGTTATACAAGCACAAGAAGTGTTCTGCAAACAATGCACAATGCATAGCTCATTATGTAACATGAAACCTGAACTCGGTTTAAACCAGTAGATGTGCAGGAAAACATTCTGTCACATTCGGTCATATTTTACAAAAATGTGTGTTTTATACTATGAGCTGAGCAGGACTCAGCTCAGCATTTCCAGATATGTCCAGAATGTCCACTGCTAGAATGCATGTCTACAAAGACCTGTGACCGATGGGTCTATCTCAGGACCTTTATAATAGAGATGGTTATTAAATTTTAAACCGCCAATTTGTAAGTCAAAATTCTCCAGTGAATATTCTATTTAAATTATAGAATATTATTATTAAAAATAAAAATTTAATAATCTGACCTCTATGTCCTCTCCCCTATTGAATGAGTATAGAGGTTTAAAAATGTCCCAAAATATAAAAGACTGATATTTAAAATAAAATAATACTTACACACATTTATAAAAAAAACATTAATTACAAACTTACAATGTCCACCGATGTACCCCATTCTGTGCTAATGTCCCTTGAGGTCTCCAGCACTGATGTACTTGCTTGGCCCTGGCTGGGACCGTCATGTTAACATCAACATGCCCTGAAATAAAAATTGGGCATGCTCAGCAGTGTGGAAACTTTTTTTTTGTCTGTAGACATCACCTGCGTGTAATAAAAAAAAGTTCCCTTGACACTGTGCATATCTATACAGTTCACATGTGGTCATAGGGGACATCTATGGGCATGCTTATTAGCATTGGAAAAAAGTTCCCACACTCATGCTCATGTACTGCTCATGCCCAATAGGTATTTTAGGGCATGTTGATGTTTACATACGACTCCCAGCAAGGGCTGAGCAAGTGCTTTTGGCATGTTGATGTTTACATACGAGTCCCAGCAAGAACTGAGTACGTGCTCTGTCCTGACTGGGAACTGTAATCCATCTGAGCAGAATTGATTACATCAGTAGAGATTGTAAGTATGTACTATTTTATTGTAATAGTCGCCTTTTTTATTTTGAGCCTTTTTTACCTTCAGGATGACCCAATAGTCTACCGAAATGGTCCCTGAAAAGTCTGTAGGGCCTCGAAGCATATGCATGACAAGGAGAAGAATATGAAAATGAATAGAAGCCCCACAAGTTGCAGTAACATGTATGGAAGCACAACGCAATGATGTAAGAAGGCCCATAAAATGCAGCTATTTTCTAATTCTTTGCATATTCTTCAGGGACATCAGTTGCTAAGAAACTACATGGAGAGTGCAGTTATCCTTTAAACACAACACTGGTGTTTGACTGGAGTGTACCTTTAAATAGCATAACCTTCTATAGTAGGCCACATACAGAACACAGGTTTAATCAATAAGTAATTATGTTCTACAATGGGCCCCGGAGTGAGCACATAGCTAAGGAAAGGGGAGAACTGATGGCTAATATAATGTAATATACCTGCCTATTGCAATAACAAAGTCCTGTTATCAAGAGGATGAGCAAGGGTGAACTCATTTATGCCCTTATGACACATGGAAGGCTATGTGAAATGCTAAAACTTTACAAATGCCTGGAAACAGGAGGTGATATTTCAAGTACTGCAGGACTGTATTTATTGATTACATGTTTAAATGATTAAAAGACATCTAATTAGAAAGTAAGCTTTATTTACAAGTAAAATGCTATGTTTTGAATACAAATTTACTAAGATCCAAGAAGATGCTAATCCCACGTGCTGACAGACCTATATTTAACACATTTCCCAATATTGAATAATGGTTATAAGCCTGCCTTATTGGTTTTTCAAATGCAAAACAACAAATAGCAAGGCTGTCAAACAGCAGTTAACAGTATGCTGCTTGGATAAGGTAATCATCGTATCCAGATGTGTTTTGTAATTACTGACAATTTTCTATTCTTCATTATAGCACAAACTTCTTCAGTGCAGTAGATCTCAACCAGGTGGCATGCGGAACACACACAGAACATATGGGGCAGGTTGGCTAGGAACTGCGAGTATTTCTTAAAGTACAATTATCATGCTATATTCCTATAAAAATTACAATTTAATATGGCACAAATTAACCTATATTTTTTTATATGTATATAACATTAATATGATATACATATGTTTGTCTATGCAGTCCAATTATGACATGACTTGTTCAAGGCTTGTTAACGTAAGGGGGATTAGGAATATATTATGGCCACAATATAAAAAAAGTAAGGGCACTGGTTAATGAACTTAAAAAAAAAGTTAGGGCTTG
This sequence comes from Ptychadena robeensis, assembly GCA_036250615.1. Taxonomy (NCBI): domain Eukaryota; kingdom Metazoa; phylum Chordata; class Amphibia; order Anura; family Ptychadenidae; genus Ptychadena; species Ptychadena robeensis. Next base: position 35,871,781 of record CM070040.1, read on the forward strand.
TTTCAACTGTGTTTTTTTCCCAGTACACACGTCCAACACCAGTAAGAAGACGCAGTCGGTACACATTTAAGTGATGGGATGGTGTTCACTGACATGTATTAAAGTGACCTATTACATTACAAGATTGCAATACTAGCATATGGCAAGGGGATGGTGTAGATTTGGACATATAGAGGGAGGTACAGTCCTCTAACTATCTAGACATGGGTATATGCTTTTATAGTATATGTATGTTATCAAGATGTATGTATTTTTTTGATTAAATTGGTAAACCTCATTTCTCCGACAGGAACTACTTTATTGTATTGTCACCTAAAAAATCTGTAGGGGTTGGCCACCCCCCTCTTGGGTTTTGTTCCTCCCACACATATTTATTATATTATTTTCTGGATGTGGTGATTAGGCTACCGATTTACACAGGTTCCCCCATTTTGACTATGGCAAGGGGAACCTCCACCTCCCCTGCGTCATCATTGACATGGACAAGGTGAAACAAGAAAAATTTTGAGGATGCTGGTAAGCTATCCTGAGTGTAGCTTAGGGTTGCCAATATTGGTAAATACATTCTACTCTAAGCTACACTCAAGTGTACCACTAGGAAGGATAAATTAAACCTGTAGCCTTGACTTGAGTCATCAGACTTGTTTTGCTTGCAGGTGCATGGCTCACTCCAAAACGTTTGCAGGTTTTTGCAGATTCCTGGCTCTGTGATGTCCCAACTCAACCAGATTCTTTTAAGCAGTAATTGCCATACCCATAATATATTTGTATAATATGCATTGTATGTATTTGTATTATTTTTTTATTTCTTGTTCTGTTTGGCTTCAACGCACACATTCCTGGACATTTTGCACCTCTATAGTAGTGATGAGCGACTAGGCAATATTCGAATTCGCGTAATTTCGCGAATATCCGCCATAATATTAGATTCCATATTCGTAATCTCGAATATCCGCACTTACGACATGAATTGCGATCTAAAAATCGCAATTGCAATCACATATGCGCAATGCATGCAAGTCATAGGAGCTCGGATATTCGACTGGGAGAATATCCGTCATCTCCGTTTTAAAAATTGCATTGCGATTATATATTGCGATCCCATTCATTGCATTGGATCGCGATTATAAAATTGCGAGTATACAATCGCAATAAATCGCAAAAAAACGCGATCGCGTCGGATATCCGATGATATATTCGCGAATATTCGCCAAATGGCGAAATAGCGATATTCGAGCTAAATATTCGAAAATCTAATAATCGAGCTCAACACTACTCTATAGTATTCAATGTCACAGTGCCTGAGGCTTCCATAATGTAACTATAGCATCCACAGTGTCCTCATAACAGAACTGAACTGTCACTTAAGTTTGGGGAAGATCTAAGCTCTTCTCCATCTGCACAAAGTGTGTTCCAACCCTCTTTTAAGGTACCCATACACGTTGCGATTTTTCGTGCGATTTTAGCACTTCCGACCGATCCGGTCGGTCGGGTAGGTCAATCGTTCGGGATTCGTAACATGCAAATGTAGTCCCGAATGATGATGCCCGTAATTTTCAGTCGGTCGGCCACATTTAAGAGAGACGTTTAAAAGATTCCTGATACAACTGGCCGATCGGTCGGTCGGCCGGTGACTAATCGGGCGAAAAATCGGGTGAAAAATCGTGCATCCGACCGACTTTTAAAAATAGCAGTAAAGCAAAAATCGGGAGTCGAAATCGAATATCGAATCGATCCACGAAAAATTGCAACGTGTATGGGTACCTTTAGCAAGGATATTTAAACCACATGGAGAAATACAGGCCACTGGCTGACTTTGTGAAGCATTTGAAAATTTCATGAAATGTATGCATGTTTAAATAAATGATCAGTTCACACATTTAAATAACCATAGTATTGGATTCTTTTGCTTAAGTAATGACTTTCATGCAATTTTGGATCCTTGAAGAAGTTAAGGCTTATGAATGTTTAATTAGATGTCAGTCAAAGCAAAATGGCAATTTTAAAATGTTATCATTGCATAGCAAAGTCAGCAACACACGCAATTATATTATTGGTACAAGAAAAAGGCTTTGTTTGCTGATCTCTAGCCATCCTGTCAACTGATATTTTTAGGGGACACAAGCAAAATTAAAGACTTTATATTTAACATTTTCCTCAACCTCTGATTTCACCTTTATAGGGACTCTGTCTACAGCTATAGTCCAGGATAAAACAGGAGAACTGTGGAATTTTATTTTTAACTTGCCCCATGTTTTTTTGTTTAAAGAGGTACAGAAAATACAGACCGTATTATGGTCATAGCCTTGCCGCATGTCCCTATAATCATCATTGATGCTGGAGATGCGAGGACTGGGGACATGTCAGACAATATTTAAAGGGGAATTCGCACAGGCTGCTGTTTTTCCATGCAGTTGGGAAGCAGAAGCTGGACGGACATCGCTGGACAATGCCAATAGCTCATCCTGATCACATAAAAAGCCTGAGTTTGGCTGTGGGTTACGTATTTTGGTCATTGAAATCTACCACGAGCCACACTCAGGAATACCACTATGGAGATTATTTAAAATAGGCATTGAAAAAATCTGATGCAAATTGATGTTCCCCATATACGCTTCAATTTGCACTCGATTTTTCGTCACTCACAGAAGTTGATCTGCCTCAAAAGCGACCACAAATCGAATGCTTAAACTTTTAATTGGGCCATAAAACGGCTTCCAAATTGATCTAATCTATTAAGGACATGACTGTAATTCTCAGGCTATGTCTCCACAGCGTTGTTTGATCTGTCTGGACCACAGATCACATACACTTTACCTGCCCAGCATATGCTCTGTTCTCACAGCGCTGAGCCGATCTGCCGATGCAGGCGGATGTCTGAACAGAGCAATGTTTATGTATATGTGATGCGCCAACAAGCACTGCGCTCAAACAGCGCTGTGGAGACATAGCCTTAGATCGATTTAATTACTTTGAATGAGGACTAGTGTCCCCATCCAATGTAAGTGCCAGCACACAAAGAGTGCGCAGCCGATTCTCGGCACAACCATTATCGGTCTGCCACAAAATCAAAACTTAATCTTAAAGTGTATGGGGTGCTAAAGATTTAGAGCTTACAGCCCTGAACTATCAAGTACAAACAAGAGAGTGAAATAAATGAAGGTCAACCTTGTCTTCTAGGGATAAAAAGGAAATGTTCTGCTGCAATGGATTTATTAATTACTACTTTATTGGTTTATCCCATTTGGCCTACCCAATAATTAGAAATTATTACATTATCCTTTCCAACAAATCAGGAAAGACCAATCAGTTTATAAAGCTTTATGGGCTTCTCCAGTTCTCTTTTCCAATGGGAACTTCTGTACTGTCTACTGAGTTACTTCATTTGTGTACCGAGCACTCCAGCAGAGGGCATGCTGGCAATTTGAAATATGTTGGCATGACATGGTCTGGCCTGCTGGTGATTGGACAAAATTTAACTCCTGGGTTCGCACATGGCACGCTTTTTTAAAAACTGTGACACCAGGGATGTGTTCATGGTCCATTGGGGCGGACCCAGAAGGAAAGATTGGCAGGTCCGCCAAAACAGAGGAGTTAACTTGGGCTAAACACCCAGGAGTAAATGTTTTATTATGCATGGCATTGGTGGCACTTGAAGCAAATGTGGAAATATCAATCAACCTGGTGTGCACAGGCTCTTAAGGCCCCCATACACGTGTCGGATTCGCACCGGATTCCGGCACGATCGATTCTGGGCGCGTGCACGCGAAACGATCGTGCCAGAATCGCATGCAGCCCACCTTGTCTGATTGATCAGGTCCGATCGTTCAGGGGCTCAGAATCGGATCTGACGGAGAACCAACATGTTGGTCTTTCTCATCCGATTCTGCCCGGATCAGCGGGAGTTGCCATTTGTGAGGTGGAATCGGAGGTGGAATCGCACACGGAACCGTGCCGGAATCCGCTCGGACAAGGTGGTGTGCTGCGATGGATACTTTTAATTGGCCAATTGATCACACCTGCGATTCCCAGCAGAATCGCCGGAATCAATCGGATGATGAATCGATTGGACATGGAATCCGACACGTGTATGGCTAGCTTTAGAGGTTTTCTGTTTCTTCAGTATCGAGCAAAAACTTGAGTAGACTAACCTTCATACCCATTTAACAAGTATATAGAAAAGGTTCCACACTCAGAAGACGATTTAAATCAATGTTGATCAGTCAAACCACTATGACTAAGTCCATTTGGGTGAAACACTTCAAAGGTAGGTGTCCATGTTTGTTTGGATTTCATTGAATACAGTTGATTTGAATTGTCTCCCGATTGCTGGATATTTGCTTGTTTGTTCCTACAGGGTAAAGAATTTTTTCGACTAGCTAAATTTGTGAGTTGATTGCAAAGCTTCTAAATATCCTATCATCCCCAAAATTGCTGGAGATGTAGTGAAGAGTTGTGGGAACATATAAAAAAAATATTTCTCTAGCACATTTACCCATGAATTATGTTCAAAATCGAAGTTGAAATTGGTCTAAGAGCAATCCTTTTTTCCTAGCATTAGGAGAGCCACACGGTCCATCAGGGCCTGATATCCCAGGACCCCAGTGGCATTGGGGGGTGCCCTAGGGTGTATTTGTGGGGGGTGCCTTGTTTGGGCTCCATTTGCCACCTGCCATTCAGCAATATTACCATCACATTGAGTCAGATGCCAAATATGTGAGTATAATTGTAATTATATTTTAGCCTTCATCATTCACATCTAGTTGACATGTATAGACAAACCTGCAGTATGGGCATTAAAGCACACAATTATTCTGAACGTTTATTCTGAAAAATGCATTCTCAATAAAGTCTAATGTCTTTAATATTACATTGAATTGCATTCATACATACATGTCTGTATTCCTATTTATGCCTAGGCTCAACTGGTTGACAATCATGTTTGTACTGTGTAGTTGGTTTTGATGTTTTGAATGCAAGTATATTTTGTCATGTTGAATTTAAGTGACATGTACAAACAAAAAAGTTACAGTATTAAAATATTGTATACTGTACTAACAAATAAATGACCCTAGGGTGGGGGACGTCCCTGACAGAGGGACTACTAGATTGGCGTTGCGGGTACCAAGAAACAGTAAAAAGTTTGTAGTACAATAAAAACATTTTTTTTAAGTGCCTATCAAGGACCAATATATAACAATAAAAAGTGGGGCCCAGCAGTGGCCCATGCAGTAATTAAAACATTTTTCCTGATAGCTCCATGTCAGTGACTGACGGGGGGCTCCGCCCCTCTATCCCCTGATAGGATCTCTTAACTATAAAGATTAACCCCTCCCTGCATCCAGCATTACTCCTTTTTCCTCACTATCCTTTAGGTTCTCTTGGAGGGCACCTGCCTGCTGGGATAAACTCCTGGCTCTCCACCATTGGACGATACCCCGCTTCTGTGGCCAAAGGTAACATTTTGGTATGCGGTATTTGGGTGCCATAGGCCGACCACCTCGGCGGCGGCATGTTTTGGGGGGGGGGGGACGCATGCACTCGCTTCTGCGCATGCGCATTAGCCGCGCGCGACGGGCGTCCGGCGGGCGCGCGTATATTACACGCACGGCTGCGACAGGGGAAACAGTAGCAGTCATCTGAAGACTGTGATCCCACATGCTGCATCCTTGCTGTTCCCTGCTGCCACACTAGAACGCGGTCTGTCTGCCTGAACTGTAAGTACCATGCCTCTGTGAGTGTTATTGTTCAGGTGGGATGGGCTCAAATGTGTGGTCCCTGTCTTATTTAGCGTGCCTCAATATGCCCTCTCCCCCCCCCCCCCCCCCCCATAGAAGACCAGCCTATTACAAGAAGGTGGGTACCCTCTCCATATGTGGATTTTCGGATGTTACAATAAGAAGCTGACCCCTTGTCATGTTGGTTTCAGCCCTGTAGGTCGCCAAGATGCACCTAGTCTTCGTCATAGTCGTTCCATCTCCCGCGCAAGACGCCGGTCTAGGGACACCCGGGACTCTAGTCGTTATCGCAGTTCCACCTCTTATTATGAGTCAACCGAGGGCAGTCCGAGGAGCGCAGTCTCTGTGGGACGGCCACTTCACGGCCAATGTGGGACTGCACCGCCAGGGAGGGTTTGCAAGGGGAAAACGGTCTTGCCAGACGGCTTTTGGAGTGGCGAGAAGCAGGGAAACGATGGACTGAGGGTTGGTTGCTGGTTCTGTCAGTACGCCAGTCTTGAGGGCCTGGTGGCCAGTCAAACCCGGCAGGCACGCGGACCTCACTGAGTTAGAGGCTTCTTGGGATCGGTGGGGTGTGGGGGCGATCCATTAGATGGGCCGATCTGAGCCTCGACTGCTATAGCTCGCAGGAATGTTTGGTAGCAGTGTTGTTTTTGGTTTTCCCTGGTGGGCATCCATGTTAAGTCCCCAACGTGATACTCGATGTGGGAAGCACGAGACGGTTGGATCGACCTAGTAAGAGAAGAATTCTCAAACCACCGAAGAAGAGCGGAATTGGAAATTAACCTTTACTTTCATTGAGCGAGCTAAAGGATATCATTCTAGAAAGATCAGAATGGGCAGTGGTGGAGCGCAAGCCCTTCCTTTCATTAACCGCTTCTCAAAATTATACCCTCTTAAACAAGAGCGAGACTAAGCACATTAGATCAGGCCCTCAGGTGTGAGGATTGCAGCATGATGTGCTGGCAAGGACGTGACCTTGCCCACGGATTGACATTACCTCTTTCAAGGATGGGCTAGATAGCCGCATAGACAGGGACCTTGGAAGGTTTGTTTTTTCTCAGGGGTGGCGGAGCCAAGCCAGCAGTTAGCCCGGACGTCTATCTCCAAGCCATGGAGACTTGGGTGGCGGCATGCAGACGGCGCCAAGATATTCAGGTTAACGCCAGTATTCATAGAAGAGGCGGCCATTGATTTATTAGAGCCTACGTTCAGATCCATGTTGGCTCGGTTACAGCCAAGAGAGAGCCCTATGGTCAACCCTTGGATCGCAGGACAAACATCTAACAGTGATGGTTGTAAAATTTCCATTTGAGGGGCTACCCTATCGGCAACAGGTTGGATTTAAGCCCATCACTCAGATACGGGTGGCAAATCGGGAGTATTCCCCAAGATCGGAGAATCCTTCGCTCAGCGTAAGGCACAAGGGGTAGTTTTGGCCAGGGAGGCAACAGAATAGTCGCTCTTACAAACCGGGCCGTGTGTGAATACAGGCGTCACTGGAAGCCCTTTCCTCCTTCTCCAAACGGCCACAAGCCGGCGCCTCCTGGGATACATAACATCCCCGGGTCTGCCGGTAGGTGCTGAATAGCCAAACCTCAGCAGGGTTGCGCCAAAAATCCAGATGATACAGGGTTCTGAAAAACGGTCTCCTTGGGCCACTCCTGGGCATCTCCTTTCCCAGCTCCAAACAGTTCAAAGAGACTACCCTTCCATAAGGGGGGTTAGAAAGCCGACACCTACTGCAATATGTACAGGATCTAGTATCACAGCACACAGTGATTCCGGGGTACCGAAAGAAGGACGAAAACCTTCACAGGTGTATATTCGCAGATTCTTCCTGGTGTCCAGAAATCTGGGGGGTTGGTGTTCCGGCATAGACCTGTCCGCTCTCAATCAAATACATCCGGTGGAGAGTTTCAAGATGGAAGTCCCTTCACACAATTCTTCGGTAGTTCAGCTCTCACGACTGGATGTTGTCCATCGAGATGCCAGACGCATTCTTCATTGTGCTATCCTCCAAACGCTTTCAATGTTATTACGCTTAGTCATCGCAGGAGTCACTTGCAGTTCCGTTGTGTACCCTTCGGGCTAACCACCGCCCCTCGGGTGGGTTCTCCAAAGTCCTGCAGTAGCTGATAGGGGGCGTACCTGCGCACAATGTGAATCTGCATCTACAATTATTTGGCCGAAATCTTCTACCTACATCAGAGTCGCTCTCGGACTTCTTCAAGACGGGATCAAACTCTTCAATGCACACTTCACCAGGTTCGGGTGGATCGTAACACAGAAGCAGAAAAAACAAAGTCATCGGACACCCTCGCAAACCTTGGTTTATTTAGGGCGCACATAGACACGGTTGTCAGGAGAGGTGTCGTTCCGGCAGAGAAAATCCAGTGACTTGCAAAGAGTCTCCATCCCTCTTGCGGCCATCGACACTACGGCACGCCAGTGACTCAAAGTCATTGGCACTATGTCATAAACCATGATCCGAGGTGATGTGGAATTGGGGCGATTTGTGGAGATTCGGGCCTTTCAGAGTGGGCTACATCGCAAGTGGTCCTCACGGCGCTAGCCCAGGAGATCTGCATCACTAGGTGAGAAGGACAGCTTTCTGGTGGACCAACCTTCGGACACTTGCGGGGCGGTCAATCCATTCGCCACGATCACATGGCTTCAGGTGACCTAGGATGGCAGTCAGAGGGTTGGGGCGCAACGTTCCGGGACTTCACAGCCAGGGGGTTGGGAGATGGGCGGTCACATCACAGGATATGGTTTCTCCAACCGGCTGGCGCTCAGAGCGGCATTTACAGGCCCTGCTAGCCTTCAGCTCTACGTCAGGGGTTTCACTCAGTGATGATCTCTAAGGACAACATCACAAGTGGGGGGCCCCACCCCTATATTACGGCGGCAAGGGGGCAATCAGAGATCAAAGATTACTGCAGGAGGTTACCGCGCAGGGCTCCCTCGTCTGAGACACGTACTCACTCAGGGCACGGTGTGCCGCATCGAATCCAGACCGGGTGTACAATGAAGGAGCATGGGTGCTGAAGGCGGGCCCTCGGGCCTTAGGGTGGCGGATCCGTAATACGCACCCTGCATGTGAGCGAGGAGGCCAACCACCACGCACCTATAACGGATCTGGACGAAATTTTCGGGAATTCTGTCCTCCACAGGTTGGACCCCTTACACCTACGGTGAACGACGTACTGAACTTTTTACAGGTCTGGTCGGGAAATCGGCTTAGCAGGAGCTCACTGAAGGTGGCAGGTCCATTTCCGCTATCACGAAAATCCGCTGGGCCCAGCACGAACTGATTGTACAGTTCCTTCAGGCCATCCTTCGTTTACGTCCTCCTCGTCTGCCACGTTTCCCTCCGTGGGACATGCCATTAGTACTGGACTTTCTCTCCTCAGACTCCTTCGCCTCGGCCTGCTCCAACTCATTGTGGCGGATCACCTTGAAGTCCGTCTCCTTGGTGGCCATCACCTCCACCAGGAGGGTGTCTGAGATTGCGGCACTGGGGGCAAAGGCCCCATACATTACCTTTTATCCTGATCGCGTGGTCCTTCTTCCTCGAGCGGAATTCCTGCCGAAGGTGGCTTCGGCCTTCCACCATAACCAGGATATCGTTCTTCCCACGTTTTCAGCATCGGACTCAACCAGTCCCGATCACTTGGATGTGGGATCTTGTCTCCGGGAATATCTCCACCTTACAGAAGAATTCCGGAACTCCGACTCCCTGTTCGTCCATCCATTCGGGAAGGACAGGGGTTCTGCGGTGTCTTCACGCTTGGTGGCGTCTTGGCTCGTCCGGTTGATTTCTATGGCCTACAGGGCACGAGGCATCGCATTCCCAGGGGGGATAAGGGCTCATTCTACTCGGAGCATGGCGGCTTCCTGGGCAGCGGCGTCAAAGGTTTTGTTGGAGACGATTTGTAAAGCGGCCTCATGGGCTTCCGCTCACACCTTTATGTCTCACTATCGAGTTGATCCGGCGGCTCTTACTACTGTACAATTTGGCCGGTCAATCCTGTCTTCTCACGATTAAATTGTTTTTGCATTACCCCACCCGTGTTGGCGAGTTAATTCCTGTCAGTCACTGACATGGAGCTATCAGGAATACGGAAAATTGAATTACATACTTACCGTAATTTTCCTTTCCTGATGACGCTCCATGTCAATGACACACTCCCGCCCGTTAGTTCGGTGAGAGTTACGTAACACTGGATGCAGGGAGGGGTTCATCTTTATAGTTAAGAGATCCTATAAGGGGATAGAGGGGCGGAGCCCCCCGTCAGTCACTGACATGGAGCGTCATCAGGAAAGGAAATTACGGTAAGTATGTAATTCAATATTCCGTATTTCACAACGTGGACATAATTATGTAAAGATACAGTAAAACAGACAGAAACAGACAATATCAAAAGGACCTAATCGTAATCGATGGAAATCTTGTTTATCCTCCGACAAGTTTCGCCCAAAGGGGCTTCCTCAGGGAGGTGGTCAAAACAAGAATCTAGATTACAAATTTACATAATATTATCTCTGTTATTACATACATGTTGGTATACAATTGTTTTAAAGTATGCACATCAGACAGGTTTTTAACAAGTGATAATAAGTGGTAGGTTGTACATATATATCATGTTTCATTCAAGCCATTAAATAGCATACTTGGTTAAGTACATCATGACCGTAGCTTTACATCAACATATATAATTTTTATGAGTAGAGAGCAATCCATTGTGGGTTACACTGGCATAATGGTGACCTATCATAACCCATCAGTAAATCCAATAGTCATAATGATACAATTGTTGTACTTACAATTGCGTAGCTCGATTAGGATATATATAACGTATATGTGTACATCCGAACAGTTGGGGTATGAAAGAGGCCTGGCAGTTGGGTCCACGTAACAGAAAGGCCCCCTCTCGGAACCCGCGATCTGTTACGTGAGGGGGCCTTTCTGCTACGTGGACCCAACTGCCAACTGCCAGTGCCCCCACCCTAGGGTCATTTATTTGTTAGTTCTAATTTCTTGGATAGGGTACATTACATATATAAATTAATTCTGCATACCCCCTCCCCCCAATTAGCACTTTATATATTGTATACTGTAGTTACTAATATGGTTTGTTTGAATATAATTTTCACTCGTACACTTTACTGTAGTGTTTGAACTTGGTCTCCCTGATGAAGACCTGACTAAGGGGCGAAACACATTGGAGTTTAGCTGAATTCCTAATTGCAATCTTTCGATTATGTTATGGAATGGTGACATTCAATTTTATTGGATAATTGTATGATATATGTGTATGTTGGTCCTATTGATAATAAAGACCCTTTTAACTGAGTACATTGTAAACGGCTATCTTTACTTAGTACCTTGTAAGCCCGATCTTAGAAAAAAAATGGACTATGTGGTTGTCCTGATTAGGGACCTGTTCTGACTTTTTTGTTGTTGTTTACCCTCAACCATTCTCTACATGTTTACAAAGTTTGGTGGTGATACCATGTGCAGGGCCTTTGCTATTAACTCACAAAACTGAACGTAAAATTTTCTAAAAGAAATTTGATCACTGGAAAACCATCTCGATCTCTTTTGCGGAGTTAAAATGGCACCCTTGATCCTTAGTACTGGAGCAATATGGAGTGGAGTGTACTGAAGCGGTTAAACAGAACAGTTGTTGAATGTACAGTGCATCCAGAAAGTATTCACAGTGCATCACTTTTTGCTAATTTTCCCTCACAATTCTACATATAACACCCCATAATTACAACAATTTAAAAGTTTTCTTGAGATTTTGCAAAATTTATAAAAAACTAAAAATTTTGCCTCTATACACCACCACAATGGATTTGGAATGAAATAAACACAATCTGCTTAAACTGCAAACTGTCAGCTTTAATTTGATGGAATTTACATCCAAATCAGGTGAACGGTGTAGGAATATTCCTCCCACTTGTTAAGGGACCAAAAGTAATGGGACAGAATAATAACCATAAATCAAACTTTCCCTTTTTAACCTCCCTAGCACACCGCCCATACCGTGCCCTTTTTAACGGCGTGGTACGGGCAATCACGGCAGAGTACACTGCCTGACATTTCCTCCCTCCGCCCCTATCCACACAGCCGATGTCATTAATTATTAATTAATGTCAATCGCTGCACCTTTCTGTGGGTGTATCAGCTACACCTGATGCCCGGTTCCCCTTCGGTTGGGGCAAACCTGAAAAGTGAACGAACAGGGTTCGTCTCAACTGCTAGAGAGGTTAATACTTGGTTACAAATCCTTTGCAGTCAATTACAGCCTGAAGTCTGAAATGCATCACCAGACGCTGGGTTTCATCCCTGGTGATGCTCTGCCAGGCCTCTGCTGCAACTGTCTTCAGTTTCTGCATGTTCTTTTCAGCATTTTCAGTTTTAAGCAAATGCAATGCATACTCAACTGGACTTGGCTATTGCATAACATTCCACTTTACCTTAAAAATCTGTTTGGTTTCTTTTGTAGTATGCTTTGGGTCATTGTCCATCTGCACTGTAAAGTGCTGTCTATGTGTTTTGAAACATTTGGCTGAATATGAGCAGATAATATTGCCCGAAACACATTTCAGAATTCATTATTTTGCTTTTGTTAGCTGTCAGATCATCAATAAATACAAGAGAACCAGTTCCATTGGCGGCCATACATGTCCACGCCATGACACTACCACCACCATGCTTCACTGATGAGGTGGTATGCTTAGGATCATGAGCATTTCTTTTCTCTATACTCTTCCCATCACTCTGGTACAAGTTGATCTTGGTCTCATCTGTCCATAGGATGTTGTACCAGAACTGTGAAGCTTTTTTAGATGTCGTTTGGCAAACTCTAACATCTTGTGGTGAACCCTCTGTATTCACTCTGGTCAAGTGTTCTATTGATTGTTGATTTTGACATACATACATCTACATACAACTGTACTACATTCCTCAGTTATTTTCCATGGTCTTCTGGGTCTTTTGGTCTTGTTATGCTCACCAGTGCATTACTTCTAGTGACAGCTCTTTGGATCTCATCTTGAGAATTGACAGCAAAAGTTTCCACATTTAAATAGCACACTTGAAATGAACTCTGGACCTTTTATCTGCACATTGTAATTGGGATAATGAGGGAAAATCACACACCTGGCCTTTGGCTGAGAAGCCAGTTGTCCCATTACTTGGTCCCTTAACAAGTGGTAGGCACATATGCAAACAGTTGTAATTCCTACACCGAGCACCTAATTTGGATGTAAATAGCCTAAAATGAAGTTGTCAGTCTGCAGTTAAAGATCATTGTGTTTGTTTCCTTCCAAATTCATTGTGGTGGTGTATAGAGCCAATAATGGTAAAATTGTGTCGATGTCCCAATATTTATGAATCTGACTGTATATAAGTATTTACAAACTTTAAAAATTGAGCTCAGATGCATCATGTTTCCCCTGTTCATCCTTGAGATGTTTCTGCAGCATAATTGGAGTCCACCTGTGGTTAATTCAGTTCATTGGACATGATGTGAAAAGACACACTTATATATTATTATATATAAGGTCCCACATTTGACAGTTTATGTCCGCACAAACCAAGCATGAAGCCAAAGGAATTTTCTGTAGATGGAATTGTTTCAAGGCACAAATTGGGGAAAGGTTACAGAAAATGTTCTGCTGCTCTAAAGGTCTCAATGAGCACAGTGGCCTCCATCATCCATAAGTGGAGGAAGTTCAAAACCACTAGGGCACTTCCTAGGGTTGCCTGGCCATCTAATCTGAACAATCAGGGAGGATGGCCCTTAATCAGGAAGGTGGTGAAGAACCTGATGGTTACTCTGTCAGAACTTCAGAAATCCTCTGTGGAGAGAGGAGGACCTTCCAGTAGGTCAACCATCTCTGCAGCAACATGGCAGCGCACCTGGAGTTGCCAAACGGCACCTAAGACTCTCAGACCATAAGAAACAATATTATCTTGTCTGGTGTGCATGCCAAGTGTCAAGTTTGAAGGAAAGCAGGCACCGCTCATCACCAGACCAATGCCATGCAGTTACAGTGAAGCATGGTGGTGGCAGCATCAAGTTTTTTTTTAGCTTGCAAGAACTAGGGGAATAGCCATGAAAAAGGGACTGCAGCAATGTACAGAGACATCCTGGATGAAAACCTCCAGAGCGTTGTTGACACAGAACAACAACCCTAAGCATACTGCAAAGATATGAAAGTAATGGCTTCAGGACAACTCTGTGCATGTCCTTGAGTGGGCCAGCCAGATTCCAGACTTGAATCTGATTTAACATCTCTGGAGGGATGTTAAAGTGGCTGTGCACAGACGCTTCCCATCCAACCTGATGTAGCTTGTGAGGTGCTGCAAAGAGGAATGGGTGGAACCGGCCAAAGGTAGGTGTGCCAAGTTTGTGGCAAAATATGCAAAAAGACTTGAGGTTTTAACTGCTGCAAAAGGTGCATTAACAAAGTATTGAGCAAAGGCTGTGAATACTTATGTACATGTGATTTCTCAGTTTTTTAATTTTTAATACATTTTCCAAAACCTTATGTAATTTTTTTGTTCTTGTTGTCATTATGGGGTGTTGTGTATAGAATTCTGAGGAATACATTTATCTCATAAAATATAGAATAATATACAAAAAAATTGAAAATTTGTATTTTCCGTATTCACAGTAGCCGTGAATGTGGCAGCTTTATCTTTAAGTGAATACTCATTGTTTTGCTCATTCCATCACACATACACATAGGTGAGTGTGGCACCGTAAAACAGCACATTCGTGTTAGTGTGACTTTATTGTTACATTATTGAAATAATGTCATTGAGTGCATGATTATATTAGTCTTTTTATACACACCATAGTCCTCATTCTAAGCAGACACTGGCAATCAAATTAATGATGGTTAAGCTTTCTGAAGCTGAGAACTTGGACAGGTACACCTTGTCTTTAGCAAGAGAAGAGCATGAAAGCTACTCCAGTTTTTCTAGATTTGCATAAGAGTATAATTATAGTAGCAATTAACTTGAGTAAATGGAAAGGAGAGAACATTTTCCACTCAAGCATGATAACAAGATGTGTGTTTTTCTAATCGCTTCCTGTAATTTCCCCTTTTTTCTGCCAATAAAAAGAGGTCGGTCATATAGCTGTCACATTTATCAAACTTGATAAACAAACAACTTGTTAATATTAGGCAAATGTTCAATGATAACAGCACACAGACAAAAGAAGGAAAAAAAAAAAGCTAACAATGATGGCTTAAAATTAGATTTAATAAGTTGCAAATCTTGTGCAAATTTGCATATGAAGTGTTAATTGATTATAATGAAGACAACAAAAAAAAAGTTATTTTACCTGTTCCGAAAGGATCTGTCAGTATACTTTACCACTGAATTTGTAGGAAAACCAATTGTCTCAATGTGATGCTCATTCTCTGCCATCTTATTTACATTACAATTCTTATTAAAGGATGCACAAAGACAGCTAGGATTGGGTCTTATTCAGATCCTTTATTTCACATTTCCATTTTAAATGAGGAGTCCATGTTTAATTTTTGGTTGAAGATAGAGAGTTCATCCTCCTGACTCTTGTATACTGTGATTAACGTCTTGAGTCTTGTTCTTATGAGTCCCAATATCCTACCATAGTGTTTATTTTGTTTTGTATGATACGAATTGCAGAAAGAGGTTCAGGAACAGGCAAAGATGAATGGGAATTCCTATAAAATTAAGTGGACATACATCGAATCAGGAAATATGACTGGTGGACTGGAAGACCTTAATTAGCTAATCCTTGGACTTAAATATCTACAACCAACCGTTGAACAAAGAATTCTTCTCAATCATTTTAGAAAAAAAGCCAGTTAAGCATCTTACTTATAGTGCAAAAAAATGGTACATAGGAGGACTTTGTGTGTGCTAAAAGACAAACCGTGCCATAAGACACATCAGAGTTTTGAAGAGAATATAGTAAAAAATTTGATACACAGCCATTCCCATATAAACTGAATATAGGCAGGCTAGGCAGGCTATGCAGGCTATGCAGGCTTTACTCTTTATTCCTACAGCCAATCCAAAAGACCACTGCCAGGAAGCAAGGCAAGGTCAAGGCAGAAGGCCAGCACCAGGAGGGGGAGCTTAGGAGCTGAGACTTTCCTATGTGTCTATACACTAGATGTACCCATTATCTGAACCAACGTTTGGAGAGACACATTTTACAGTCTGACACTAACAACTTACCCATGAGCATCTATTTACATATGGGAGGAGAGATGAGTCTGTGACACATTTTTTTATTACAACGGTGAAATGTAATGTTAATGCACACCTTCTTTTCGAAGGTAGATTAGTTATTTAAGGGCCTTTACAAAGGGCAATTGAAACAACTAGCTGAATTTCCACACTACAAGGAAAGGTGGATGCAAGGATAAGGAAATGGACGAGGGGAGTGGGTAGCAGGTTTGCAAAAGAAAGTTTGGAGCAGGTAAGATATGTGTCACAAAGTTAAAAATTTTTTGGAATGCACCAATTCAAACCAAAAAGGGGAAAGCTTGTCAAGGGTGTTATAAAGTTGCATTAAGTACCATACATGTGTATGAACAGCGTCTTAAGGTAGCCATACACAAGGCGATTCTCCCTCGAAAGATGAGGGATTGAATGATGTCATCCCCCTGCAGCCAGCCCCTCAGCTGATCAGCGGACACCCTTTGTGTGCCGGCCTTTACTTTGAATGGGGACTGCTGTCCCCATTCAAAGTAATGAGATCGACCAGGAATCTCCCGCATGTCGGACTGCACAGTGATGCGACATGCGGGAGATTCCTAGTTGATCTCACTAGGTGGGCCCACCCGATTTTCGACTGAAAATCAGGTGAAAATCTGGTTGTGTATGGCTATCTTTACAGTTAAGTGTGGTGTGCCCTATACATTGACTGATGAATTAGGTGTCATGAAGAGCCCTTTCACACTAGCCCCTCTGCAGTGTACAGTGCCGCAACGTAGTGTGACTAGCATTAATGCAAGTTACACAGGTTTCCATAGGATAGGATAGCCCCTTGTTTGGGTTTATGCTGCGTATTACCTTAAACACCCTGCTGCGTACTGTTTTGCAGATGCAGCACAAGCATCTCCCATACCCATTGGTGACCCAAGCTCAGTGCAAAAAAGCTTTTTTTTTTTACCAGTAATAGACATGCTTAATGGACAGGGTAGCGTTACCACTAGCATGTCGGTTCCTGCCAAAAAAAACAAAAAACACAGCAGCCTAAGCACATGTAGTGGTCTTCTTTATTGTTGTATTTCTCTTTTGCTTCTTCTGGGGAAAAATGGACCCAAAACAAAGTTTTTGATTTTGCCACAGTAATTATTAAGTTTAAACTCTTTACTCGCCTTCTGGACACATATTGAACTTTTCTTTGGCAGTTTTGGCAGCAACCTGTACAAGATATTGCGCCGAAATACAAATGCACAGATTTCCCTTTGAATATTAAAGCTCTTTCATCACTGATGAACACTCTAGTTCAGATCTTTCTAAGTCAATCAGCATCACATTTCTCAGATGCTCCAATTTAGCAGACTGCCAAGGATTTACAAAAGTGGGTTCAGATCCATGCTGGGAGAGTTCTATATATCACCTGACAACTATGGCTTTCATATTTTCATGATGAAAAGGTGAAAGTCGCCCTTCTTAGAGGTTTTTGAAATCTTTACTTCTTTATATTTAAATTAATTTATACTTGAACTAAGTCTGCTGCATCTACAAACATGAATTGCCAATCTGCTCTGCTTGATTGCAACGATTCCTCCTCTGGCGTTGACTATTTGTGTGACAGGATGTGTAATTTGTTGCACAGATACATCACTGTTAGCTGGTGGCTTGTTCATTGGTGCACAAAGCAATAACAGTACAATTCTAAAATTCAGCTCCTAAAGAGTACAAAAGAGACTTCAGCTCTTCCCTTGTGTGAAGTTTGAGTGTAGAGGTTGATTTAGAAATAGAATAGAATGTTGTCTCTAGTCAGTTAACAACATTCTAGATCCTAAGGAAGGCATTTACAAAGTGAAATTGATACAAATTGCTAAAGTAAAGAATGAATACAATTATTGCAAGTATGAACATGCAACCCAGGGCTGTTTCTTGCACTATGCATAGTATGCAAGTGCATAGGGCCCCTTCAACCACTGGGGGCCCTCAAGTTCTGTCAAAATGTGCTTGAATGACCACAGATTTAGAACCAGATTGGCTAGAGACCCTACATTTTGCATGCTTGTAACCGAAGACCATACTTAAAATCCTTCCAAATTGGGGGTCTCTAGCCCCCTTGGTTCTGGAGCACCGCAACCCAATAGTGGGTCACTTTTTTTCATAGAGATGAATTGGAAAGTAAAAATTGCACATTTAAAGCCCCAAAATTAGCCTTATTGGTTAACGAACCCGATGGGCTTGAGACCCCAAGTTTGCCATGGTTGTAGTCAAAGACTATATCTACCGTCCTTCCAAATTGTCTCTAGCGGCCTTGGTTTCCGGAGAACCGTGACCTAAAATTGGGACACTTTTTCCCCATAGAGATGAATGGGGGG
>CM070040.1:35913015-35936571 GCA_036250615.1 Ptychadena robeensis
ATTTTCCCATTGACTATCATTGTAGAAATCGTTGGTGCGGATTTATTGGGTGAAAAAAAAGTTTTGGGAGTTTTGCCATGGATTCCCCTCGTTCCCCCCGTTCGCGAACGCGCAATTCCGGGTTCGCGACATCACTTTTCATCCTCTCCAAAATATTACATTGTTTCTATGACTAAATGTTTAGCAACAAGGTAACAGTTATCAGTAGATAAGACAATATACTATGCTTTGAAATAATTATTTTGTTTCCTGCTAGCTTAATATATTCCAGTCCAGTTCAGCATTTCTTAGTGCTGTATGAAAGAGGTATGAAAGAAGAATTAAATGTGTCTCACTTGTATTATGGACCAGTTTTGATTCACAACCTAAGTTTGGTCCAGAATACGTCAACTGGCTTTTATCCCGATGCCCTACTGTAATAAAGAATTGAGGCTATTCCCACTGTGAGTCCATGCTTATGTTCTTTGATTCTATATGAGAGGTAATCTTCTAACCTCTTTTTTTACTTTGCTTTATTTATAGCCTATTTTGTGTAAAGATTATTATATAATACATTATCCTTGCAGTTGTGTAGGTATTCCTCATGAAACTCATGCTAGAACAGCAAAATATGTGCTTATTAATTTAAAATACATTTTCCTCTAGACATTGAAAATGAGCACCATCAAGATAGATACGGAACAATCAATATCAGCATGTCAGGACTAATTAAGAAAGGCAAAATGGCAACATATATCATAAATGCACGTTCTCTGTCTATAAGCATGGGAGCACATTAAGTCATGGAATGAACAGCCCTATTCATCATTGTTCTGGCTTTTGATTCTAGTCTAAAAGCACAGCAGGACAAGCAACATGTTTCAAGCTCACATGCTTACATTTCCTTTGATAGGGCTGCCCATGACAAGATCTTGTATAATCAATTAACAACAACATTGCTCAGCACTGAAAGCCCAGGGGGATCAATAGCATCGTCAAGGCACATGTGAACCATGCAATGATGTAAATTTATGTTTCTGTTGCTAATGACAGTACCAGTTTCTAATGGCACTTAATGTAGGAAAATAATTCACATGGCAGTAAAAAGTAGTGTCAGTCTACCTTTTCTTCTAATTAGTTGTGCTCATGCTTTTTTGTCTGTTTTTAAGTTTACAGTAAATTGTAGGTGTGGGGGGAAAAAAGTATTTAGTCAACCCACAATTGTGCAAGTTCTCTAACTTAAAAAGATGAGAGAGTCTTGAAATTTTCATCATAGGTACACCTCAACTATGAGAGACAGAATGGTGGGAAGGAAACCACAAAATCACATTATCTAATTTTTAAAGAATGTATTTGCAAATTTTTAGTGAAAAATAAGTATTTGGTCAATATGAAAAGTTAATCCCAATACTTTGTTATATACCCTTTGTTTGAAAACATTTGACATCTAAAGGGTATGTAACAAAGTATTGAAAAATACTTATTTTTCCACCATTATTTGCAGATAAATTCTTTAAATATCAGACAATGTGATTTCCTGGATTCTTTTCCCCCATTTTGTCTCTCAAAGTTGAAGTATACCTATGATGAAAATTACAGGCCTCTCTTATGTGGGAGAACTTGCACAATTGGTGGCTGACTAAATCCCCCCCCCCCCCCCCCCCCCCCCCCACTGTATATATAGATAGTTAGGTAGAGAAAGGCTGTCAGTGTAGGTTATATAGTGATAAAAAAGGTAATCTAGGGAACGTTCAATGCATTGCTTTGGCAATATGCACAATGAACAGTAATGACTGGAGAACATGAATTCTAGAATTACATTTTTTTTTGTGAATATACTGCTAAGAATTTGCAATATTTTGTGAATGCAAATATATCATATGCTTCTCATCACTACTCCTAGGCAGCCATAAACTCCACTTCTACAATTCATTAGTTAAATTTTAAAACATGTGTACATGTATGTACGAGATAAAATCTTATGATATATAGATCACTCAGTATCTCATATCTTAAGCTAGCCATACACGGGTAAATTCCAGTGCAATCGACCCCAATCAATCCCAGCGTGGTGACATCACCACGCTGTGATTGATTGGGGATCAATTGAATGGAAATCAATGTGCACCACATGGGCACATCGATTCCCGTTCAATGGGGACCTCTGGGTTGCCGTTTCTCCCCAGCTTCCAGCGTGTGAATCTGAACACGCTAGAAGCTGGGCAGAAATCGATCCATTCTCTCTCCCCGTAAAAGTGAAGAGTGCTGACTCCGCCCCTTCACACTGAGGCAGAGCTGAGAGCCAAGGACAGCTGTGTGAAGAAGGCTGGAGCCAGCTGTTCCTATACTTTACATGAAGATTCTTCTTCATGTAAAGTATTGGAGATTGAACAATGTTTTCCAATACGTTGGAACCCTGTTCAATCGAGTTCCTTCGAGCGGGCTCTATTGAACCCGCTTGAAGGAAAGCATACACGGGTAGGATTGTAAGCAGATTAGAGTACAACCAATCACCGTGACCATGCACGTTGATTGATTGTACTCAAATCTTTTTTTTTACAAATCTACCCATGTGTGCTTAGCTTTAGTATAAGAGGACAAATCACTGTAAATATGTCTGCATAAGACAAGAACAACAAAAGCATTATCAAATCATATCAATTCACCAAGGCTGTAGATCAGTCCACCTTCTGGCAGGGTATGTGAATCATCTGCCACCATGTTTTGGGATACCATTTGTAAAATATTGGGCCCCTCAAAGGCAGTTGACAGAATATCTTATATAAACATAATAAGGCCACAGTAGTGGGAGGCCAATTCGTTCACCATTTTGCTATACATCCTCCATCTTGATGTCTCACTATGGTTTTATGATAAAATTACAGAAACTACCCTTACATATAATGTTTTGAAAGTAGGGTGACAAGAAGTAAACAAGTCTCCTATGGGTGCAGAAAGGGCATCCAAACACAATAAGGGATTTTAGCTACAGAATAATTTCTTCAAGATCATGCTGGATTAATATTAAAGTGGACATAAATGCCCCTGTTGTGCTTTGTGACCCTATTATTGGGACAATCTGTACAAAAAAGATAAAAAAAAATCCTCACCTGTAAGGAGATATACCTAAACGTCCCTTGCAGCCCATCCCCTCCTCTTTTCTCACCACAGCCAGGCGCATTCTTCTCTCTTCTGTTTATCTCACCTCCAATACAGAAAACTGTCACTTCATCACATTTGTATACACTGATCTCCTTGCCATTGAAAGCCATTGTACCTGACACTCTTGGTGGGTGTGCATGTTACTGCAACCAATACTTGGAAGACTAAAAAAACATGGTGTGACAGGAAGCCTGTCAAATCCTCTGGATGTATCCAGTCTGGCATATATGTGTGTCCCAGGTACCGCCAATATGCAGAGTACTTTGCTATCTGACCAGCAGAGGGAGCTGGAGTTGCTAGTCCTGGGGCAGGGTAAGACCAGCTGTGTCCTGTTTTCTAATTAGAGTTGGTTTGGCTCTATAAACCCCCTCACCTGCTCAGTCAGGTGGCTCCACCCTGAACCAGTCCTGTGTGTGACTGGGGGAGCTGTAGTACCTGTGTGAAAAGATCTCCATGTGTTTGCTTATATGGACTGCTGGGATTCTGGACTTTTATGCCTTCTTGGATGTACATATTGTATATAAGACTTTGCACAATAAACCAACCGTGTGTTTTCACCTGCGAACCTGTTTGCTGTGCCTCTTTCGCCTGCTGGGGACCCATCCAGAGTACCGCACCTTGCCGCTCTACCGCTAATCCCCCACAATGGTTAATTCCACAGAGACTTTGACGTTGACATCGCATTGACATGTGTTGTTTATCGGTTACAGATTTTTCCTTTGTTATGTTATGTTTTCCTATAATCTGTGAGATGTGTAACATAAAAGGCTTAAAGGGCATTAACCACCATACTTGTAATTTGACATACCGGGATTGAGCAAAACAAACTACGATTAGGCAGCCTATTTTCCCTGCCTTAAAGTCATATAATAGAATAACACAAAGGATACGTCTACAAAAATTAAATGTTTATATAAAATATTTAGGTAAGAATAACATGTAAAGAATACATCACATTGCAGTTATAGAGAAATCAATATCTATATCTTGAAACAGAATTTGAGTACGTCAGTAAAATTGACTTTTAGTGGTGGCAGTCTACAATAATTTGTCCTTCTCTGTGCCATTGGACTCCAAAGGAGTGCTTCGCAGTCAGACCAAGCTAAAAAAAACAATGGCTGCCAGTAAACTTACAAGATTTGCAAAATTGAGTGATAAAAATAAATATATTGTCTCTGGAGTTCTGTTTTGAACCAGTTTTAATTTTTTTTTTATCAATTTTTTGTAGAAGTTTAATTAAAGGGCCAGTCTTATTTTATGGTTGGGTTCCTACCACCCTTGAAATTTTGCATCCTCTTTAAAATAATTTTAACTCACTCACTCCAATAAGTATGTGTAAAGACCTTTAAAAAGGTTGCTGGCCATAAAATGCAAGCAAGCTTATTCTTGTAAGTGTAAGGCTAAGAAAAACATTGTGTTTTAGATTTTAAGAGCCCCTGAGCCAAACATGTCTTCTTTCATTATGATAGAACCGATAAAACGTTCTCATAATGAGTTTATATGTTAGAATCATCAAAATTGTTGGAGATGTAAGGTATTTAGGTAAGTATTTCTCTAGCTTAAGTAATTTTTGAATAAGGGAAGTTAAAATGACCGCATGACAGACTATAAGATACACTTTTTTTCTCATTCAAATCATTTGGAAAAAGGTGTCTTATGGTCCGAATATGTACAAGCTATTGTTTTTTCTTTAGTCCCAAATATCCTGGAAGCAATAGCTGTGCATCCCATGGGATTAAAAGTTTTTCCATTTCCCCCTGCCAAGTCAAAAGGCCACTGCCCAGAGGGAGATTTTAGCTGTATTAACACCTTTTTTGCCTTGGAACAATAATCCTGGTAAGATGCTCCTTAATACAGCTTGGCACTTCTTTCAAACAATGTAAGTATATATGTACACCAGTTTCTTTTTGCGCATTACCAATTTAACACATTGATCTTCCCCTTGATTATATCCGTATGTTCTGTTCCTTTTCTAGCTGGAATACAATTGGGAAGCTTTGAATGAATAGCCTTTTGTAATTGCTATAATACTTCAGCCTCATTACATTTTCTTTAAAAACTACCAATCCCGTCTAACGGCCTACTGGGAATAATTGCAGAATGAAACCATTTGCCATACTATGTGAAATCTTTTTGAGGCAATTTGCTTATTATTTGATCTGTTCATGAATTTTAATTTAAGGAGGGAAAGTTTAATTATATAAAAAAAAGAAACTATCCAATCAGATTGAATTTTCTAAGTGATTTGATTCTGAGGTATACAGTATTCTGTTCCACAGTCTGTCCGTGATGTGTTTATTTCATTTGCAATAAACAAACAGTTGGAAAACATCTAGCCAGAACTTTCAGAAGTTGCCCACTTTAGTGACTCAAACTATTCTAGGTTGAGAGACAGATGGTGCAATAAGCTTTTCCAAGTAGGCTATCTCCATTTACGAGAGCATAAAATTGATTTTAGATTATGTGGAAGAGTGCATTTATTTACTTCTCAAATTATAGAGGATTGGCTTGTCAGTTCACTTAAAACTGTCATTTCAAGAATAATTGTACTTTTCATTCTTACCTACCTCTAAATGTACCCAGCCTGGTAAAATACCTAACTTACTGAACCACTTTTGCCTCTTTCTTCTTATGGTTGAGCCATACCCATAGCACCCTCCAGACATTTTGAGTATAGCTCACCCATAGAAATGGGTGAACAGGGGTTTGTACGTTGTTACATTTAAGAACAACATGCTGTGATGTGCTTCTGACATCTTTCACACCATCATTAATTTCAGCAATTTGTGCTCCAGTTTATGCTCTTTTTGATTGGCCAAAATGTGCCCCTCCTCCCATGTTCATCAATGTGCCATGGACATATTCCATAGAGGGTCCAATTAGTCCTATCACCATAGAATGTCAGCACATGTAGATGCTTCCAAGTGATTTGATTTAAGTGTATACTGTAGATATATCTGCTGGAGCATATTCTTGGCACTTATTGGAACCGAAGAAGTGCTTTTAATAAGCTTAGAAATGTCTTTTTTTTTTAGAGAACAAGGCCAACTGAATGTAAATAACTAACATTAGTGATTACTTTATCTAAAACAATGAATTTTCACATAAAAAGTTTACATAAAAAGTCAATGTTTTTGATGAATGTCACTTTTGAAAAGCAATTAGCTGGACAGAAAAGATGACACTGTTTCATTGTCTAATTACTTTGTAGCACCTTGCAGCTAATAAATTTGTCACATTGAATTATTAATGAGGAATGAATATTTGACTTGCTGCTTTGAATAGAAAAATGTTCATTATCAGACGGCATTGTTCTTTCTGTATAATGAGCATGGCACTATGAGAGTTACTGAAAGGTGAATTAAATAGATTTTATTATTCCCATCATTATCATTTGCAACTTAAAAAAATATTAATTAAAGCTTTTTGTTTTCATTTTTATTTAATTAATTTTGCTCAGTTTTAACTGAGTGTTGCAGAGAACATTACGGATATGCATGCATGTTGAAGCACACATTGCGACATGTTGTGTGATGCATCAACCCATACCCATCCAATTCCACTGGGTCTTCAATGTTCTTTGTTTGCTGTAGCAATGAACTTGGCGGAAGAAGAGCTACATCTCCAAAGAATATATTTTTCATCACAGAGATTTGAAGATAATGCTGCTTTCAAAACTGGTCAGTTATTTGCCGTTTCAAGCATTATGTGCTCTCCATGTGCCCTTACAGGGAGAGAACTGTATCAGTGAGGAGGAGGAAGAATGAGGTGCAGTGTGCCCTTACAGAACAGAACTGTTGTGTCTGCTGACCGGGGGGTTTTATTGGTGAGGAGAAGCAGCCAATATCAATCCCCCCAGTCAGGAGGGGGCCCCATCCAAGAAACTTGCATAGTCAAGAAAAGGTACTGGTACAGGTTCATAATGCCCTCCATTGGTGTTCATAACTCCGCATTTTGCTGGATCAGGTATGACCCAAGTATATGGAGATGGTCAAATTGTTTTGACTTTGTGAGTTAGTTGCAAAGCCCCTGAACATGCTATCATCACCAAAATTGCTGGAGATGTAGAGAAGGGTTGTGGAAACATTTGAAAAAAAAGCATTGCCCTAGCATATGTTGTAATTTTGGGATATGCGTATCCCTTAACTTTAATTAGAAAGTACATACAAACATATGGAATGTTTAAGGTAGAAAGGCTTATTTTCTGTGTATAGGGATGTGAGTAGCATTTTCTTTATTGTTCATTTCTCTGATCTACATTATAAGGAATAGCGTATAATATAGGAACGACTTATAATGCACTCCTGGTTGCAGAATAATAGAAGAGACTGTGGGTCACATGGAGGAGGTAAGTAAAAGGTAATGTAACACTATTTATTTACTGTAGCAATCAACAATCATTTAAGACAAGAGTGCAGAAAAATAGTTAGTAATTTATTTTTAACATGAGTTAACTGTTGTTAACTGATACAGCTTTACAATGGTATTATTAACAGTTTTAATAAAGAAGTAAAAGTAAAAGAAAAAATCCTTGTTTTAATAAAGGGGATCAAAAAAAGTAGTGTGTTCACAGAAGCTTGTGTTAATAAAAAAAAAATCAAACGGCAATAGAACGGTGCCACTAAAGACTCCTGGTGCTCCCACGGTTGACTATATGGGCTCTCCTGATTTAAGCCTTGTAGTGCAGATCTATGTTTACTGAAACAGAAGTTCATCTTTAAGGTTATGAAATTCCGTTAAAAGTTTTTTTTGGTTTTTTTTGCCTAGGGTTGTAGTTTTTAAATTGTAATTAATTTGTGGTTTTAGATATTTATGATACAATAGTTTCTTAGTTTTTGAGTTAATGGTGCACTATAATACCACAAGTAAACAGTTAAATATAAATATAGCCAAGCTGTAATAGGTCACCTTGTAAGGACACCTGCTCTCACTGCAACAGAAAAACTGTATGAAATTGAAGAAAACACAAATTAAGTAATCCCGCGGCACAGAAAGTAGAAAAAATGCTTATAAGGCATAATAGTATTCTGAATAAGAAGTAAGTCTTTAGATCAATATGGTGCTGGAGGTTTTTCAGGCTGTACAAAGGGCAGATGAGATAGGACAGACAGTTCTTGCTTACCATAGGCCTAGATGATAAGGACATGGTGTACGTCCATCAACCTAAACACGTGTAAACATTTATTTACATAATGATTAATAATTGAGACAAATTTAACCTGACTTTGCACATTTTCTTTCATGAAAATAGATTGATACTCTGCTGTTAGGAAATTATTGCCTCTGCCTTCTGCATTATGTGATATAATTAATGATTAGAAGTGACCTAAATCACACCTTAATCTGCCATGTAAGCTTTCTGTTCACAATAAAATAAAAATGTGTATTAAAATATGTTTGATGTTATTTTTACATGGCAGTTCAAGAAAAGAAAAGCTTCAGATATTCTTTTGGCAGCTGGGACCATTTACAAACACTCTGTATGAAGCAACATCCTCCTCTCTGGTCTTCCTTGAACTAGACTCATCTGCTACTCCTCGCTGCAAATCTCTACACTGGCTTCCAATTGTCCAGAGAATTACATTTAAAGTCCTGTGCCTTGCTTTTAAATCACTCCACACCTCCTGTCCTCCTTACATCTCCAACCTGGTACACAAATACACCCCTAAATGCCCCCTCCGCTCCTCCAGTGACCTATTAATGACATCCCCACTCATACCACTCATACGCATACCTGAATAGTGCTTCATAAGTAAAAATCTTCTAAATTTGGTTCATCATAGAAATGGAAGTATTTATCATACTGCTCAAGATCATGAGCATTATGATGCCTTTCTGAGGAATATTATTTTAAGTTTTATACCAGTTACAAACATATCAATTGGCAACACTGAGTGTAATGTAACTTTCTCTCTTTCCATTTTATCTTTGATACCGGAATCTGTATTTGTTGCAGATACACAAAGTTTACCTTTCCAGATGGAATCTTTCAGCTACAGAGGTGATGAGGAGAACAAATCAAATATCATATTCAGTAAAAGAAATCATAAATTTGAAACGGTGACATGTCACAGCTAGTGAGGTTAGATTTACGATGCTTCACATGTTAGTTAGCGCTCTAAGCTTTTAATATACAATAGTGACCTGTGTAATTAGTGGGTAAGCTTTGTGCTTTGTGACTAAGATGAGGAAATTATCCGTGTCAATGTATATTATTAGTTCGGGGTATTTGCATCTATATAAGTGAACATATAGATGCAAATACCCCGTTTTTTTAAGTCTAAAGCAGGGTACAGATGTGGGGATATGGGTCAAATCGATGGCCGTTTCTAGTGCTCTAGTGTGGCTCTCACGGCCATCTATCTGACCCATATAATCTGTGCCCTCCGCTGTTTTCGAGTGGGACAAATCAATCCAACTCAAAAACAGCTTTATCGGACATGACATGTAATTACGGCCAATGTCCGATGATTTGCTTAGAAACCACGGATCTCCAAGCAAAGCTTCAGCTGCCGGGGAGAGAGCAGAGCCTTCTTTCCAGTCCCGCCGATATCTGACAGCAGCGTAATGACGTCATCACGCGGCTGCAGGGTATCGAGCCGTCTGTACCCTTCTTTACAGTAAAACTGTGCCAAAAAATATAATAAAAATAAGCTGTGATATACATAGACCACCATCAGGTTTTTCTGCTATTCACAGCTCTGTTTGTTAAAGAAATTACTACATTCAAAATTACCAATTGGGTTAAATAATTCTCAAAGGAAAATGTCTACTGCAGGAGAACTCATCACATTATCAATTTGATCAGCTGATAAATGAAAGCTTCTCTGATTGGCTGGACTTGTTTAATACTATACAGTAAAGTAAAAATGGGACCCTGACCAGTAAATTAGACACGTATACATTGATCATCTGGTCAAATTGATGATGTTCTCCTCCATAGAACGTTTCCTATGAGAACTTGCTATGCTTAGTGGCCATTTATTTATCTTCACTTCTGTCTGGTAAAACATTTGTTTAAAATGCAAGCAGACGTGTCTCTACTTACCACTAGAGCAATATACTAATATAACAATAGAAATTTTGACCTGAGTTCCAATACCATTACTACTCAAGTATAGGCCAATCCAAACTTAAGCCGAAGTTATTTATTCTAACCAGAAAGTACAAAAAAATGTATAACTTCAGTATAAGCCTAGGAAGGGAAATTCAGCAAAAACACACAGCAAATAAGCTTTTGTTTTGTCTCATCATTTCAATGAGCTGATTTGTGAGTTAATTGCAAAGCTCCTGAGCATGATATCATCATCATAATTTGTGGAGGTATAGAGACGGGTTGTAAGAACATTGTGAAGAAAAAGTATTGCAGTAGCTTATAAAATGTTTGCATAAAATAGGTTCAAATCAACTTATGTCAACTTAAAATTTTTTTTTCTCAAATGTACAAACAACCTTCCTCTACATCTTCAGCAAACTTTGTAAGGATACCATGTTCAGGGGCTTTGAAGTCCACCT
Organism: Ptychadena robeensis; assembly: GCA_036250615.1. Classification (NCBI taxonomy): domain Eukaryota; kingdom Metazoa; phylum Chordata; class Amphibia; order Anura; family Ptychadenidae; genus Ptychadena; species Ptychadena robeensis. The sequence goes on from CM070040.1 coordinate 35,923,672, forward strand.
GTGGAATGCCATGATTTTCATCTTTTTATTTGAGTATGAGCCGAATATAAATTTTTCACCACATTTTGGGTGACTCATGTTACTTATAGTAGAGTATATACTAAATTATAAAACAAATTCTAATTCTAAAATGAAGTGCATACACTTTAAAATAAACTTTCTATGTTAACATAATCCCACTTTTTTTTGTTCCTCTGGATTCCCCACTATAGTCACATTTCTAGTTCACATCTACCTGGCAATAACCATGTTCATGTGTGACAGTGATGCATTGAGAGAAAGAAGGCCATCGGAAAACTGGTTATGCATCAGTAAAGTTAGGTGTCTAGGACCAGATGGAGATGTTGAATAACAATGACCACCTGTAAATGCAAAGCAGTCAAAAAGAAATAATAATAAAAAGAAATAAATGTATGCATTAGAATTACTGCTTTGTAATGGAGTCACATACCATCTATCAGCTCACATAAATACTGAATTTGACTTTATTTATACACAATAAAAAAATTTTAAGTAGCTGAAACTGTGTACAGCTGCAGAGAACCTCTTGGAATTCCGACACCGTACGCTGGATTTTTACAAATAATACTTGCTTTGCTGTGTTTTGCTGCCATAAACAAATAGCTGTCATAACAGTCTAACATTTCAACAATGCAAGTAAGACAAGCAAACATCAAGTTTTACTTGTAAAGTAATAATCAAACCAGTGAATAATAAATAGCTGAAAACTCGGAAGTAGTAGTGTTTCAGTCGAGCCCAAATTACAGTCTTGTAATGGCCTCATGCATTTACAGGTGGAGAGTAATACAGAAAAAAGGGCATTGCGACTTAAATGTTTCATGAAGGAAGGATTCTATTTCAATAGTGTGCCATTTCTCTGAAATATGCTTCAACGCATAATAGTTCCGGACAAAATCTGCTTTCAGAAATGCATTTGTACGTGTTGAATGCTCCTTTATCTTCTGCTTGCTGGTTATTATTTCTTATGGGACAATATGTTACTGTAACATGAATGATCACAGTAATAAGAAGAATATCAGTATAAAATGTGGCTGTCCAGCCATACTTTGTGAAGTCATGAGAATTTCAGACCCTAAAGTGAACAAATAAACTTCAATTGGTGTAATAATTTGGGCCGTGTTTTAACATATTATGTGTTGAAAGTTTATTAGGTCAAGTCAACCCTAGACTTTAAATATGCAGTTTTTTGTGAATGATAAGATGCACCGGTGGATAGGACGCACCCCTCTATACGGCATGTGCATATTTTCTCCTCTCTGCTGTAACCACTTCCTTCTCTCCCTTTTCCCTTTTCCTAAGAGTTGATAGACAACAGGAGAAGGGATAAGCAAGGAGTGATTAGAGAAGAGAGACATGCAGCACCTGCTGCTAGTGTCTCTCAGCTCTGCAACTCGCTTTGATCACTCCTCTCCTACCCCCTCCTATTGCTAGAGAAGGACAAGGGACAGCAGGGACTGGCAGTGCACTCACCCAGCCCCTGTATACAGCATGTGAGTGTGACTCCTCTGCTCTGACAAATTTTCTCAGATAATGCCCAATAAACTGTGCTTTACCCCCTCCCCCCTTTGAGGAGAAAATATGTGTCTTATAGAGCACAAATTATGGTACATCTCTGTACATGGTAGAAAATGTGTGCATGGTGTGGTGTGCACACTAATGTACAAAGCATAGTTCACAAAGAATGGAAGTATAATGCCCCGTGTATACAGCAGCTTGCTTTGACAGAACAAGATACCCATCATAAGTAAGAAGGTTCAGGCAAGTGGATTAACGTTGTTTTGATGATTATATTTTATTCTTTTAATCTTATACCTACATCCCTATTTTCAAACCCCCTACCCCCCTACGTTAGGGTATGTGATACCTGTTGGATCATCAGGTAAAATATAAAAAACTGTAAAACCAAGAACCTAATGTTGATAAGCCTTCACTGGCTTCAGGCAAATTTCTCTGAAATGCATTCCCAATGCTTTCCATTAAAAGCAACTGGGCAGTCTGCACATTTGTGCTATACTAGTTGTATACTAATGACATATTGTACTTTTTGAAGTTATAGGTGGAATTGCTGAGGCATACGTCATTTCCACCAAAATGCATGTTCTACCACCAATGCTGTAAAACCTGGAACTATTGCAAATGCAAATAGGTCCTCAATGCATGGGAGGAGGACATCCTGGTCTGGTTTCCAGTCTTCTTTACAACTCTGGAGTAGTTATGAAGTCATAGAATATGTGTAGAGATGCTGGCTGAAGATCTTCAATGGCCAGAACTGTTAAAGGACTGCAGAGGACTGGCAAGTTCAGTGCCATTGACTCAGGTGTCTCCAACACTTATCATATGATTTCATAGAAGTATGGTGGATGTCTTTGAAAATTGTCCTGTTGTCTGCATTTTATGTGTTCCTCCTTGTTGTGAAAGATCCTCAGCAGAGATATCTCCACATAACTGTGACTCTATGCTAGCCCAAGGAGGTGCTAATGTCAGGGCAATAAGGAAGAATTCACACACTGACACAACATTCGTGTGCCTCCCAATATAGATATGATGGAGTACCGTATATACTCGAATATAAGCTGAATGCACCTTCAATGTGCTCAAAAAGTAAATTCTGCTTATATTCTGGTCAAGCGATGAAAATCGGGGCATTTTGTAGGTGGACTTTATGAGTGAAGTGCAAAGCCCCTGAACGTGCTATCATCCCCAAGAGAAGGTTTGTGGGGACATTTGGAAAAAAATATTATTGCTCTAGTATATGTAGTTTTTGCATAAATTAGGTTCAATGTTTTTAAATTGACTTAATTTGAACTTATTTGTGTAAAAACTACATATGCTAGAGCAATACTTTACAATGTTTCCACAACCCTTCTCTACATCTCCTGCAATTTTGGTGATGATATCATGTTCAGGGGCTTTGTAATTAATTTACAAATCTGCTGAATTAAATAATCACATTTTTCAATTTTTTTAAAAAAAAATTACGTACCTTGGCTTATATTCGGGCCGGATTATACTTGAGTATATATGGTAACCTTTAAACAACCTGTGAGTGCCTGCAGATTTGTGTGCAGGCCTCATGAGCGTGTGTGTGGGGGTGGTGGTTTGTGAATGCTGCCTTAGGTTTGAGGGGGCATGGTTCTAAATATGTTCTGGCCCCTTGCAATATCTGTCCTTATTAGTGTATCAAGGCAAAACATTGCCAAGTATTATAAGACGATGGTTAATATTCTGCATTTTCTCTCCTAGCTGGTGGTATTTACCCTCAGTTATAACTCAGCTACAATATATAATATATATATATATATATATATATATATATATATATATATATATATATATAAAAGGTATTAACAGGAATCACTTAAAACTATGCATACAGAACATAAGACTCCTTTACTTAGTTACAATAAGTACTTTAACTGGCCTATAGATTAACAATATAGACAGAGTGATACTTAGCCACAGATCCTCTAGCTTACATCTTCTCTCCCCACTTGCATGTGTCTGAATATCCTCCTTGCTCCATCACACTCATACCATTGTCCCAGTGATATCCGCCCAGCAAGGTGCAGAATCTTAGTTATGGGAAGTGATGTAATGACCATGTTCTTGGTATTACCTCAGGAAGGGGGTTGATCATGATACTCCCACACTTCCTGTGATGTCCATATGGACGGTAATAAATATACACACTCCTGCCCGGTAACAGCCCTCTACATTTTCTGCAACATCAGCAGCACAGCAACAGCTTGTCAGGCACTGTCATAAATGACTGAAATTCAACAGCAGGAATATGTTACTCAATTTCTGAAGCCACTTTGACAGTATAATGTCTCACTGAGAGAGGAAGGAGATGTGCTTAGGCAGCATGTACTGCTCCATAATGTGATGAGGTACAGACCCCCCAGTCACCTTATTGTTCACATGACAATAATGTAAAAGGTCATAGATGGAAACCAGCTTTACAGAAGATAGAAAGAGTAAAGAGGGAGGCAATGGTTATGATAATAGCTGGTAACTGCCATTTTTTACTCTTTTCTCCTTGAAAAAAATAATAAAATAAACAATATTACATTGGGTGGGTATAGGAACTGCTGGTTGCTGTTTTATGATTCATCTACAGGATCTCAGCTTGTGCCCATGCATCACCAATAAAGCCCGGCAATAAGAAATTATCATATACATAGCATATATTATATAGCAAACAATAAGATTACAAAGTTTAACCATAAAGATATACGATTCATTATTTTTAACCATGTCACTTTTTTTTTATTTCATTGGGCTCATCCTATAATGTAAATTCCTTTTCTGAAAACATCAATTCATGTCAAAAATGGGTACTGCATGTGGGAAATGTCCATTAAAAATTAATGACAGCATCCCACTGATGCATACAATATGAGCCTGTTGTTTTTCTGGAATGTATTGGTCGTGCCATGCCCATTGGTTTTCAGTGGGTGTGTAATGAATGCATTGCAAGTCCCCCCACAGTGACTTATTTCCCGCAACCAGCATGGGCTGAACTAGGGGATAAAACGTGTTGGACTTTTAGCCTTACACTTATCCTAAATAAAACCTACAATCTAAAACATATGTATACATTTTCATTTAAACAATCTATTAGGAAAAAATAAACAATCTTGTTTCTTTATACAAATGTTTGAAAAACTGAATACATTATAAGAACATCATTTGGAATAATACAAAATAAAATACCAATAAATATATGTAAAGCTATAAATAATACAACTAGCACAGCTGGTGAATGTATAAAAATATTGGTTTGTTTTGCCTATGAAGGGGTTAAGCGTTGTTCAGTGTTTGGTTGAGAAAAACTCCATTAACGCCCTTCTGAAAATGTTGCTCGGTATTAATTTAGAAGAGGAATGAAATGCAGGCAGCAGAGCAAGGCTCCGTCTTGGTGTGTCCAATACCTGTTTGTGCTGCTTATAAGCAAGATGATGCATAACGCTGCAAGAGTCTCTATGTAGCTACTGACATTCACAGTCTATGAAACTGTGAAAGACAAATTGTCCACATCATCACGTCATACTGATAAGTAGAAAAAGTCAATGTTTAAAAAGCTTGCCGTTCTTGAACTGTGCAGTGTAAGTACTTAAGAATGGAATAGAGATTTGCTAAATGAAAATAGGGAAAAAATGTTTTGCATATAAAAGAACAGGATTATACAGTGTAGATTATTTTTCATTGAGTTTAACATGAGCAGGGGATTTATTGGAGTGAATATGCATCGCTGGATTCAGCAAATGCCTACCAACCTGATCTGCTCACCCAAAAAATGAAATAAGAAAAACACATTTCTTTTTTATAGCCTTTATAGAGCCCCTGCAGTTATAATTGTGAAAACACTCATAACCTGGCTCATGGTAAAACCCATCAGATCCATGTGTAGGGATAGCTGGCTTCTCTGAACATGTGGTGCTGGCCGTTTCAGCATGTAGATGTGCAGACAATTAAGCAGACATCTGTTACTTCACATTTTATAAGAGGTCTGTTCATAAACTGAGGGTGAATACGCAAACATTTGTCATGGATTTGCAAATCAGCAATTTGAAAGAATTTTCTATGTGGTTAATGTGTTTAGTATTGGCTTGTGTAAAATAAAAAACCTTAAAGATTTGTATGTGACCAACCCTGTATGAGGCTACCCGGTGTAGTCAGCACACAGGAGAGCCATACTGTTGCTCTTACGTCAAGCACCTTGGTTGGGGTTTCCAGCTGACCATTTTGCCCTCTGAACAATAATCCAATCAATGTGCTTAAATGTTGTTGACAATCTAATCTAGTCCAATCTAGGTGCAAAGCGCACTGCTAAACATCCAGATTATTATGGACTTACTCTATGGAAACTCTGGCTTTTCAGCTAAATTGACTCTGGGTTGCTGACAATTTCCTCTGGCTAAGCAGCAACATCAGGGGTGCCCAGACTTTTTGGGCTTGCAAGCTACTTTTAAAAATAATCAACCAACAAAAAAATTGTAAACATATACTATTTTATATATATGCCAAGTATACGTTACATATAAAATATGTATGGCACAACACAACTCCCTAATAAGTGAAGGTAACGGCCGGCACACAAAAGGTTCCAGCCGATGCTGTCATCTCTGGAGAGCACCGTGATGACGTCATCACGCTGCACTCCAGAGCTGATCTGACCTGCTCTGTCGGCCACCACTCGGTAGGTGTGTGGGGGCCTTTAGTCCTCCAATTGCTTCTTCTACTGAACCTCTCCAGTCCTGATAATGATTAGGATCTTCCCTCCACTATAAGGCTGCAATTAATATCCTCTGTCTAAATGTAGATGTCCTACTATGGGCCATGTGCTTGAAAGAAAAGATATGAGCATGTGCTACTTGCTGTGTGAATTTTCCTAGTTTACAATGTGTTTATGTGTTTCTGCGGGAGTGCTGAAGTAACTTCATTTTCATAGAAAATGCTAATAATAACTGAGCAGAAAAAACTGCGCTGTGTGGTCACCAACCAGATCATCCCTGTGACTTTCCAACTAGAGTCACTAAATCTTTGATGACTGACATTAAAAAACAAAATTGCTGTCAGCTAAAGGACAACTGTGTATGTAAAGAATGTTATATTGTAGCAGAGATGAAACCATGGTCTCTGTCTGTATTAAAACAACTCCGGGGGCGTGGCCTGGCAGCCGATGGAGGAGCAGCTTCAGCACTGAGCTCCTCCATTAGGACAAGAAACACCCTGAAATCCCTCACTTATCCCTTAAATTGTCACCCCATTCACCCTTGGGCGCCATCCACATAGCCCGCGTAACATCCAGGACGACATTTGGACCGCCCGACGACGCAATGCGGCAGCATCCCATAATCGAGGCCGCGGCTTGGGCCTAGTACGGACCGCCAGCATACGACCGGCGTAGCGGGACCACCTTAAAATCAACTCCAACCTCCGCCGGGTGACCCCACGACTCTACAAGAGGGCCCACGGACCGGACGCATTACCATCAACAGCCCGTTTTGGTAAGCGCGATTACGCAAGACTGGGGTTTTGGGCCTATAGCGGCGGACACTGAGTGGTCACGAGCAGCCGGGTTAACGTCCCACCGTTCCCTGGACATAACCGGAGGCCCCCTTCTACAGGAATTGACAGTCTCAGGGACACCTAGAGGTCCAATCCCCGCACGGGCCCAAAATTGACGCCGAGGCTTCGGCCTACTAGGGAGAGAAGACTTGAGTGGGATCTAGGTGAGGAGCCTGATCGGCAGGGGTCAACCACAGGAGGGACCGGTCAAGTAAAACTGATGGGCTCAGCTCTCCAAAACTCCTATTCTGGGCACCAAAACGGCAGGCCTTTCAGACAGCACCAAAATCTAGGCCGGGGTTCAGGCCTACTTGGGCCTAGGACTGCTATACATCGCCTCAGAGTCTGTCATTAGTGCTGCAGCTGATTTCTTGGGTCTACTCAAGAGACACTAGCAAAGCTCACACGGATTTCATTTTGGCCAAGAAGAATAATAAATTGAGCCATCTGTGAGGCTTAATTGAAGTTCACCAAATCCTCACAGTTTTACCAATATAAGCTGATCAACATCTACCTCCCCCACTGTGATCAAGTCCAATCTTTCTATACAAGAATACGAGTGAATAATCAGATCTGGTGGTTCACGTCACATCTTATATCTGAGTGAGAACTTACCATTTATCACACACGGCTGGCATTTGCTCACAGTACTGCACCCTAAAAATAGAAGCATTATAGGGATCTAGTCCAAACATGCAAGAGTGAGGACACAACTCATGGGAGTGCCGTGAGCCGGGTCTCCAGACACAACAATCTCGTCACTTCAAGCTATCATTTGCGATTGCATCCATGCCGAAGGGAGATAAGAGCATGGGGAAAGCTACAAAAAAGTATTACACACAACAGGAGAAAGTTGTGGGTCACAAAGGAGGCTCTAAGATGGCGGCTACGCGTCAAAACTCAGCAGGAAATGTGAAGTCCCAGGACAATAAACCACATACAGCAGCTCCGCCACCCTCATCCCCGGGTACCTCTGCCTCCTCACCAGCCTCCTCACCAGCCCACACTCCTTCCTTTTCTCCCCCAACTTCACCAGCTTTCTCTGAGGGCTCAATCTCAGATACCCCTGCTCTCCCTATGGAACTACAGGCTCTCCTGCAATACATCCCTTCTAAGGGGGACTTGGAAGCATTGGGGACCTGGATTGAAGGGGCACTCCGCAAGGAGATCGAAGAGGTTAACCGTACGGTGACTGTTATTGACACGCGCGTACAGGCTCTAGAGGCAGCCCAAGTGTCGGGCTCACGGGCTCATCTGATCTTAAAGTTTCTGTTACTGCTATTTTCAACACTATCCTTAACAGACCTCTAGATACCAACATCGTAATTGATAGAGTACATCGTGTCCAAACTATTCGTCTAGCTCCTAATGCTCCACCACGTGATGTGCTCTGTCGCATTCATCTCTATACCCTGAAGGATGAGATCATGAGGAAGGCATGGACACATGGCCCTGTGGACTTTGATGGAGTGGCATTACAAATATTGCCTGATGTATCCAGGAACACTCTACAAATGAGACGATGTATGCGTCCCCTCCTGGATCTTATCCGCGCCAAAGACGCCACTTACTCATGGCGACACTCATTCCACCTCAAGGTGAAGAAGGAAGGTAACATCTTCTTGCTACATCGACATTCTCAACTCTCGGATCTGTTTGACTTCCTTTCGGCGGACGCTCTGCAGATCCCGGACTGGTTGATTGCCCATAAAACTGATATGCCGCAAACATCAGCATCCTCCAGATCAAGATTTCGCAGCAGATCCAGACCACCGTTGAGATGGCCCCCCCAGAGTATACCTGGACCGGACGCTCGAGAGATGTGACACGGTAGTGTGTAATGTAATGATTGTAACTCACATCACATATCTATTCCTGCGTACACGGTGATGCACTACGTGCAGACCTTTGCTGAAAAGGTCCATACGTACCTGCAGCTACAAACAATACGCCCTGGGGAGTTAACCTATACCATGTCATTAATACTCCATGTCCTACTGGGATTTACATATATCACTAAATGCTTCGTTCTATATGCCCAAAACTCCTAATTGGATTTAGTGTTGTATCCCCTATATATGCATATACGAGGAGGTTTCCTGAATCCACTCCTTTTAGATCTTGGACGTTGATACACCTGAAATTTCAGGTGAGTGTCCCCTCCCTAACCATTCTCAAGATTCATGACATATGACTCTCTAATGGCAGATAGCTGCATGTGATACGCATTAGGCACCCTAGTAAACGAGCCATGTTCTTGGCATATTCAGTAGGGGCACACTCAAAAGGAGAGAAAACGGGATTAATAACAGAGCCAGAGGTATATAGAAGTGCAGTCCCCCGCGATACTGAACCCACACAATGACCTTCTGCTTTAGTGTTGTCTAAACTAAAAAAGTTGATGGTACCTGTTGTTGACATAGCCTACTATACTATGGGATCAAATGAAAACCAATTTTTGCATTCTTGGTGGGAGGGATGCACTCCCCGTTCTATGTACCCACATCCAGTTCAGATATACTGTTATCATTGTTTGCATTTCTTTGTATGTTTTTCATTGTTCTTTTTTCCCCAACTATGGGGACACTTGTGGCTTCTCATGTACTACATTATCTGTTCGCTGACTCTGCTCCAGTCAGGATGGCACATTCTCCCTCTTCTTCACTATAGATCTACAAGCTAACCGTAGCAGAGAGGAGAGTCGCATAATTGTGTATGCGGACGGGTTTCCCTTCCTATGATACTAAGACTCATCAAGAGTCTAAGATTTCTCCGGTACATACGAGACATTGTCCAAGCCTCCCCAAGTACTGGATGCTCCAACTATAGGTTATAGCCCCACTAGCAGTTGACGCCACAACTCATCGTTAGAATTTGTTTCTCCTTTGGCAATCCGGATATATCTGTTGCTTGATATTATTTATATTTCACACTATTTAGTCTGGGACCCGGTGACCGGGCTCCTCCTTGCCTGCCTAGCACCGTCCCCACTTAGGCCGCTCCGAACTGTCTCCAGTTCTTGGAGTTTTTACCTGCATATAATAGCAGGTGCTATAATTTTCCTGGAACTGCCGGCGAGTCGCTCTTGTACTCGTAGGTGCTTCCTCTACACTTCTTCTTATACTCTCTATTTTTCCACCTTTCTGCTACTCCCCTTTCATCCCCAAAACACCCACTCTCTGATCCCACTTTAGCCACTCCTTAATTCTCATCATTCTCTCCCCCCACCCCCCTCAGCAGCTCTGCGTAATAGCAACCACAGCCACCCAACCGCTGAATCTGACCTCATACAATGTACGGGCCTAGTCACACCAGAAAAACGCTCACACCTTCTTTATGATCTCAAAAAAAATGCATACACACATTGGCTTCGTACAGGAAACTCACTTCAAAGTGGGTCATCCGCAAAAACTTTATATTGCCGCATTTCCTACGGTCTATCATTCCCTATCTCCTATTGCCAAAGCCAAAGGTGTTAGTATAATTTTTGCCAAACAGGTCCCTTGGACGCTCAGTGACTCAATTATTGATGACAACGGCCGATATTATACAGAGAGAGTAGTCTCTCGCTCTGTTACCAAGAAGTGACCGGCATCCCAAAATAAATATATAAAGAGAAAAAATCGTGGGGAGGTGTTGTCAGAACCTCATCACGAACTACATTCCCTCTGCAGCAAAGCAGAGGCTAGGGGACTTTAAAGGGCACCTCAGGTAATAACAAGTGATAGGAGGTAATAAAGGGTATGGCAGGGTGTATGAAGAAAATAAAGACAGACCAAGGAGAAGTTTGCTTGGGGTAATATTATATATCACCGCAAGAACAAAAATGGGTACAAAAATAATAATAATCATAATAATAACAATTATTAATTAAATATTAATAATTTTTTATTAATAATTATTAATAAAATTATTAATACATTTTGTTATTAAATTATTAATAACATTTATTAATAAACGTTTGCAAGGTTAACATAAACCATAAGCAGCGCTAGCTGTCAGCTCGACATGCAATGGAATGGTTATTACCTGAGTCCGTCCCCCAAGGATGAACGGGGGGGGGGGGGAAGAAGGCCTAGGACGATGGCGAGGACTGTCCCGACGTACGTTTCGTTGGGGTGACTTCTTCAGGGGAAATCAACCCGCCATGGGTCAAAGGTCAAATTTAAGGTAGCTAGGCTTGGTGGAGTAGCAAATTAGAATTTGGTTGATGGGGCAAATAGCAACACCAGGTATTGGAACGGGAGGCCCCTCCTCCGCAGACAGCAAGCGGCCACTCACCAAGGGGGCATTGACGTAAACCAGGTGTAATCAGGTATAATTAAGGTTTAGGAGTGTCCATTAGTAACGAAGTAGCCCATTAGGTGCCCTTTAAAGTCCCCTAGCCTCTGCTGCAGAGGGAATGTACTTCGTGATGAGGTTCTGACAACACCTCCACACGATTTTTTCTCTTATATATTTATTTTGGGATGCCGGTCACTTCTCGGTAACAGAGCGAGAGACTACTCTCTCTGTATATTAATATATAGACAAATAAACTATTATTTTTTCTATTATTGTTTTTATTGTTTCATCTGTCTCAAGGTTACACTAAGGATTTCAATGAAAAAGACACCAGATAAAGCCCCACATATCACTTAAAAAGAAAAGTATGGCTTTAACACAAAAAGTTTTTGCATAAATTAAGTTCAAAGTCAAGTCAAAGTGTCAAAAGTTGAAATTTCAACTTTGACTTTGAACTTAATTCATGCAAAAACTACATGTTGTAAAACTTTTTTTTTAAATGTTCCCACAACCCTGCTCTACATCTCCAGCAATTTATAATACCATGGTCAGAGGCTTTGCAATCAGCTCATAGTCAGCTAGTGGAAAAATTTGACTATCTCTATACATGAGTGAGATACCAACAATGAACTGGGACAGCACTAAGAATACTCTGCAGTACAGATGGCCAATGGTAAAATAGCTTTTTGAAGTTAATTCTACTAAAAGACTTTACCTACTTCCAAATGTTTGTACGAAAGGTTTAGTCCCTTTTTTTTCCTTCAACCTGGTATGACTTGCTGTTACAAAAATGTAGCATTGAATGATGACTGTGTTCTAATAGAATCTTACATGACATAAAGCATACCTGCAATGTAAGATTAACCAGAACTCTCATTATGACTCATTCTTCATCTAAGTCGTGAAGACTCTTGTAGCATTCTTGATTTCTTTCTTTAAATAATTGACTAACCTTTGTGCAGAAATTATATATTACAGCATCAACAGATTACCTTTGCAAACTGCAAAATAATTCTGTGCACTGAGAGCATAAGAAAAATGACACGGCACAAAATCTGAGAGGAGAAAGTGTTGGACGTCACAGAAGTTCAGATACTGTTAAACACATTTGAGCTCAGATCAGTGATGGCGAACCTTTTACAGACCGAGAGCCCAAACTGGAACCCAAACCCCACTTTTTTATCTCAAAGTGCCAGCATGGCAATTTAACCTGAATTACACACACACAAATCATATACACAAATGAAACACACACTCTACTTTCTTATAAGGAATAGGAGAGGGTATGGGGTGCTATGTGCAATCAGAAGAGAGGGGAAGAGAACTGACAGCATTGAGAGCCAATAGGCTGCAGTTCTTTCCTCTGTGCTGGCTGACAGCACATGCCCACAGAGAGGGCTCGGAGTGCCATCACTGGCCTAGGGCAACTGGCAGGACAATTTAATGTCCCAGAAGCATCATAAAAGGGCAAACGATTGTCTTCTTAGGACAGCAGTTGTCTACCCATTGGCTAGAGAAATA
>CM070040.1:35938356-35949513 GCA_036250615.1 Ptychadena robeensis
AATCGCTCTGATCACAGCTTCTAAATAGAGGAAACGTGGTTACAGAGTGATTAAAGTATGAAAAAATACTTGCTGTTCTTTGAGAGAGAAGAGTCGTTGTCGTTCGTTTCCCCTCCTTCCCCCGGTCCAGAAGGTAGTCGTTGCTGTCGAAACCGAAGGGAAGGAGAGGGGGGCTCTTGATGATTGAGTGATTCTGCCGATCTCCAAGACAAGGAGCGTAAGTGTAAACAATCCAACCACTCTGCCCACCACAGTTAATAAATTAGTAAAACCTGTGTTAAGGAGTGGTTTAAAGTTTTAAAAATCACTGTTCTTTCGCCGTGTACGGATCCCTCATTTCCCTCCGGTGTCACCCCCAGACATTAATGATTGTGACACCGTGGGGGTGGAGGCATTCGCAGACGGCCGGCGCCAATTTTTCAAATTCAGATTGACCTGAAATTACACCTTTCTCCTTAGAAAGTTTGTATTAAGTTGGTTTTGAATAAGGGCTTGTTTTCCACTACAGTTGGAATACAGTGAATGCCCCTCAACGTTGCTTGACGCGACATATGAACAGGTAGCGTCCATGTGAAATATGGAAGAGGATTTTTGACCGCGTCCATATTCACTATGGGGACACTAACTGGTTTACCGCGGTCCAATCATTTACCTATGGGACGTGGTAGGGGCCGCGGTCGAGGGGAAGTCACAAGAAGCCACATCCGATTTGCCGCGGCGCGACCACGTGTGAACAACTATGCCAAAAACCGCCGGTTGGTAGCGGAAACGCGCGGTTAGAACCGGCATCCATCGCATCTGACGCTGTAGTGGAAACAACCAAGCCATATGTTTTTAAATCAAACTGAAATAAAAGCCCCCCCCCCCCCAAGCCCCTATCTGTCATTTAACTTCTTACCCCCAGTGGTGATAAGTACAGAGGACAATTCACCACTGGGGGTGGGAGCGCCAAATTCAAGACTTGGTACTGGATACAGTGGATTAACGTATCCAATACAAATCAAATACAAAAAAAAAAACCACAAAAACAATGTCAATTGAATTTAAAAATTTAGTTATAAAACAAATATTATAAAAGACCACACTGTTTGTGAAATCTCTCATAATAAAGAAGTTTTTATATTTTAGAGTAGTTATTTTTTTTTTTACATTAATTGTTTGTTCACACATTTATTAGTCAGGATTTTGTCTTCTAGACCTAGTACGAACAGTTTTGGTTAGTACAGTGCCGACAACATTAAAAAAAAAAATCTGTGTAACATCTGTTATAGTCATGGTGCACTTTGGTACAGAAATTCTGTACCTATTGCAGGCGCTAGGGAGGGTTAAGTTACAAAATATTTGACAGGGGTATGAATAAATTCAAATGTATCATTAAAAGTAATTTTTTATACTCAGAGTTGGACTACTCTCCTAAATACCTTCTAATTTTAAGGAAAAAAAGATGAGAGTTTCCCCTTTATTAACGATTAAGGGATTAAGGATGTTTCAGGCAGTTTGACCTGTTAGTATGAAAGTGTTTATTTTTTTTTTTAGTGTATTAAGTTCAATTAAGTCCAATGTCAGTATAATCAAACAAGCAAGTTACAGTTTCTTCCACTATTTACACATTTGAAAAAAGATGAGAGGTACTTCCATATATCAACATGTTCGCATAGTGTGCATTGTCTTCGCCTTTTAAATTAAACAATAAAAAATACAAAATAGGACGAAACATGGGAATTTTTAGGAGTTTTTACCTCTAGTCTTCATTGTAACTTAGTGATAGACTGTCACATGCATTTGTTTGATTATTTACTGCTAGGGGACTTAATGTACTTAATATCACTAATTTAAAACTTTCATTAATAACAACTGGTACTGCTGAAAAAATCCCTTAATCCTTACGTTAAGAAAAAGGGGGAAAAACTACTACTTTTCCTTGATTTTGTTTGGGATATTTGGCAAAACCTACCTTCCTTGTGAATTAAGTCCCTTAAATTCCCTGAGTACCTCATATATTTCCTTACCTTCCATAAAATATCCAATGTTGATTGGAATTCCTGTCACAATAATTTACATGATGTTTTGGACAGTTAATTAGTTTTATTTTAACATTTATATGGTCATGATCATTGCAGGCATATTGACTCTGTTCATACGCCATACTTTTACTTCCACTACATTTTGCAAACGGGGCAAAATGAGAGAGGTTGCGTTTTGAATGGGAGCGACCCACAATGGCTCGGTCCATTCCGAACATTTTCTTTTAGAAACAGAGGGACCCGTTTTGGCAAAACAGTTTAGCCTTAACAATTTAAGGTAATTTGAAAAAAGGGAAGAAAGAGCAGTGGTGAAGGTAGCACAAAATAAGCGACATAAAAACATTTAAAAAATGTAAACCAACCATGTATTGATCACCATGTGAGGAGGCACATCTCTGTTACTGCCAAATAAAAAAGTCATTTCTACACTTACGCCATTCAATCGACGTTTCCTGCCTATGGCAGAACTTTAGCGACTCTTCACAGCCGTGGTGACGTCACACTGCTGTGAGCAGTCTGCTACAGAATGGACAGAAATTCCTGTGTTGTTCCACTAACAAACGGGAGGACTCCTGTCAGACTTGTAGACAATTAACTCGGAGGGGGAGGAGAACTTCCCTCCGAGTTGTAAAACAGCATGCAGCCAGTCGGGCTAGAGAAAAAGAACCAGCAGGACGGATCCGTGTGCGATGCCGACCTTGCAGCTTTTTTTCTATGACATTTCAATGTGGGATCCCTCATAGTTGCGGCTGACCAACATTTGATGTTGCTCGGCGGGAGCGAGGCACGCCGGTTGGTCAGCTTTGCAGACTCGTGGGCCGGGAATGGGCCCGACTGATGGGGGCCTTAAACTGACAATGTGTACATAAATTTTCTCTTTTGACTGATCAACAGGCACATCAATGACAACATCATAAAAGTGGCTATTTCTCCACCTATTACAGCAATTTAATTCAAAACACTTCACTGACCACCATGAAAATTGGGGGCTTCCATGATGATTTTTGTTTCACTTTTCCAGCCTTAATGTGTAAAGGTAAACATGCATTGTCCACTATTTTCCACAATTATATGTTAAAAACGACACTTCATTGAAAACCCAATGTAAAAGAGACACTGTACTGACCATCCAATGTTAAAAGGACCATTTCCCTAACCTCCAATGTTCAAGTTCTTTAACATCAATGTAAAGAGATAAAGAGGGACACTTCGCTGACCACCAAGTGTCAACGAGATGAAATCTACATGACCAACCAATTTGTAAGCAGCCACTGTCTCTATAACCAAACAAATTTGAACAGACACTTCTCCACTGACATCTGATAAAAAACCTCCTTTGCTTAGTATACAGTTTTCGGTATCTCTTATCTTAGCTATGGTTGAAGGAGGAAGTGTTATTATGCCCTGAAATACCTAGTGTTCTTATGGACTATCAGGAACAAAAAAAGATCTCCACCAGCGCCTTCAAGTCATGGCTTGTCACATGCTCAGCGTGAACCTGCTTTCATCATGTGAAGAGCCACAGGATGCCAGTGGGTAAATTACAGGTTTTCTGGCAAATGCCAAACATCCTTCACAGTGTGGGCTGGCTTTAAGGCAAAAAAAAAAAACCCCCCACCTCGTGTGGTTTGTAGGGCCTCGTAAACACCTTTTGGAGTCTATTTCTGACCGTTTGAGGGGAGACTTATGCACCACATTTGTGACCCGGGTGACCCGGTCCTTCTGTTCCTCCTTGCACAAAGCTGACTGAGGGGTCGTGGTCCTGATGTGGGCTCATTGCCATCATACGGCCTTCCTCCACATATCCTGATTATTTTTATACTTGCATACTGTCTCCTAGTAGTGCCCCACATCCATGCTCTGAACAACTACAGACAGACAACCATCAAACCTTCAATGCTTTGAGGACATGTGTGGGAGGATATTCTCTTAGGAGACCCCATCCGCTTACCTAAGTGCTAACCTCATAAGGAGCATGCCCAGACATTGTAGGGAGGGGTTTATCATTACAGGCCTTTGGGGCGCCACACACTACTGAGCTTATTTTGATGTGCTTTAACCTCCATAGCGCACTGCATAGGTTTAAAGTTTCTTGTACCAAAAGAGACCATAGACTTGATGGATTTTTTTTTTGTAAAAAAAAAAAATGGTCATTTTTTAAAAAAAAGGTTTAATTTTTTCTATGGGTTGGGAGCGAGGTCGGCTGCTGAAATTACGGGTGGGGCTATAGCACTTAACAATAGTGCAGCTGTTATAGATAATAAAGGGATAACACTTTATTGAAAGAAGTTTATCCCTATTTCTGGAGTGGGAGTCCCATGTTTGAATGTTGGATTGGTTGGTTCCTGATGATATAGAATATGGGATGATGGATACAATTGTTACTAAGTGGGGTTTTTTTTTGTGGTAGGTTGGTGGTTTGGGCTTGATGGTGGGTGTGGATTGCTGAGGTGGTTGATGGGTGGTTATGGTTGTGGGTGAAGATTGGCTAGAGTTGGTGGCTTTCCACCAAGATTTTTTGGGATTGATATGCAATTTTGGTGGATTGATGAAGGGTTTTAATTTTTGGTTGATGGTTTTGGTTGATGGTTGGTAGGTTGGGTGATTGGTTTGGTTTGTGTTGGTTGCTGGTGGGTTGATGTGGTTTGGTTGATCGTTTCTGGGCTGCTTGGTTGGCGCGGTTTGTCTGTTTTTATTTATGTATTGTTTGTTTGCTGTTCTGTTCTACAGTTGTGAAAAAATTTTTTCAAATACAAAATTTAATATTTAAAAAAAAAAAAGTATTTAACGTATAATTTTAATTTTGTTTTGTTGTAATACTTAAAAAATTTATTTAAATGTAAAATTGTGTGTGTGTTTATTACTTAAAAAATATTGTACTGGGTACAGTAATCACTGTGCCCAGTACAATTCCCTTTTTTGAAACTTTAAATTTCCCGCCAACCACGAGTGTGACATCATCGTGTCCACACCGGAGGGGTGGAGGATCATGAGCAGCCGGGATTACAGAACAAGCCTCGGAGCCGCCGCTGCGACACACAAGGACGGAAGTGAGCGATGCGGGGGCTCGGGCGTAGGTAAACTCGCCTTGAAAAACAGGCGGATCCTACACCTAAAGCCCGAGCCCCCGCAGCGATCACTAAGTCTGGTGTAGTAGGCGCGGCTCCGAGGTTCTGTATGCAATGCCCGGCGGCTCAGTGAACTGTATCTACATGGCAGGGGCATTTGAAATTTCCCGCCCCCACCGATGTTACGTCATCGCGCACCCACCGGAGGGGCGGAGGGAAGGGCTACTGAGCAGCCGGGAGAGGAGATTTTTTTGCTGAGAGAGAAGCCTGGAGCCGCCGCCGCGACACACAAGGCGGTTTTAGGTGGTTAGTGAGCGCTGCGGGGCTCAGGACTTTAAGGTGTAGATCGCCTGTGTATTTAACGAAAGCCGGAGGCCCCGCAGCGCTCACTTACGGTATTGTGTGGCGGAGGCCTCGAGGCGTTCTTCATGCAATTACAGATCATCTTGAAAGTTTCCCGCCCCCCCTACCGCCGCCCGCGGGGATGTTGTGTTGAAGTTCATCACAGTCACGCCGACCGGGGGGCAGGGGAGGCATAGTCATTCCAAAGAGGATCGGAAGCAGCCGCCGCGGAAACGAGTGGTGGAGCGCGGAGTGAGTGCCGCGGGGGCATCCGATCAGTGTGGGACGAGCCAGCTTCGTCCAGGCAGCATGTCAGCACTGGACGAGCTGGACTCGTCTCAACCGCTAGGGAGGTTAAGGACATTACATCAGCCTTTAGTGTTTTTTTCCCAATTTAATTTTGAGTGTGACTCCAAATCCAGACCTCCGTGGGTTGATATATTTGATTTCCATTGATAATTTTTGTGTGATTTTTTTGTCAGCACATTCATCTATGTAAAGAACAAAGTATTTTATAAGAATATTTCATTCATGTCTAGGATGTCTTATTTTTTGAGCAGTGGTATAAAGGTAGTAATAGAAAAAACAATGTGTATTACTAATTTCCATCTGAATTGTCCATAAGCATATTTCAATGGAGTTGTTTTTTTTTTGTTTTTTTTTATCATTAGAGTTTTATTGAATAAAAAGCATACAAGTATCTTCAGTAAAACAATCAACAGTTTCCAAATAAATTAAAACAAACAATATACATTAGAATGTATTCGGATACAACAAATTGAACTGTCCATTTTGTGAGATAGGTAGTGGAAAGCATAAAGTAAGGCAACGATCCATGTGATAACAGTTTTTGAAAAATAGACAGAATTGAACATTGGCAAAAAAGAGTTTTTGGAGCTTATACACATACATACTCAGCAGGTATCCTTTAATTTTAAAACACAAAAATTGAAATGACTATAAGAAAAGACCTCATCTAAGAGGTGATAGGTATGGGATAGGGAGAGGGAAGATGTGAGGGGAGGTGTGGGGATAATAGGTATAGTATAAGAAAGGAAAGACAAAGTAGGTGTAAAGAAGAGAGAGGAAAGAAAATTGAAGAAAAAGAAGGTATGGGTCTAGAGACCTAAGAACCCAGCAGCTCTGCGTACTTATCTGAGGTATAAAACCGCTGCCATTTGTCCCAGGTAGCTGTGAATTTGTCCTCAGTGTTATGCATAGAGGCTGCCATGTCTTCCATCAATCGTATTTCAGCAATTTTGGATAACCAGAGTGAAACACTAGGTGGTGTTTTCTGTTTCCATAACAGAGGAATGCATGTGCGCGCTGCCGTAATAAGGTGTTTAGTTAGAGATTGTTTATATTTAGTGATAGGCCAGGAGTTCAAGTGTAACAGGTTGACTGCCGGATCTTCGCCTAGGTCAAGATCAGTGATCAATTTGATGCCAGAACGAACCTTTTCCCAAAAGGGCCGAATCTTGTCACATTCCCAAAATATAAAATATCTGTGGAGTAGCGTGGGGACTCTGTACCACCTCGAAAGTATTTTGTAGTCCTGCTTCTGGAAACGAGATGCCATGGATGATTGATAGGCTAAACAAAGCAATTTATCCATTTGCGACCGTGAGAATACTACCGAGAGGTCTCGTACCCATGTTTTAATGAAGGGTAGGACATATGTCTCAGGGGGAGCTACTAAAGCATCATATATTAGGGAGATCGAGTGTCTAACAGGTTTGGCTTCCCTACATATTGTTTAGAAGTGGGTAAGTTGGCGTGTGTAGTCACTGTGAAAAGGAAGACTATGTAAAAAGTGTCTCAATTGTAGTGAGTTCCAGAAATGTGGACCCATTTCTTCTATTTCTTTGATATCATTTAGGGTGAACCAACCTGTCTGTGTGGCAAAGTCCAAAGCTCTAAATACGCCCCTGTTAACCAGCAATGAGAAAGGTTGGGCTCTAATCCCCGGTGTGAATGCCGGGTTTTCCAATATTGGGTACATGGGCGATGGTGAGGGAGAGAAGTGTGTGCCCCTCATATACTTGCGTGCAATGCTGATCGTGGTCCCAATCAAGGGATGTGTGGAGAGCGGATGAGGAATGTGGCATGGCAGCACCAGTCCACTACCCTGGTCATATGAATAGCTATATGGTATTTGGATATATCTGGGAGACCAGTTCCGCCCTTTTCTTTGGGATAGCAGAGCGTCGTGTATTTGATTCTATCTGCTTTCCCACCCCAAATAAATTTTAAGATTGTGGATCTTATTTTTGAAAAAAAGGCAGCTGGGATTTTAATAGGCAGGGCCTGCATCACGTAAAGAAATTGTGGTAAGACCATCATCTTGATGGCAGCGCATCTTCCAAACCAGGATAGGGTTACGTCACGCCAGGCCTGCAAATTCAGCTTAATCTTTGTTAAAAGGGGAATGAAGTTGAGTTTAAACAGAGATTGGAAATCTGCGCTTAAATGTATGCCTAGATATTTAATTGTATTTGAGGCCCATTTAAAAGGGAAAGAGGGAGCAAGTTTCGCCAACTGCATAGGAGAGAGATTCACCGGAAGGGAATTGAGACATGTGGGTTGGTTATTATCATCAAAAGATCGTCAGCATATGCTGCTACCTTATGATGACCAGAGTTTTTAACAATTCCCCGGATATCCGGATGGTTTCTAATAGTGCACAAAAACGGTTCCAGAGTCAGAACAAAAACTAGTGGAGATAGTGGGCAGCCTTGACGTGTGCCATTCGAGATCGTGAAGTAATCCGATCTGGTGTCGTTTACTCTGACTGCTGCTGATGGGTTATTGTATAGGGCCATTACCCATGACAGCATATGGGAACCAAGTCCCACATGTCTCAGAGTAGATTCCATAAGCGCCCAAGAGACTCTGTCAAAGGCCTTTTCAGCATCAAGAGAAAGTAAAATAGTTGGTGTTCTGGCAGATTTGGCTTTGTGGAGTAGGTTAAGGGCTCGAGTTGTGTTATCCCTCGCTTCCCTGGTTGGGACAAATCCGACTTGGTCTGGATGTATTAACGTGGGGATATGTTTGGCCAGTCTAGTAGCTATCATTTTTGAGAATAGTTTTAAATCTGTGTTAAGAAGGGCTATCGGCCTATAGCTACCACAATTAGTTGGATCTTTGTCCTCTTTTGGGATAAGTGAGATGTGTACTCTCAGGGAATCTGTAGGGAATAATTTACCTTCTAGGATTGAGTTGCAGGCATGTAGGAAGTGTTGGGATAGATGTTCTTGGAATGTTTTGTAGTAGATAGCTGTCAAACCATCCGGACCAGGGGCCTTTCCATTTTTGGTCGACTTAATTGCTAAGTCCAGCTCTTCAACGGATAATTGAGCTTCCATTTCTGTACTGGCCTAAGAAGACAAAGTGGGCATACCTGAATTCTTCAAATAAATATTGATGTCATTCAAAAGGTCAAGGTTGCGGTCATGTGCGGCTGGTGATGAGAGATTGTACAATTTGTTGTAGAAAGAATAAAATTCTTTGGCTATGTCGGGGGATTTAGTCTTTATTGTGCCTTTGTTATCCTTAATCTGGTAAATGTATGAATGTATTTTACGAGCACGTAGAGTCTTAGCCAGCATCCTGCTTGGTTTATTACTAAACTCATAGAAAGCTCGCCTGCCCCTTATCAGTTTACTCTTATGTTTGGCAAATAGTAAAGTGTTGAGTTCGGTGCGCAAGGTCTGCAACTTAAGGCCAATCGCTTCTGCCAGCGATTGTTTATGTGTCTCTTCCAGTTTTTGTATCTCTTTTAGTAGTGAGTCTATTTTTTTTTGTAGCTTCTCTCTTTTTCCTAGCGCCATGTTTCATTAATAAGCCTCTGATCATGCACTTATGGGCTTCCCAATTTACTAGGGGTGATGTGTCTTGAGGTTGATTAAGCTGAAAAAATTGTGTGATCCCCTCAGTTATCGCTTGTAGTGTTTGTGTGTCTTTGAGCAATGCTTCATTCAGGCGCCAAGAGGGAGACTTTGCCGGGAGGTTGGCTAAGTCCATGTGTAGGTGGACTGGGGCATGATCAGAAAAAGTAATGTTGTCAATGGTGGCGTCTCAGATCAATGGTAGGTCCCTATGTGCAACAAAGAAGTAATCCAGTCTAGAATACATCTGGTGAACCTGTGAGTAATAGGTATAGTCTCTAGAGGTGGGGTGGGCGCATCTCCAACTGTCCACCAGATGCTGTGTGTGGAGGTCTTGTTTGATGCGTTTTAATTTGGCATAGGAGAGGTGCGAAGAGCCCCTTGAGACATCTAGTGTTGGGTTCAGAGCGAGATTGAAATCTCCACCTAGAATGAGGGTGCCTTCCTGAAACGAGGTCAGTATCGAGAGTATATGTTGAAGGAAGGGCACTTGTTTTATGTTAGAGAAGTAAACATTGGCAAGTGTCACTTTTTGGCCCTTCAGAAAAATATATCGGCCGTTTTGCTTTCATTTTTGCTTTCAATTCTCAATTCGAACCTCTAAATACCTGTCTCCATTAATATTTTTTATTTTTTTTTCTCTACCGTTAAACTGTTTATACCTGTTACCCATCTAATAATTGTGTCTCCATAGCTCTCTGATATTTGTTATTTATCCCGCCGCCTTAGAGCTACAAACTTGACTATGTTCAATATCTTAACTAACACTACAACCACTGTTTACCTTCCCAGCGGTACCAGTGCTGTTCATTGTGATGTTTATTGTGATACTCATACGATGTTTATATTAATACCATTTAAACCTCTACACTATTTACTATGTAACAATAATACCCTATTTATACTAGTATATTTCTAGACCAAATGCTCGGCATTCTGTGGCATGGAATGATTTTGCTCCTCCCCCTGGTGGATGGGCGCGATAATGGGCCTTGCGTTTCTAATGTGGGTTTTTAGCCAAGTGGTTGGAGACTATTAATATTACTATTATGGACCTGTGGACCTGGGAACTACTATACTATAATCACCCTACCTAGGTGGCAATAACTAACCAGATATGGATGCGGACGTAATCGGCTGCATTTTATAGCAGCCTGTTGCCTCGGTTTCCCTGCCTGCACTCTGTTGTGGACGCCGTTGCCGGGAGACAGGGATCCCCTCTCATCCGCATGTCACGAGGGCGGGCGACACCCGATGACGGCTTTACTGCCGCTGCTAACCCCATGGCGTCTTCTGTTTGGTGAGCGCCCCCCCACGTGACAGCGGGGGGCCCCTCATAGCTGCATTAGCGGCGCCACTCGTCCATGGGCGATCTTGAGGAACAGGGATGCTGACTCTTCTTGACGAGCCGACATCTTACTACCAAAATGTAAGTCATTATGATACCATTTTACTACCCTACCAAATCAGTATGTCATACAATGCATCTAATGATGCCACCTTTTACCACAGACGCTACTTCGTTACTGATGGACACTCCTAAACCTTAATTATACCTGATTACACCTGGTTTATGTCAATGTAAGATATGTGGCATGGCTTTACCCCCCTTTTTTTGGACCTTGGTACGCATGACCACACACCCACACACCCCCCAAAATGGTCACCCTTACACTCACATCATCCACTTGTATGTATCCGCCTCTATCACTTTACACCTACACAGTTGAAGCTAGTGTCACACTCACCCCCTCAGCACCACACACCCCATTTTCACCCTCATCGTTCCCCTCACCCCCCTGCTATCTCCCAACCCCTTTCTCTTCTCCCCCCTCA
>CM070040.1:35964305-35982252 GCA_036250615.1 Ptychadena robeensis
TATGTTTAAAGTGACGGGCTAAGAGCTCCGTCAAAGCAAGCTGTCAGACGCCCGGGGCAAAGGGGGGGTGAGGTCGGGGGACTCTGGACATTGTTTTTTCCGCTTCAAACAGTCCTTCACGGACACCTGACCGTGGCCAGATGAGATGGGACTGCTCAAAGCGAGAGGCGAAGTGGCTGGTGGTTGAGAGGGGGCAAGGAGACAGCAGTGGTTGCAGTGGCTGAAGTGGGCGGACAGGAGGAGGGTGGCTTCGAGTGTGTGTGTCCCGCCTTGTGCAATGGGGTGATACCAATCAAAGGCGTTGTGATGCGAGATATGTGCCTTCTCAAAGCAGTGTGACCGAGGTGGGTTTTTGAGGTTTCCCCACGGACTCCAGAGTATTTTTTCTTATTGCACACGGGCAAATAGCATCGATGCATCAGCGTCCGACCCCACCACAAAAACAATGCCCCACCACTGCTGACTTTTGCACTGACGGCATACCTGTGTGCAACCAGCATGGGTTTGATTCGCTTGCTGTCTGTGCTGACCCCAGATGCCGATACATGCTGCCTGACTGTGCCACTAGCTCCTTGCGATGACCTGCCCTCGCTTACAATCTCTCTCCTCCTCCTCTCTGTCTCTCCCTATCGACACTTTCCCTCCTGTTCTTCCTCTCTTGGTGTGGGCACCCACGTGACACTCCACGGACACATCAGTTCAATCACATCATCAACCCTTCCCTTGTACTCCCCCCACCCCTCAGCCCCCCCTCCAGGCCCCTGGTCATCCCCCCCCCCCTCTCCCCCACCGTCCCACCACCGCACCTCCGTTGTAACCACCCAATCCGTCATAGTCTCCCCAACCCCCTAGGAAGGGTCTTCCCTTTATCTCTTCCCGTCCATTTCATCCCCGTACACATTCTTAACAACCTCACACCTCATCACAACCGCACCTCCATTTTGTAATGCTACCTCCAATGTCATGTCCCGCTGTCCATCTACATCTCTCATAATTTTCTCATCACTCATCTCCCATCAAAAAGGATGTGAAGAACAACTCCTCTGATGGGTCAAATTGTAGCGTCTTTTGTGCTAGTATTGGTTGCAGGGCAGTTTAGTGGCAACTTGAAGGTGTCAGACGCCGAAGCATGCGGAGGATGGTGTGTCCCCAGGGCCAGAGTTTGAATGTGGAAGACTTGGGTGTCCTCCTGTGTAAACAACCATCAACTCTAATTCCCCCCCAGCATTTCTTGTGTTGACGGTAATTGGCCATCTTAACACTGGCCATTATACTAGGGCCCAAAGGAAATTTCATTCACCACCATGACCACGCCCCAAACGACCCCTGTGGGATGGTCTGGTGCCTCTGCCTGTCCTGTTTATGTTTTTTTGCGTACAAGGCCCTGTGGCAGCAGATAACTCTGGGTGGAACTGGGACAGTTTAGCAAAAGCGTAATGGACGGAAAGCCGTGCACTTTTTAGTAATACCTTTATGGATAGGGTGAAAAAAATTGCTTGGTATTACCCTTCCACCAGATAACTGTGGCTGGGCACTGGGCACACACAAGTTGGCACAAGGCTCGTAATGGTGAACAGCAGTGCAATAGCCCTAAAATAGGGTATATAAAAAAAAGTCCCTTGGGTTATCAAAGTGCCACTAGATAACTATGGGTTGGGCACTGGACAGTGTGGGCGCCACACAGTTGGGCACAAGGATGTAAGTGGGAACCCAGTGCAATAATCCGTCCTTTTAAAATAGGGTGAAAAAAACCCCCTGGGGTTCAAAGTGCCACCCAGATACTATGCGTGGGTCACTGGACAGTGTGGGTCCGCACACACAGTTGGCACAGGCTTTGTTAAGTTGTTGAAACACACTGCAATAAACCCTTAAATAGGGTGAAAAAATCCCTGGGGTAACAAGTACCACCAAATATGAGCACTGGCAGTAGGCACTGTGTGATATGAGGCTTGAACAATCACTGCCAGTAGCCCACAGCAGGCAACAGGGTTGCGAAAAAATAGCCCTAAAAAGGGCTTTTGGGGTCTTTTCAGGACTCTGTCCTGACAGCAGATTGAGAATCACTGTAGAGGAGTAGACTGCAGATGACACTGAACACTGACTAGCTAATCGTTCCCTATGCAGCAGCAGCAGCAGCTATCTCAACTAACTCTCTCCTTCTGCAGCAAGATGTGAAATGGCGTCTCTCCTGTGCTGTGCTATAGGGGGTGAGATGGTCTGTGAGGTGGTGGGTGCTGATTGGCTGTATTGTGCCTGCTGACTGTGACTCACAGGGTCAAAGTTTGTTCAATGAAAAAAGATATGGGGCGGGTCGAACACGCCGTATGTTCGCGAACACGTGGCGAACGCGAACATGCGATGTTCGCCAGCGAACAGTTCGGTCCATCACTAGTCTCCAGATCCAATAGAAAATATGTGGGTTTGCCTGAAGAGGGTTGTGCACATGAGATGCTTATAAATCAAAAATAGCTTTAACAAAGTATTAGATTTATAGTGTGTACAGAGCTTTTTTTATATTTTCCCCTAACCAGATTTGTTTTCTGTTTTCTAATTTTTTAGTTATATTAAAGGTAAGAAAGGTAGGTTGAATTTGTTTGGAAAAAGTTTTAAAATTAAAAATTTGAGTCTTCTTTATATCACAAAAATCTACCAAAGGTATAAAAGTAAGATAAACTCCAGAACTCCCTTCTTCAATCATATAACATTACAGGGAGTAAAGTGTTAGCACTTCCCCAACAGTAAATTGGTTTAACACTTTACTAACCACCAATAAGGGTTTTTAGAGGGGTTTAATACTTCACTGACCCCCAGATCACAGGAATGAATGTAATAAGTGATGAGCGAGCATGCTAGGCCGAATACATGTTCGCCTCGAGCATTGCTAGGCTTGACGCTTAGCGCTACACGGACAAGCACCTTTTGTGCTCATGTGCCATGCTTGGGTCTGCGCCCCGGGTTTCACGGGTTGTAGACAGCCAATTAAGGGTCAAGTAGGTACTGCCCTCACTGTAATGCCAGTAGCCATGTCAGGTGCTGGCATTACAGTAATTGGCTGGCTGGAACAGGTCATCAGGTGCTATATAGCAAAAGTAAGTTGTTAAAATAGTAAATCCGTAAAAACGCAACATTTATTAAACCCAACAATTATAAAAAGTTAGATAACATTTAATGGTCATCATAAAATCACACCATTTTTAAACCCGACTCCTTACCCACAATACACTTAGGACCACTACCATCTACCATCCAGGACCCATTCCAGAGGTCCTTCACACAACAAAACTAAACTCCTGGAGGGCAAGAAACCACCGCCCACTTTATGGCCAGGAACTCCCTTTCCATCGCCGCATAGTTCCACTCAGCAGCGGTAAGCTTTCTGCTAAGAAAAGCCACGGGATGCTCCTCCCCATTGACCTGCTGTGACAAGACCAGTCCCAAGCCCTCACTGGAGTCATCTGTTTGAACTACAAATTCCCTGGAAAAGTCTGGGGCCACCAAAACTGGGTGCTGGCACAAAGCAGCCTAAAACTTCCAGAAAGAACTCTCCGCCTTGGGATTCCACTGAATCAGCAAAGATTTTCGTCCCTTTGTCAAATGAGTGAGGGGCGCTGCTATGGTGGCATACCATCAGGTGGCATCAGTCTCTCGGGACCGCAGATCACCAGGACTCCCTCTATCAGTTGCAATTGGTGAACTGTCCCTTTTAGGCAAACGATCAGGCTGTCCCATTAGTTCATAGCTAACTTGAGCCCACAGTTCCTAAAACAAAGGAAAGTATCGGCCCACAATAATGTCATGCACCAGTCTTGGTAGCACCCCAACCTCCTCTGGATGAGGTGGAACAATGAGACACTGAAGCTGATCCTTCCGTGCGCCCACCATGCTGGTTACAGGGTTCTCTGGGGTGCTTTCTTTCTCTCAGATGGGGACTTTATAAAACGGGAAGGTATAGTAACACGTCATCCAGCTGGGCCAAGGAGTTTCTCCACTGCTGTATACCTATCCACCAGGTCCACTAGCTGGTCTGCAGGTTTGGGGTCTCCCAGGCTGACCCACCGCTGGAGTTTAGCAGGAAGTGACCTAAGATAACGGTCCAGCACTACTCACTCCACCAGTTGGGTGCAGACAGTACCTCTGGCTGTAGCCATTTTTTAACAAGCTGAACCAGGCAGTGCATCTGGGACCTGGGGGGCTGATCTGGCTGAATTTACTGTTATTTTCAGGGGGGGGATTGGTAATTTAATATTTGTATTGCAGGGGTATTGATGCAATGTAATTATTGGGTATGTGTAATAAATCATGTTATTATTACATGTAGCCGGTAAGGAAATGTATGTTTATTGGTTAATTTATTGAAGCTTTGTGTGTTTTTTAGTGGCATGAATTATCAGTTAGTGTAGGATAGGTGGTTAATGTTTTGTAATGGCTTATTTCAGGTTATTGTGAAGAATTTTATTGCTCTATTTGAGTTATGTATTTAATTAATGTATTTATTTAATTTTAACTTTGATTTCATGTTGTGAGTTGTGTTGTTTTACTGGTGGTTGGTTTTGGATTGGGTAGGGGTCATACTTTAATAGCTGTTGTTGGTCTTCTGTTATGTTTGTAGTGTATTGGTTTGCTGTTTCTGTAGAATTGTTGGGTTTGTGGTTTTGTATTTAATAGCTGGTGTATAGGAATTGAGTGTGTGTGGGTGATTTATTTAATGCCGGGTTTTGCTGTTATCTAATTTTAATTACAGATAACAGTTTTTACTGTATTTGAAAAGTGTCTATTTCTGTGGTTAGTGCTTATTGCCATGCTGGTGTTAATGCCTTGGAGTAGTAAAGGGTAACACAAACCATTTCTCCTTCCAGTTTATTATCTGAAATAATATTTGTTTATGGTTACAGTTAACAAATATATGTTCAGTATAGGAGATGGATACAGAAAGGGAGATGTATTTTTTCCTTTTTTTGGGGGGGGGGGGGCGTGTTTTTGGCCCATTTGGGTGGTGTTTCTATCACTTTCTGAACTTTTCAAATGGACCAGGCACCCTCATCTCTTCCGAGCAGAGGGTGCCTTGTTGTCTCCCATTAACTTACATTGTACTTGGGTGCTCGGTAGAACACACAAAATTTGCGATGTGTTTAGACTTTTGTGCTCACTCCGGAGGAAGCCATTGCTGTCCAAAAAATATATTGCAGGATGTTTAAACTTTGCAAAAGAGCACCTGGATGTTCCACAGCACTACTGGCAAAATATTCTGTGGACAGATGAAACCAAAATTTAGTTGTTTACAAAAAACACACAAGACTATGTGTGGAGAAAAAAAAGCACAACATCAAAACTTTATCCCCACTGTAAAACATGGTTAAAAACGTCATGGTTTGGTGTGGCTTTGAGTGCCTGCACGGATTGTTGTCATTGATGGAAAAATCTACTCCAGAGTTTATCAAGACATTTTGCAGGAAACGTAAGACCATCTGTCCGTCAACTGAAGCTCCACAGAGAATGGGTGATGCAACAGGACAATGACCCAAAGCATACAAGTCATTCAACAAAAGAATGGCTTCAACTGAACAAAATATGCCTTCTGGAGTGGCCCAGTGAGAGTCCTGACCTCAACCCGATTGAAATGCTGTGGCATGACCTTAAGAGAGCTCACCAGACATCCCAAGAATATTGCTACACTGAAACAGTTTTGTGAAAAGGAGTGATTCAAAATATTCCAGATTGTTGTGCAGGTCTGATCTGCAACTACAAGAAACGTTTGGTTGAGGTTATTGCTGCCAAAGGAGGGTCAACCAGTTATTAAGTCCAAAGGATCACATACTTTTTCCACCCTGCACTGCTAATGTTTATATGTTATGTTCAATAAAAATGTGAAAACATATAATGTTTGTGTAGTATTATTTTAAGCAGACTGTGTTTTTCTATTGGTGGGACTTAGATGAAGACCAGAGTACATTTTATGACCAATTCATGCAAAACTTGTAATCCCAAAGGGTTCACATACATTTTCTTGCAACTGTATTGTTTTACACAGGCCTCTGTTATATGTAATGAATTGAATTATAATTTCACACACAAAGGTGTAAATTGCAAGGTAATAACTTTACTTCTCTTCTATCAGGAATATGTACAGTCTTTTCTATCTCTGGTCCCAGTTACAGTGCACAGTCCATATGGTACAATGTTACAAACACAAGGCTCACCAAGGTGGAGAGGTTCTGCTGTTTTTATAAAAGTTAGGGGAGAGGAGTTTCGAATCCCAATGCTCTGTGTAAGGGGGAGCCCTCCTTCCTCAACCCAAAGGCTGATAGGAAAATGACACTTCCATGCAGAAAAAATCTCAGAACCGGATGATAGAACTAATTCCTAAATAGATGTCCTGGACAAAAACTCACACGACGTGATGGAATGGAATAAAGAGGTCCCTTCTATTAATCATAAATATTAATCATATATACTCTATATAACACCTGTTAATGGGCAGACCCCCTTACTGTACAGAGAAGTCCAGATAAAATATTAACTGTCTCATTGCCAAGCTAACATAAGTTTCCTAGTAACTCCTGTTACACAATATATAGAGCAAGACACTGTTTGCCAGGATTGTGAACAATGTGTTGCCTAGATTTCTTAGATAGACACAATAAGGGGCTACAGGTTTTATAATTTTTTTCTAATGTAAATAAAACAAACTAATGTTTTCCTTTCTCAGAATCTCAATAAGTTCTGCTCTAGATCACTGGAGAGAAAATACTACTGCAATTCCTACATAATGCAGATACTCGTTTTATTACAATTGTGGGTGATCTTATCTAATTATAGATTTTGTGCAATTCCTAGGTACTAGTGATGAGCGAGCTTGTTCGGCTCGAGCATCGTCCTGCTCAGGGTATGGTGATACTCCACTGAGTAGCACATGTGTTTGGCTCGAGTCTCCAGCCCGCAACTTTCACGAGGCAAAGACATCCAATCGAGAGGCAGCTAACTACTGCCCTCACTGCCATCTTAGCTGCTGGCATTACAGTGATTGGTTGGTCAGAATAGGGGCAGGTTCAGGCGGCAAATAGTCTGCACATGATTTTTCAATAATTGGATTCATCCTTAAAATCACAGACCCAAAAGAACTTTTTAAGGACTCTAGGCTTTATTTAGCTGGGCATTATACCAGATCCAGTGTTTTTTTGGGGACATATAGCCTGTTGTTCTGTAACAGTGATTCATAGTTCACTTACGGTTCTTTTTTTGGCCATATACCTTGTTAAAAAATTATTTTGCTCAATTGCACTTACATTTACGTTGGGGCAAGCTCCTTGTGTAGTTGTGGCCTGTTATGTAACAGTCAGATCATATAAAAAAATTACGTAGTGTCCAAAAATTATTCTGATTGTTTTAAATTGACTGGAAAAAATTCTGTTATTTTTTTGAGATATCAACCTTGTTTAACCTCCTTAGTGTTCATGACGAGCCCATCTCGTCCAGAGTTTGTGTGAAGAACAAACTCTGGATGAGGTGGGCTCCCATGAAAGAATCAGCTACGGCGATGCTGCTTCCAGCTGCAGCATTTCCGGGGTTCTGTGGCTTCACTGATCGCGTCGCGGTGACGTGGAAGGGGGCGAGGGTGAGCAGTGCCATAGACCTCCATGTTAATGGAGGGGCCTCTGCTTTCCAGCCCTCCCAGCTTGTGTCATGAATGACACTGGCTGTGTGGAGAGGGTAGGGGGGAGGGAGGAAATGGCAGGCAGTGTACCTCGTACACTGCTGCCATTGCCTGTACCACACTGTTAAAAACGGTGCGGTACAGGCGGTGCGCTAGGGAGGTTAAAAAATCATTTTGCTCAATTGCGCCTAAATTTACATGGGGCAAACTCCTTGTTTAGTTGGGGCCTGTTGTGTGACCTCAGACCTCATTAAAAAGTTGTGTAGAGTCCAAAAATTATTCTGATTCTTTTAACCTCCCTAGCGCACTGCTGAGGTCCAGATTTCTGTACCAAAAGTGCACCATAGACTTCAATGGTAATTTTTTCTTTATGTTGTAGGCATGTAACTTCCCAAAATATGTCTGCACAAGGGTCTAATAGACATCCTGAATAATATTTGAAACAAACAATTCTGTAAATTAAATTTTTTAATAAAAATAATGAGAAAACACAAAAATCAGGGCACAAAGCTATGCTGCTATGTACTAAATCTCGCCCAAATAAAGTCTCTGGTGCCCCAGATGTGCCCATTTGCAGTTCACCCTCTCTAACCTGGTGTGATGGATGTGGTAAAATCACACCAGGGAAGAGAGGGTTACTGCAAATGGGCACATCTGGGGCACCAGAGACTTTATTTTGGCGAGATTTAGTAACATAGATGCACATTGAAATCAGTTTTCTACAAAGAAAACTGCTTTTGCGCAATTTACTTTCAAATTTCCCACTGCCTCTCTGATGTTACATCATCACGTCACTCAGGGGGGGGGGGGGGGGGGTGAGCCAGAGAAACCAGCAGCCATGTCTCATTGGGGACATCGGGACAGCACAAAACAGTAAGTATGCGCTGTCGGTGACCCGATGTTCACTGGGCGGCACCATCTCGTCCAGTGCAATAGTGGGAGTAGCAGCGCTGGACGAGATAGTTCCGTCCCTAACACTAGGGCGGTTAAATTTACTGGACTAAATTCAGTTATTTTTTTGGACATCTACCTTGTTAAAAAAAATATATATATATTTTGCTGAATTGCGCCTACATTTAAGTGGGGCAATCTCCTTGTTTAGTTGGGGCCTGTTGTGTTACAGTCATTATCATAAAAAAATTTACAGCAAAAAATTATTTTATTTTGTTTTGACTTTTTTTTAGCACTAAGGGACAGGGAAGTGGGTGTGATGCTGGTGGTGCACGTAGAGGCCGTGGCCCTGGGCGCAAGAAAACCAGTGCACCAGAAAAAAAAGAAAAATCCACTGTACCCAGCTTCATTTCCAAGTTAGCTTAAACAATCACTGCCCACTCAGATCAAAATGAACAAGGCCTGTATTGCTTTTGATTTCTCCACCAGAGGAGAGCTGAGCTGATAAAGACAATTTCAAAATCTCTATTTAATGTACTTAAAAATGCACCACACAAGGTATGTGGTTGATTCTTCTTTTCTCCTCATCCTCCTGCTCCTCCTCCTCCTCCTCCTTCAGAGTGTATATATTCCCTGCACTTTTTAAAAGGGTCAGCTCAAGTGCAGACCCTCAATGTAAATTTTTTTATAGGGTGTATTGAACATTGTTCACATCTAACATCTAACAGTTTACAGCATTTGCTCACCTGCAGGCACTATATATAATGTTTAAGAGTTTCAGCTCAACAGCCTGCAGTGCCATTTCATGTTTTAGAGCGTCAGCTCAACAGCATGCACTGGCATGTAATGTTTTAGAGTGTCAGCTCAACAGCATGCACTCGCATCTAATGTTTTAGATCTTTAGCTCAACTGCAGGCACTGCCATGTAATGTTTTAGAGCAGTGGTGGGCAACTGAGTAGATATGGGGGGTCACAAGTGCGGCCTTTAGCATCACTAAAGGGCCGCACATAACATTTTCAATGTATACTGACTTGTAGAAGCATTTTAAAATAAAAAGGGGACAGCAGGCATAGCTAGAAAATAATATTTTTCATTTTTAAATAACAAAACTTGTTTTAAATAATACTTCAAGCATTAGGGATTACTGTAGTGTGGTAATGCATATTTTGATTCAGAGGTTATGTGCCGCAATATATATATATATTCTACAATCATCCCTCATTCGTTAATAGAATAGTGGGAGCATAGGCACTTGCCTGTCCTCAAATCCCCCGCTAACACTTCTTTGCCCGGATCTTCTTAGAGCGGGAAGAGGAGCAGAGGCGAGTGACTCACTCGGGCTCCGACTGAGCATATATGAAAGCCAATCAGCGTGCTCCCTCTCCACCTCTTCCCGCTCTAAGAAGATCCCAGCCGAAGACATGTTAGCGGGGGATCGGTGGACAGGTGAGTCCCTTTGCCCTATGCATTAACAGCTAGGTTTTGGATGCTGCAAGTGGAGGATGGAGAGGGACCCCTGAAGAACGTCCAAAGGGCCGCAGGTTGGGCACCTAGGTTTTAGAGCATCAGCTCAACTGCAGGCATTGGCATATGATGTTTTAGAACGTCAGCTCAACTGCAGGCACTGCCGTAAAATGTTTTATTTAGAGTGTCAGTTCAACTGTAAGCACAGGCATTTTATGTTTTAGAGCGGCAGCTCAACTGCAGGCACTGCCGTATAATGCTTTGGAGTGTATTTTCTCCTGTAAAATTTCTCAGGGGGGTTTGAGTAGTCTTTTTGTCAGTATTTGAAATTTGCTTACAACTGGCACAAACTCCCAGTCTCCTATATTTTATACATGATAAGCAGGGCTCTCTTTACCATGGAAGCCTGTTGCTTTATGAAAAGAATGACTGCTAACGAAACACTAAAATGTTCAGGTGTGGTTTTGTTAGTATTCTCATGATACAATGTGCAAAGATGTCAAGTATACTGTGTGAGCTTGCCATTCAATAAGGGCAGATCAATGTGCCAAAATATTTACAAAAAAGAATAAAAAATTATTTAAAAAATAAAAAAAAAACTGTATCCTGTTTTTCTGCTTTGAGATGAAAAAGTCAAGGACAAACCTGTTGGGAATGCTTTGTACATGGCTAATCACTTTCTAGTACCACCAACTGAGCATGTACCCCTCAAAATACATTTGATCTCAAATCATTAATATTTTATTTTATACTGTTATATCCAATAGCTAAAAAATTGGCTCTGTTACAAGCTTTCCAGAGGACATAGAGAACAAAACAGCAGACAACATATAAAACAAATGACAGGGTTGAATCCCTTAGTGTCTGCATGATTGTAAATGTATCCTATAA
The DNA here is from genome assembly GCA_036250615.1 of Ptychadena robeensis. Taxonomy (NCBI): domain Eukaryota; kingdom Metazoa; phylum Chordata; class Amphibia; order Anura; family Ptychadenidae; genus Ptychadena; species Ptychadena robeensis. The sequence continues at coordinate 35,975,204 of CM070040.1, forward strand.
AGAAACAAAGAAACACTCTCCATTATTCCTCTTAGAAAACACAGCCTCTGTATATAAATCTCACTGTATTTCAGTATAAGAAGAAAAAGCCTGTGTCAGTGCAAATGTACAAACCAGTCTTATGCAGGCCTCATCTCTTTCAGAGGATGAAACCTTTGTCCAGCCCCATTGGCTGGAAATAGACCTGACAATTTCTTCATCATTCTGGAGACAATGGATGAAATACAACTACCTGGTTCATGTACTGTCTTTATATTTTTAACCTTGAGAATAAATATCCTCCTCCTCTATTGCCTATTGAACTTTACTTTCTTGTTTTATTTAGGGGTATTTATGTGAATAAATACTGTTTCCCACACAAAAGAGACACAAAAATTTATGGTCAAATGTGGGGACATGCATTATCCATTGAGAAGACCAATAAACTTTTGTCAATATGCTTCTATTGGTTTTTGTTTTCTCTTTTTGGGCTGTCAAGAATATTTTTTTATCTGAAAACATCTTGTCAGCTTTTAAGAACACTGTGTGACATAAAATCATTCACCCTTTGTGCCCAACAGTAAATAATAGTCTGCATTGAATCAATGTAGAGAAAACTTTATGCATTCATTTTACAGATGTTGGCTAAATATCTATATTATACTTTATTTTTTGCATTGATGAAGAGAGCCCTGCTCTTGTTAATGTATTTTCACTTCTGAGATCTTTCAGTACACACATTCTTGATATTATATTTAATTGGAACCATTCTCTGTTTACCTAAGAGACTTTTCTATCCCTGAGTATTAGAATGTTCTGTTCTCAGTCATTCCTGTTGATTTGAGCTTTTCCTAGTTTAGCCTTGAATATTGTAATTTTGAGAAAATGTGGTTAACAGGATTTGTGCACAAGACATACAATTCTTGTCCACTTAGGCTTGCAATACTATATATATATATATATATATATATATATATATATATACACTATTTGGGCTATCAGGGTGGGGGGGGGGATCACCTAAAATGACACAGTGGGGATGAGATGGTGGAATCAACATGGCACAGGAGACTCAGAGGGGGCAATTACCATTTTAGTAACCCTTTCTGATCCTCCTGTGTCATTTTGATTCCTGTCCAGAGTTACAGTACTGTATGTTCGGAATGATGTCTTATATGTCAGTGTGACATTTAAGGGTGCCTTAGATTGTAAGGTATACTTAGATCAGTATTTCCCACATGATGTATTCAGATCTGTTATTTAGTGTGATATTATTAAAATCTAATCTTAGTCAACTTATGTATAACACATACACAGAGGAAAGAATTGAATAAGTGGACTTTCGATTTCAAGTATAATATGGGCTGTATGGGAATTCCTGAAATTCTGTGTAAAAAATGGTGTGGGAAATATAAATTTACTACAAAAGAATTAATTCCCATACTTCCTGCTCATTGCCAACCTCACCAATGATCACACACTAGGCTGAGTATGAATGCAAGCCATACATCCCTAAGTCCAATGTCAAACATGAAATTGAGTCATGTACAAAATAAAGCCACCTGAATCTAGGGCAATGGAGTAATGTCACAGGTTCCTACCCGACTGAAATGTCATGCCAAGAGAATTTTACCTACCCGACTGCATTGATCCAGCTGTTAAGCTTAGTGAAAGATGATGGCATGGGGCATGTGCCCCTGTGCAAAGTTTATAAATATATGTATTCATGTAGTGTAATTGAACTTCACTAGCCCACAGAAAGCCTTGACCCTCAACCATGTCATGGCCCTCAACAGTCCTGATGCACTGACATTGTTTTGGCTAATTTACTCCAATGGATGCTGCAGCCACCGGAGCTTTTTAAGGGGTAGTAGGCTTTTTTGGCAATGCTGTGTCTCTTTGTGTGTCCTCCTAAATGTGCTTGATCTTTTGACCCCTTAGTTTAAGTGACTTCCTAAAGACCCCTGTGTTTCCATCACTGCTTACTGTGTTGTCATTGTCTCTAAAATGGAAAGATAGTGTGCTCTTTTTAAATTAAATAATTTCCATTCTTAACTTCTGTTATTACAGACACTGTGGGCTTTATGCAGCTTTCTATTCCTAAACCTAACACACTAATATTTTACCGCTGGAACCATAGCGGCTCTACTCGCCTTTTTACAACACCTATGCAAGTCCTACAAGCCACCCAGATTGATACACAATTACCTATAACATCACTGCTCTCCTAAAGTCTTTTTACAATTTTATCTTTTTCTGGGGTGAGGTGTGTGCCTGGACTACATACTCCTTGGAGCGCTGCTGCACTCAGATTGTCATTGTTGATAATTATAGGTCTCTCCTGTGTCTGCATTGCTTCAGATACTCTGATGTTCTAACATCTGGCAAGACACAATTTTAATATCACTGTGAAGCCGCATACTGTTTTTATTCTCTCATTGTAATAAATCTTGTCTACTCAGCCTAATCATGTGTCATAGTAAAGTCCTCTGGTGTTTTATAGCGTGAACAATTGTATCAAACTAAAGATTGCGGATTTCATTAACTTGTGATGCCTCTCTCAATAGGTGCTTTTAATACTAAGGATTTTCATTATTATGTCTCTCTGCATACAGCTTGTCATAGCAGAAATCTACATTTCTTGGCTACTGCTACGGTCAGACATACAGACATTTAGATGTTACAGGGCAACTGTACCTTTCTAATAAGTATTTGTTATTTGTGTGCAGAACATTTTATGCATATGTGCATCCTTAGGTAAGATATGGCACTTGCCCTACCTTTCCCTACTTTCCTATAAAATCAGATTGTCCTTAGTCATCCCATTAAATACATTTGCAATCACAGAGGATCAGATTAATGTGAGTTTTCTTTACAGGATATTTGAGGGATATTTATGAACATTTCTGCAATCTACTATAAATAGCTGGAGACTAACTGGCATGACATTATTATTATCATCATCATCATCATTTATTTATATAGCGCCAACATATTACGTAGCGCTGTACAATACACAAGAAGTGTAGATACAACACAATATAATACACACAGGTACAGGTTATGACTAGAGAACTCTGTTTGATCGGGCTTACAGTCTAATAGGTGGGGGAACAGAGTATGCAATAGATGGGAGGGGTGGGACTGGCATGGTGGTGATGTTATGAGTGAGAAGATGGGTAGGAGAGAGTGAAGAGGTGGGTTTTAGGGCTTTTTAAAGTGCCAAAGTTTAAAAGAGAGTTCTAGAGAGTAGTAGCAGCTCTAGAGAAGTCTTAAAGCTGTGTGTGTGATGATGTGATGAGAGGGGATGTCATTAGTAGGTCACTGGAAGAACGGAGGGGGCAGTAAGGGATGTATTTGTGTACCAGGTTGGAAATGTAAGTAGGGCAGGAGGTGTGGAGTGATTTAAAAGCAAGGCACACAAAATTTAATTGTATTCTCTGGACAATTGGAAGAGAAATGTTCTGTATGTGGGGAGTAAATGAGAGTGCAGAGTCAAAGGTGACACCAAGGCAGCGTGCTTGTGGAATAAGGGAGATAAGGGTGTTTTTTTTACTGTAAGTGCAACGTTGGGGGAGGTTTGGAAAGTAATGGGGGTGGGGGGGGGAAGATGATGAGTTCTGTTTTGTTAAGGCAGTTAAGAAGCAAAAGGAAAAAAGAAAAAGGAGACTTTTTCCAGACTAACAGAGGAAAATGAAGTGAGAGATGAGTTACAGGAGGATGGGATTGGGGGAGTGGAGGTGAGGGAAGAGTTGGAGGAGGATGGGAGGATAGTCTTTAAAGTATGTGGCCAGGTCCTGAGCAGAGAAAGTTGTAGTGGGAGGAGGAGGTGTAGGATTGAGGAGATAGTTGAAGGTGGAGAAGAGGCAGTGAGGATTAGATGCTTGTGAGGATATGAGTTAGGAGAAGTAGTTTTGTTTGGCTATGGTAAGGGCAGCATTGAATTGCTGGAGCCTGGCCTTGTAGATGAGAAAGTCACTGTTCTGGCCAGGCTTTCTCCACTGCGCTTTGCCCTGTGAGCGTCTTGTTGGAGGCCGCGAGTGTGCCTTCCATGCCAGAGACGCGGGTTGGTGGGACGGGGGGAGTGGAGGGTGGCAGGGGCAAGTTTATTAAGGACATAATGAAGCATGAGATTATAGTGAGAGGCAGCTTGGTCAGGGGATGTGAGAAGAGAGATAGTGAAGGCAAGTGAAGATAAAGAGTTAGAGAAAGCAGAGTGGTGCAGGTTGTGGAGGTCTCTGTGCCAACATCCAAGTCGGGAGGTGCAGGGGTGGTTAAAGGGCAAAAAAATGGTGGTCAGAGAGAGGCAAGGGAAAGTTGTCAAGGTGGGTGAGGGTGGAGAGTTTAAAGAACACCAGGTCAAGTGCCTGTCCAGCAAGGTGTATGGATGTGCTGGGTCAGGCCAAGGGAGTCCGTTATAGAGAGCATGACATCAAACAAAATGTAATCATTCCCAATAGAACAAAGCAAGCACTCAAGCGCTAATAAAGACTGAAGCAGATTTGCAGTTTTAACAGGCTGTAAGTTCTCTCTTGTTCTTGTGTTGTGTCATTGGTTCGTATATTCCCAACAGGGAAATTTCTGCGTACTTTCTGCCCTAAGGACAGCACAGTTGGTGAGGGGAATATTTTACAATATGGTCACACAGCAGTAAAAATCTGACACAGGTTCTATTCCTACTTACAAATAGAACATATCTAGAAAAATATGCAAAAGGTGGCAACACAACTTTTTGGTTTTGAATCAATCACACTGTGTATTAGTACTATTGATAGATGTTAAACTAACAGTCTAGACTAACAGTCGATATTTCGAGATAATCTAATTTAATCGATCAAGCAAAAGTTGGGGTGTGTATGGCTAGCTTAAGAGAGCCAAATACAGGACAGAAGGGAAATAAGGAGGCCTCTGTTTTTAGGCGCACCTGTTCAACGTTTTCCTCTAGTTTCTCTGTACCATATCTGTCAGCTATCCCGTTTTGGCCGGGAAAGTAACGTTATTTATGTGGCTTTCCCAGCCAACTCCAGATTTCAATAAATCACAAATTTTCACAAAGGATTTAGAGGCCTGACCCACAGGATAGAATATGTTTCCAAGGAATATAATTTTGCCTAAAGCCAGAGTTCAACAGAACTGTATTTAGACGCCTATAAATGTTTGAGAGCAAACCCTTTTGAAAAGATCCTCCCTGTTCTTTCAAATTGAACAGAGACCTACTTGTTCATCCTGAAGACGTGACCTGAGAGTTGAGATGTTGATGTTGTTTTATTTTCCCAAAAGATATTCTTCCAATAAATAATATTACCAATTTATAATAATAATAAAACAACTTTCTTTTTCCGGAATTTTGTTTTAAACCAATACAACGTACTGAGGGAAGGTCCAAGGTATGCAAACTCCTCGCTCACCATTCTCCCATTCTGGCAAATGATATGTAATCTCAATCCCAGGGTACTAGGCATTTAGTTCTCTTTGCTACTCTCACTTAGATCTTGGTCTGGCAATCAATAAATAAATCACAGAAAGTGTTTGAAATCTCTTCATCTATAGTGTTGAGCTCGAATATTCGAATTTCAAATATTTTCGCGAATATCGGCAATTCGAGAATTTGCCAATATCTCGAATATGTCGGTGGATATTCGCGATTTCCAATGTTCGTGGTATGGCCATGTATTGCGAAAATCATATTCGCATTGTGAAAATAAACATAGCATGCATTTCATTTCGAAGATTTTCGCGATGCGAATATTATTTTCACAATGCGAATATGATTTTTGCAATACTTGGTCATAAAGCGAATATTCACATTTCCGAATATAGAATCGAATATTAGTAGAATTATTTGCAAAATATTGCGAATTCGAATATTGCCTATGCCGTTTATCACTATTCATCTACTCATTTTCTTCAGAAGATTGCTGGTAAAAATAGACCATAGGAAGTATTTTTTCCAGAAGCCTAAACAGTAAGTTATACTCTTTTAACCCTCAAAAACTCTTTTATATACCCACCTCATTTGATTTTTTAAGCATTGGGAATATAACAAACGATTGCAAGTTCTCATAGGGAAAAACTCGTGATGAGGCAATCTGAGCTGTATTATTTATCTGCTGATCAAATCATGCTTCTCTGTGAGTCCTTTCTAGGAAGAATTCTAGGAGGATATTTTTGTTCCTGCTGAGGAGACCTCTGCTTGATCACAGCTACTGGCCTCCAGGACTACTGGCAGCAAGAGGAAGTAATGCTAGCATCTCGTTTAGCACTAGTGTTGAGTATGAATATATAAATTGTGAATTTTTATAGCGAATATCAGCACTTCAAGAATTCCCGAAGATCTCCAATGTTGTGTTATATCTTTGTAATCTTGTATATTTGAGATTCTGGGGAAAGTATATTTCACAGTGACAACACAGTGCATTCACAATTTTTGCAAGTGCCAATTTTTGCATTAAATCATAATGACAGGAGATCTTGAATTTTGTAATAAATTTGAATATTTGGAAAATAATTTGTGAAATATCGCAAATTAGAATTTTGCCTATTCTGCTCATCACTATTCAGCACTACCAGTGGACCTGCCTTGGCACTTAAATATTTCAAGCAAGCCACCCACAGCAGGATTGACAAAAACATTTAGGGTTACCACCACCTTAATTTTTACTTAATCTCCAAAAATATCCACTCTTACATTGGAGAGGATACATAAAAAAAATTGTAGGGTGAACTACTGCTCGATATCATGGTTATCAATCCTAAATTGAGTCAAACATCATAACATAAATTAATTACCCTCATTATAACATTATAGGACTTTTGAACCATTTGATATCGCAAATGAGCCCTTAGAAGGAGGCGGACTAATGGTATTGAAAACAGTACCATTGTTGAAGTTTCTTTTACGAAAAGTTTCTTTTACCATGGTGGCAGTGTATTAAAGAAAAAAGAAAATCAAGAATCCCCATTTCCCCTTCCATCCCTTTACCTCTTTTTATTTGATTGTATCAATAAAAAAATATTATTATCATCATTTATTTATATAGCGCCAACATATTACGCAGCGCTGTACAATA
>CM070040.1:35994649-36004862 GCA_036250615.1 Ptychadena robeensis
CTACTATTGAATAAAGACCTTTTAATTCAATTTATGTTTAAATCTGGATGCCTGCAATTGTCATTTCTAGCGGCCCTGGTTTTCAGGGACCAAGAGGGTAATCATTTGCCCCACCATTAGGGTTTTTCTAATTTTTCCTATAAAAATTAGGCTTAGAATAGGTTATGTTAATTATTTAAGTATGTATAATTACAAACTTGCATTGGAATGTCATCCCCTCCATGGTGGAGGGGTCGTGGTGGAAATGTCATCCCCTCGCATTTATCTGCTTTGGTGGAGGGATCAAATGGCATTCCCAGCATCCATGTGGATGTGCACAGTGCAAGCCAGGGCCCCTGCTGCCTCACTGTTGGGTGGTACATGGTACATGTTCAGGTTGAATTTTTTGTGGCCCAATCTGCTGCAGGATATTCAGCAGTCAATGTTAACCACTCCTATAGCACCAGGTGGCACAATGTGTCATTACTGTTTTATGAGACTCTGCACACCATTGTCCGTTATAGCCTGTAGCAGTGTGCTTCTGTGTTTTTTATTTACCTGTCAGTCTGCATCTTGATTGCCAAAAATGTCCCAACCTGATTTTTACCATTGCTTGAGCTCTGCCTTCCCTGACTTTGGATTCTCCCTGACCACACCTTCTGCCTTATCCCTCTATATCATACTTTATTGGACTGGTCTATTGTGTATGACCCTTGGCTTTTTTTTCTGGACTACCCAATAAAGCCTGTTACCCGGTGGATATCTGGTGTTGGTAGTGATTGTGTGCACAGATTCATTACAGTATTATGTATTCTTGAAAATGAACATGGTTACTATAAATGTATTACATGGTATTCTGTGTGTGTCATCATAATTTAGCCCTGGCCTACCAACCATCTTTTCCCTAGTCCTCTGTTTTTGTTTAGTTTTTGAGCTCCTTCCTAATGATCTCAACCCATTCAAAAGTGTGTGTATTTACCAATTGATATTATAGATGCTGCACAGTACATGGCACTGCCTCAGCTGTAGAGGACTCAAGGGGACTGGTGGCTGTTTCATCAACAAATAATATGAAGCTATAAGTTGTTGGGTTGTTGGGTAATATGAAGCTGAAGATCATTAGAGATAGTGTCAGATTGTTGTAGCTTTGCTTTATAGGAAACATAGGAAACATAAGCAGTCAATGCAATATGCCATATGAATTTGTGTGCACTATAATGTAAACAAAATATAAAAGAATAGTATAAATTAAGCTATAAGTTGTTGTAAGTTTGCGTGTAAGAACATGATATGTTACAAACGCCCCAATTACAGTCTTTGCCCAAGGTAATTTGTTTCATTCATTGTGTTAATTTACCTTTCAGCATTCACTGCCTTTGGTAATGGTCATTTCCTTTGCTTAAATAAAAATAGACTTTTATGGAGAGGACAACATGAAGGTGAGCACATCACTGGCCTAAAACATAGGCATCTCCATTCATTTATGCAGACACTTAAATAAATCCATGTTTTCCTCTAGCTTTGTTGGAAAATAAAATAAAATGGAAGATTAATTGCCGTGAGTGAATCATAAAAAGGAAATAGCAAAAACCAACAAAAAAATCTTCTTTCCTGGTAATCTTCTCCGTTAATCAAAACTTAAAATACAGGACTGAAAGATCAATATTTCACTTCAGAATGAAACATGGCAGAGCTTCCACCCACGGAGAGAGCTTAAGTTCTAAAGAGAACATTGGCAGCCTTAATTGAAAGACACCAAATGCAAAAATCTATTTGCTTTTTTGTGATCTCTAATAAACAGATCACATTAGTGGCCCATAAATTACAGTGTGCACATAACTGAGTTCACCTTGGTTCCCTCACAAGGGGAAAAGACCATCTGTTTGTTTTGTAGAAATACATTCACAAAACTCACTAGCCCAGAATCCCTTAACAAATGTATTTAATAATGACACGCATCCCCCACTTGTGCTCATGAAAGAAACTATGATGCTCGGTTTACAGACGCAAACTAGATGTTATAAAGGTTGCTGTTGAACCTAAATCAGGCTAGATATTTATTTCTATGTTTTGAAGAATGTGCCCTTTGAACAGGAAATTTAAATCCAAAGCACACCAGACTTGTACATCAACTTTAACAATGGTCACTTGATAGTCATAGCCAATATTCGAATTTGTGAATAATTCTACTAATATTTAGTGATGAGCGGCATAGGCAACATTCGTATTCGCGGCATGCCGCAAATTTTTGGGAAAACATTCGGAAAATATTCGCATTCGGCAATATTCTTCTCATTGCGAATATTGGCAGTTTTATGCGAATTTCGCGAATATATGTTTAACTTGCATTGAGGGGCGTGTTGAAAAAAAATTGCGAATTTTGGATGCCATCTAAGTGATTTTCGCAAATTTTCTAAAGTGCCGATTTTCGCAATATTCCGAATATTCGCATCACCCCAATATTGGATTTAAAAACTGTTGATGGTCGCAGGGAGTGTTGCTAAGCTCTTGTTGCAGCCTTCCCATTTGTCCACTTGCATTGACAGGCATGTGTAATGGAAAAAAAATACAGAATATCCGGAATTGCGAATATTCGGCAATATATTCACCATCTTCGCGAATTTCTGAATTGCCGATATTCGCGATTAATATTCAGAATCCGAATATTCGTGATCATCACTACTAATATTCTCATTGCGATTACTTTCAAATGAATGAATGGCCATAAGCTTGCCAGTGTATAATATCTCAAATATTTTAAATTGCGAATATTCTCCGCCCTATTTGTAAAATTAGCAAATTCTCTAATAGCCGATATGTGTGGGATATATTTGCAATTGGAATATTCAAGCTCAACACTAATCACAAACATAAACCTGAGTTGCCCAACATTTAGAAAGACAGATAGGTGTGAGCCAACCATTTTAGACATACAGACATTGCTGGAAGGTGGTGGAAGTTCAAACGATACCTTATTCTCACTTATAGAGATGGTCGAAAAATTTGCAATTCGAAATGTCACCTAGTTGATTTTCAACACGGCCATTTCAATGTTTCGATACAAAAGTCGAAAATCACATCCAAAATTCTACTACATCGAATCATGAATATTGTGAATATCAGCACTATTTATTGCTAAAATCTTCAATATAGTACTATATCTTATATATATATTTCAAACTGAACTCAGATTGGGGTGACGGTTCATCTTTCAGCAGGACAACAGCACACAGCCAAGATATCAAAGGAGTTGCTTCAGGACAACTCTGCAGCACAGCCAGACAAAACCCGCCGCTGTGAAAAAATTCCCTATGTATGAGAAAAAAAAAACAATATGGTCAGTACCAGAACCCAAGATATGAGTTGGGAAAAAACATAACTCAACAGAAGGGGGCGGGTCAAACACCCGTACTGTTCACCAGCGAGAAGAAAAGGGAACACACAATGCTTGCCCCGACATAGCAGACAGTTTGGCCATCACTACTGTCTACAAATGGAGAACGTTTAGCACTGTTGCTAATCTACCTAGGCGTGGTCATCCTGTAAAGATGACTGCAAAAGCACAGCCCAGAATGCTTACTGAGGTAAAGAAGAATCCTGGAGTGTCAGCTAAAGACTTACAGACATCTCTATCTAATCTCATGCTAACATTTTTATTGGCATGTCTACAATAAGGAATGAAGTACATGGGAGGACACCACAAAGGAAGCTATTACTGTCCCCAAAAAATATTGCAGCACGTTTCAAGTTTGCAAAAGAGCACTACTTTTCACAGCAAAATTTTCTGTGGACAGATGAAACCAAAATTGAGTTGTTTTTAAAAAAACACACATCTGGAAAAAAAAAAGAACAGCACACCAACATCAAAAACGCATCCCCACTGTAAAACATGATGGAGGGAGCATCATGGTTTGGGGCTGATTTGTTGCCTCAGTGCCTGGACGGATTGTTGTTATTGATGGAAAAGTGAATTCCAAAGTTTATTAAGACATTTTGCAGCAAAAACCTAAGACCATCTGTCCAACAACTGAAGCTCTGCAGAGGATGGGTGATGCAACAGGACAATGACCCAAGGCAAAAGAATGGCTTCAACGCAACAAAATACGCCTTCTGGAGTGGCCCTGACTTCAACCCTATTGAAATGCTGTGGCATGACCTTAAGAGAGCGAGTCACACCAGACATCCCAAGAATTTTGCAACACTGACATTGAAGCAGAGTGGTGCAGGTCTGATATGCAACTACAGGAAACTTTGGTTAAGGTTATTGCTGCCAAAGGAGGGTCAACCAGTTATTAATCCAAAGGTTCACATAATTTTTCCACCCTGCACTGTGAATGTTACATGTTATGTTCAATAAAAATATGAAAACATATAATGTGTATTATTTTAAGCAGACTGAGTTTTTCTATTGGTGGGACTTAGACACAAGGTCTGTATAACTGTGGGAGGAATAGTCCCCAAGTACAGAAAGGGTTAAATAATGTAGGCGGGGGAGGCTTTCTAAGAGTTCTTTCTGGAACAGTTAGTAAAGAATAAGTATATGTAAATCATAGCTAAGGTTGTCAGGAATGAAATGCATGGTGCCATCCCATTTAATCGAAATTTGCATTAAATCCTAATCAGGGGGTCTCCCTGATAGACAGAGCCCTACTGGGACTTTATGGGCACTCTAGTAGTTCGTCTTGATAATGCCAGTAAATTTAAAAGGTCTTTTTTGATACAATTAGTAGCATCATACATAAAAATGAATACATAACCATGTATTCATACTGTATCCATGAACATAATACTGTTTCCAGTCAAGTACAATACATATTCAAATATTAAAATTTTACATATCCGATATCACATGTAATATACGAGCCACTGTATCCCAGCATAACCTTTAGCAGATGGTTGCCTCTAACATGTTTCGCCTTTATGGCTTCATCAGGGAGGGAATATTCTGATTCAAATACATTTGCATTAGCTCGTTGGTATATGTGTGCAGCTCTCATTGTTAGACTGTACATCATTTGATAAACAGTGTACATGCATTGTGCCTTACATATTATGCAAACATATACATATTACATTTATTTAAAATCATTCAATTACATGTAATTGTCTCAGTTTAAGTATAGATCTATATATAACGTCATTTGGATTGGTGGTATTAATAGTAACAGGGGCACTTAATGGTGTATGTGACAAGGCATTCCAATACCTCGTTAACAAGTTACAACAGTAGGAATGAGCATAAAGGGTCAAAAAAGTTTTTACTCGCAAGCGTATTTATGTGGATTGGTGTCCCAGCAGATTCGGAGCCCCCAAGTAGCACCCCCAGCCTTTGCCCCCAGCGGACGCCTCGCGATATGAACCCCGAACATCCATGACTGGTCCAGTCGGAGAGCAGCCTGTGTCACCAAGTCGATGGGACCTAAACAGGGAAGAAAGGGGGACCAAAAGGGAAGACATGAGCCCAAACCAGAAGGGTCCCCACATTCATATAGCCCCCATGGTAGGATCTGGTCCTCAATCATACCTGGATGGAATGCCTAAGTTCACCAAGTAGAGAGTGCTGGGCAACAGGGGGTGATTCCAGATCTGAGATCCCACACATGGGTGCCGATAGGAAGTGTAGCCGCCCCAGCCAGATTCTGCCTCTCCCATGGTCCCACCATTACCTCCCGATAAAGGCCCCAATTATCGGGATCAGCGCAGCACCTGGCGTGGGAGGCGTGGCAATGGGGGGGCTAAGCACTAGAGCGTGCGGGCCCCCACCCTCCCCGTGGAGGGTAAGGTCAGCCGGGGAAAGCAGGGCCCACCCTTGCTCTATTCCCAGCCAGGTGCCCGCCGTCATCAGTGGCCAGTGAGAGGGGTGACCCGGGCTGCCACTTTCAGGTCATCCCCTAACTACATCCGGTGTGACTAGGTTACTTCCCGGTCGCTGGAGCGCATATGCGCTCAAGCCATTCTGGAAGTGCCCACCAGACGGAGGCTAAGCTCGGCGCAGCGCCAGACTAATGTCAGGCACCCCATCCATCACTGCCATTCCGCGCCTGCGCACAATGAAGCCGGTGTCACCAACGCAGAAATGGGACACAGGGAGGAGGGTTGTCCCCCCCAACCAGGGTAAGATGGTCGTATTCTGATCAGCATTAGTGATGAGCAGCATCTACAATATTAAAATCCTTAAAATTTTTAAATTATTATTCAAGATCTCCTTTCATTATAGTTTAGGAGAATCTACCTCAAGTGGCCAGGCCCAGCATGTGTGTAATATACTTCAGTCCCCTATGTGATATTAGAAAATGTGAATTTTGGAGGTATGTAACATCTTTGCATTTGTTGCCCTATCTTAGATAATTGGTCCATGCAATAATTAAGCTCCCCGTGATTAAGTTACAAACAAAATGTGTCAGGGTTGAATTTGCTTATTGTTTTGAATAAGCAAATCTTGATTGTGATTGCATGTGATATCATCTGTACAGTAAATTATGTGACATTATTTATGATATTGTATATAGACCATTACATTTATTGTTTTAACTTACATGATACATCCTTAATTGTGTTATACACTATTCGTGCCCTTAAAAGTCCCTGTGTCCCCATTTGGGAAGAAATTGCAGAGGTAGGAGATATTGTCTCCCCACCCTCTGGTTGTTTGATTGTGTTTTGGGATGTTGGATTATGGTAGAGAGAAAAGTATAAGTAAGATTAGAAGGGTCTACAGCACAGTGTCAAACTGAAACACAAAATACAATACTTGGACTTGAAGTCACAGGCTAACCATGATATTTATTGAAAACATTTCTACAAATTATTCATTTCCTCTTTCAGAGGCCACATATAATTACATTGCGGGCCATATTTGTCCCCTGGGCCAGAGTTTGACACCCTTGGTCTACAGGTTGTTGAGAGCAAGTCTAGACATTAAACCTCTCTGTATAACCGTGATAACTGACTCCACAATTCAGCCTCGCTAATGCAGCTGGACAGGATTTCTAATCTTGCTTTAGCTTCGCCACTCACTAAATGGATTTTTTCAATATAGCAAGTAGCGAAGCCGAGCAAAGATTAGAAATTCATACGTTATCATGAACATGAAGTTTGAAATATTTTACATACAGTATTCCAAGTACATATAAAATCTTCTACTCCGCTACACAACAATATATTTTTCAGTTTTCTAATATATTCGTACAATTTACTGATAAGTATTTTGTATATTGCAGTCATCTTGGTCTGTGGTTCTGGTAGCTCAGTAGAATTTCAATTTTTCCTCATTTGATTTTTTTTATATATATCATGACACTTGTTTTGTTGCTTTCACAATAGAAAGAACGTATATAAGCACTGACCAGTGGCACATAACATTCATCGCAATGTCTTCTATTGTATGGTCCATTGTAAAGCCATGGTTTTTTAGTCAAGTCACATCGAGTTATGTCCAAAGGATTACATTATGGGCACAGTATGAAAAGAAGATGGATGGAGGCAGACACAATGCATCATCACTGTGATGTGTCATTGTAATAACTTTGCAGAAAATGTGAAGTTGCACTTCTCATACATCTATTCTAAAATAATATAGTGTTTGACATACATTAGATTCATGGAAATAAGATGCTCACTCTTCTTCCTCCCTCAACAATCCTCCCAATTTAAAATGATTGTGCAGAAAATTAAAGCCAGAGGTTACTCTGGAAAAAAGTTCTGACTTTCTAACTTTTACTGTACTGAATAAATCAAAAGCATTTTTCCACTTTTACCCTGAAAACGATTGCCTTGTTTTAATTAGCAGCATGGGATGGTTTGCTCGGAAATCATAGTTATATGCTTTGTTGTTAAGGGATAATCCAAGAAAGATTAAACTACAATGATAATTTGTGTAAAACAACATTTCAAGTATTTAATAACTCTGCATTACTAATCTTTTCTGCAGGCAGAATTTTTTTTATGTTACATTTGTTTCTAATAGTACCTTTGTTGCATAAGTAAATAAAAACGAAAAAATATAAAAACAAATGATGGCCGAACTTCGGCCAGGTCCGTTCGCGAACAGACGGCATCCGCCTGTTCGCAGGCAGATTCAAATTCCCCGCTCTGGGAACACCCGTACTTCTCGGTGGCTAGAAGTATTGCCGTCACTAATAAAAACTAATGGTCAAAACTAATGATGTCGCGAACCCAGAATTTGATGTTCGCGAACGGCGGATGCGAATATTCGCAAAAGTTCGCAAACCTGGCGATCCTCTGACGGATCAAATGTAGCGGCCTGGTGCTAGTATGGTGGCGGGCAGGCGAGTGCCACTTGAGAGGTGTCAGCAGCCGAGCATGCGGAGGATGGGGTGGTCCAGGGTTCAGAGCGTGGATGTCAAATATTGGGTGTCCTGTGTAAGTCAGTCAACTAAGTCCCCAGCATTTCTTATGTTGACGTAAGTGGCCTCTGAAACCTGGCCATTATTCTAGGGCCAAAGGAATATCAACCCACCACGACTAAAAACACGACCCCTGCGGGATGGTCTGCTCTGCCGGTCATTTTTATCTGATTTGCGTACAAGTCCTGTGGCAGCAGATAACTCTGGGTGGGCACTGGACAGTTGGCATAGGGGCTGTAATGGATGGGAAGCCGTGCAATATGTACTAATACCCTTTGAATAGGGTACAAAAATTTCTGCCTGGTTTACCCTGCCACCAGATAACCTGTGGCTGGGCACTGGGCACAGAAAGTTGGCACAAGCCTGTAATGGATGAGAAGCCGTGCAATATGTACTAATACCCTTTATGAATAGGTGAAAAAATTCCTGGGTATTACCCTGCCACCAGATAACTGTAGCGTGGCACTGGCACAGACAGTCGGCACATGCTGTAATTGATGAAAGCCATGCAATATGTACTAATACCCGTTATGATAGGGTGAAAAAATTCCTGGGTATTACCCTGCCACCAGATAACTGTGGCTGGGCACTGGCAACGACAGTTGGCACAAAGCTTGTATGACGGAAAGCCGTGCAATATGTACTAAAACCCTCAAATAGGGTGAAAAAATCCACTGGGGTAACAAAGTGCCACCAGATAACTTGGGTGGGCCACTGGCATGTGGGGGCGCACAAAAGTTGGCACGAGGCTGAGCGATGAACCGTGCAATATATATTATACCCTACAATGGTGAAAAAATCCTCTGGGTAACAAAGTGCCACCAGATAACTATGGTGGGCCATGGGCCGTGTGTGGGCACACACAGTTGCACTAGGCTGAAGCGATGAAAAGCCATGCAATATATATTAATAACCCTAAAACAGGTGGTAAAAATCCCCGTGGGGTAACAAAGTGCCACCAGATAACTATGGGTGGCACTGGGCAGTGTGGGCACACACACAGTTGGCACGAGGGAAGCGATGAAAGCCGTGCAATATATATATTAAATCCCTACAATAGGTGAAAAATCCCCTGGGGTAACAAAGTGCACAGATAACTATGGGTGGGCACTGGGCAGTGTGGCGCACACACAGTTGGCACGAGTGTAAGCGATGAAAAGCCGTGCAATATATATTAATATCCCTACAATAGGTTGAAAAAATCCCCTGGTAACAAAGTGCCACCAGATAACTATGGGTGGGCACTGGGCATGGGGCGCACACACAGTTGGCACGAGAGGCTGAAGCGATGAAAATCCATGCAATATAAATTAATACATTACAATAGGCTGAAAAAATCCCCTGGGGATGCCCAACAAAGTGCCACCAGATAACTATGGGTGGGCACTGGGCAGTGGTGGGGCACACCCAGTTGGCACTAGCTGAAAGATGAAGCCGTCATATATATAATACCCTACAATAGGGTGAAAAAATCCCCTGCGGTAACAATGTGCCACCAGATAACTTGGGTGGGCACTGGGCAGTGTGGGGCGACACACGTTGCACTAGGCTGAAGCGATGAAAAAGCCGTGCAATATATATTATACCCTACAATATGGTGAAAAAATCCCCTGGGGTAACAAAGTGCCACCAATAACTATGGGTGGGCACTGGGCAGTGTGGGCACACACACATTGGCACAGGCTGAGACGATGAAAAGCTGTGCAATATATATAATACCCTAAAATAGGTTAAAAAATCCCCTGGGGTAAACAAGTGCCACCAGATATGAGCACTGGCAGTAGGCACTGTGTAAATGTGGGCTTGCAGATCACTGGCAGCAGCCTGGCATCCGCCACAGCAACAGGGTATCAAAAAAATAGCCCTAA
>CM070040.1:36044044-36060383 GCA_036250615.1 Ptychadena robeensis
ATCGATCAGGGGAGTGATCAATTGGCCATGGAATCCTACACGTGTATGGCTAGCTTAAGAATTCGTAGAAATTGTTCGACTGACCACGAATTTGTTCTAAAAGCAAAAGAATTGCAAGAGCGCCTATTAGCTCGAGGCTATAGTCAACGTAGCCTCAAACAAGCATATTGACGGGCCAAAATATACAATATTACAAGATAGAGATACTCTACTTTTCCAACAAAAAAAGTCCAAGCCCCTAGGTAACACCGGGGTGATTTTGACATATTCGAGACACCACCAAACTGTCAGGGACCTGATTACTAAATTTTGGCCTTTGCTCACGACCAATATATAGGAGAATTCCCGGAGATCACTTTCAGACGAGCACGCTCTGTACGTGACCAATTAGTTAGTAGTCACTATAAATCCACAAACGATTTACCTAATACACGAAGTCTCCGCAGATGAGGTACGTGCAACCAATGTAAATGGATCCGTGAGGGTAGCAGGACTTACCTCACAGATGGATCCTCAATCAGGGTACACTCTGTGGTTACCTGTAGAACGCCCGCAGTCGTATATCTGATGACGTGCGACTGCGGTGCGTTCTACATTGGGAAAACCAAACGTGAGTTTAGACTGCGGATCCGTGACCACGTTGGATATATTAAAAATGGGATACTAACCAAACCAATGGCCTGTCACGTGGCTTTCCACCACGGGTACGACCCATCTGGCATTTCTTTTCAAGTCTTGACGCATATTGCTCCAAGAGGAGGAGGAGGAGATATAGATACTATTCTCCTACAAAAGGAACAAAAGTGGATTTTCGACTTAAAGGCTACGGCCTACCCTGGCCTCAATGACGCTATTTCATTTAAACCTTTCTTACCAAAGGAATAGATCTAGTGGAGTGGAAGGCTGTCCATTTTCCACCCTTTGGACCATTAGAACTTAATTAAATATCAATGGGTTTAATGATCAACACTCCCTTTAATAAGCAATGTTCTCTTATACATGCACATATAATTACAAACCACTTAATGATTAGTATGTATCAAGGTCGTTTCGATTCTGGTGGTTTATTGATTTCTATGCAACCTGGAGCTGTCTTGTGTGATGAGGTAACCGGCATCTGTGGGCCAGGTCTGTTGGGTGGGGGTTTGGGCAGCCCCATACTGGGTGGGGTGTAATTTCCGCTGTGCCCCCTTGGGCACATGTCGAATGTGGGTACCTTCCCCTTTAGCCATCTAAGGGGGGCCCCAACACATGCAGTTTTGGCTTCATGTTACAGCTGGCCAACTATCGAAAGCACCTGTTAAAAATTAATCCAAAGGTCTTCCAGCTGATGGCCAAAACAAAGACAAAAAATAAATCTTCACTTCCCGTCCGGAGCACTGCAGGAGAGGTCCTTCCTCCTCGAAGTCCAGCACTAAAAAGGGTGTGACTTCCGATCCTGCGCAGTGTGTATATGCAAATTTCCCCACACTCCCTGAGCAGGATAGTGATGTCATGCAAACACCACGTGGTTTCTGTTGATAAACAAACCCCACGTGGTGTCTGCATGAGTGTGGGAAAATTTGCAGATACACACTTTTTTGGGGGGAAGCAGTTTTCTTTTTTTTTTTTCTTTTTTTAGGGTCACGGTGGGCAGCATACAATTCCCGGACAACCTTTCAGCGGGCGACTCACGCGAGTGCACAAGCTGATAGAAAGTTTTAAATAATGGGCAGGAATCGATACGTCTATGGGGGGCTTAAGAGAGACTTTTTTCTTTCAGACTGTATATAAAAACATGATAAAGACCTGTGCACAGGGATGGAAAATAAAGGTAGAGATGGTTGCAAATTTGTTATGTTGGTTTGGAAATAACTGCTAAGCATTTGAGCATCATCATGAATATTGTAGGTGATGGTGGGAAGTGTTTGCATATATTATATTACAAAAAGAAAGTCTTGCTGATACCGTAGTATTACGTGTAGGTTTTGCATAGATTAAGTTAAACTTTTCTGTTTGAAAACATTTAATTTGAACGTAGTATGCATAAACAACACATGCAAAAGCAATACTTTCATCACAATTTTGTTGATATGATATTCAATGGATTTGCAATTAACTCACAAAATCAGCTAGTCGAAATGTAATGAAGAGGTTGCAACCATCTGTAAAAAAAAAGTTAAAGGTATCTGGACTGACTCATTGGCTAATGAGCTATGAAACAACAGAATCCCAAAATGCTATATAGTTTACCATGGAAAACATAAACATAGACTGTTTATTAGTCAC
This sequence comes from Ptychadena robeensis, assembly GCA_036250615.1. Taxonomy (NCBI): domain Eukaryota; kingdom Metazoa; phylum Chordata; class Amphibia; order Anura; family Ptychadenidae; genus Ptychadena; species Ptychadena robeensis. The sequence continues at coordinate 36,046,313 of CM070040.1, forward strand.
CATTACAAAGAATAACCAAATACAAAACATGACATTATAACATCCAGCCTTGGAGTATGTTGTTACATGACTAAAAGGAGCAGATATGTGATAAAAGCTGATGTGTATGAGTAGAGTCTGAATAGAGAATGAATATATGTGACTATATGTGGCAGATTCATACAAGCCCTGAGAAAAAAATACTCTGTGTTCTTTGGAGATCTAGAAACTGCAAAGTGTATAATGAGTGGAAAATTCACTTAGCTTTTAGAATAGTTCAGATGTATTTGCCTTCAGTATCTACAGTATGTCATGAATGTTTAACCTAATGTCTTATTTAAAAAACAAGATATTGCAGTGTTGTCTAAATATTAATGATACCATATTCTGTAATTTGTGGCATAAAACATCTATCAGGTGTGAAAAGTACTCTACATAAGCAGCAAGTATTACAAGTTTCGCGGCGAACATCGCATGTTCGCGTTCGCCTCATTTCGCAAACAAAGGGCGAGTCGACCCGCCCCCTATCTTTTACATTGCAAAACTTTGACCCTGTGAGTCACAGTCAGCAGACATAATCCAGCCAATCAGCAACCCCCCACACCGCACAGACCATCCACCATATAAACATAGCAAGTACAGGACACATATTTCACATGCTCCTGGAGAGAGTGGAGGGCGTTAGACATAGAGTGCTGCTGCTGCTTGTGGGCTGCTGCTGCTGCTGCTGCTACATAGACACACCAGTAGCTAGGCAGTGTCTCTACATGGTACTCTCTTCATTGCATCTTACGTGTGATGTCTAGGACAGAGTCCTGAAAAGCCAAAAGCCATTTTTAGGTGGGCTATTTTTGCTACCCTGTTGCCGTGCTGGCTGGCATGCCAGGCTGCTTCGGCCGTGATCCTGCAAGCAACATATTGCCCAGTGCCTACTGCCAGTGATTCATATCTGGTGCACTTTGTTACCCAGGGATTTTTTTCACCTTATTTTAGGGATTAATAAAATATTGCAGGGCTTCCGTCCATTAAGCTTGTGCAAAAATGTGTGTGCGCCCACAATGACAGTGCCACCCATAGTTATCTCTGTGGCCACTTTGTACACCAGGATTTTTTTCACTATGGTGAGGGTATTAATAGATATTGCAGGGGGCTTCCGGTCCATGACAGCTTGTGCCAACGGGTGGGCTCCAGTGCCAGCCCCAGTTAATCGGTGAAGGTAATACCCAGCAATTTTTTGGTCCCTATTCATAAAGGTATTACTACATAGTGCATCGGCTTTCCATACATACAGCCTTGTGCCAATGTCTGTGCCCAGTGTGGCCCAGCCACAAAGTTATCTGGTGGAGGGTAATACCAGCAATTTTTTTGTCTACCTATTCATAAAGGCGTATCTCCTACATTAGTGCACGGGTTCCATCATTACAGCATTGTGCCAAACTGTCTGTGGCCCAGTGCCCAGGCCCACAGTATATCGGATGTGGACAGGGGGAATACCCAGCAAATTTTTTGTACCTAAATCATAAGGGTATTACTACATAGGCACGGGTTTCCATTCCATGACAGCTTGTGCCAAACTGTCTGTCCCAGCCACAGTTATCTGATGGCAGGGTAATACCCAAGCACTTTTTGTACCCTATTCATAAAGGGTATTACTAATAGTGCACGGCTTTCCATCCATTAAGCTTGTGCCAACTGTCAGTGCCACCAGAGTTATTCTGCTGCCACAGGACTTGCTACGGCAAAACAGATAAAATGAAAGGCAGAGGCAACAGACCATACGCAGGGGTCGTCTTGGTGGTTTGTGGTGGTGATATTCCTTTGGCCCTTAGAATAATGGCCAGTGTCAGAGGCACTTACCGTCAAACATGAAATGCTGGGGACTTAGTTGACTAGTTCAAAGGAGGACACCCATCTATCGCATCCAACGCTCTGCACACCGGACACACCATCCTCCGTATGCTCGGCTGCTGACACCTCTCAAGTTGCAAACTCGCCTGCCCGCCACCAATACTAGCACCACAAGCCGCGACATTTGATCCTCAGAGGAGTTTTTAAACCTTTTGCAGAGGAAATGAGCGATGCGAAAACCATTAGTGCAAGAGCATGTAGATGACATGGAAATGGCCTCGACAGGGACATTACACACATGGAGGTGCGGAGTGATGGGACTATGATATGTACCCGCAGCTGCTCCTTTGCTGAGGGTCAATTCAGATAGAGGATGAAGCGGTGATGATGTGATGATGACGATGTGTCCGGGGATGTAACGTGGGTGCCCACACCAGAGAAGAAGAACAGGGGAAAGTTAAGATGGAGAGAAAGAGAGGGAGGGACGAGTTGTAGCAGCGGGGAGGTCATCGCAAGGAGTAGTGGCACAGTCAGGCAGCAGGTTGTACCGGCACCTGGGGTCAGCCAGACAGAACGCCAATCAACGGCATTGCTGTGCCACCAACAGAGTATGTGTCAGTGCAAAAGCTCAGCCAGTGTGCGCATTTTTTTGTGATGTGCTGCCGAGTAGCGCGATGCCTTTTGCCAAACCTGTGCAAGAAATACGGAGTGTGGGAATTCCAAAAACCCACCTCGGTACAACTGCTTTGAGACGGGCACATGATCTCGCCTCACAAAGGCCATGGGATAACCATGGATGCAAGCAGCACAAACAATCGAAGCCACTCCTCCTCCTGTGCCAGCATTTTCAGCCTTCAACCATGCTGTCATCCTTGCCCCTCTCAACCACACAGCCAATTCGCCTTCTCGCTTTGAGCAGTCCCAGCTCATTGGCACGGTCAGGTGTCAGTTGAAAAAGGACCTGTTGTTGAACGTAAGAAACACAATTTCCACAGAGTCACCCCCCTGCCCGGGTCTGACAGCTGGATTGACGGGAGCTCTTAGCCCACCGCTTTGACCATACCAGCTGGTGGAGTCTGAGGCTCAAAAAAACGGCAATCCCCAATATGTATTCCCTGTGGAAAGGAAGGAAAATCATGCATCTCTGGCATACAGTGTTGGGGCAAGGGTCCATCTGACCACTGATACCTGGCTGCCAAGGAAGGTCAGGGCGGGACATCACGTACATGACGCATTAAGCGTAAACTGCTGACAGACTGCCCAGCATGGAATGCGTGGCTCTGGCAGCGAGTTGGTGACACCGCCAGACGTGCAGGCAGGCCTGTCGACACCTCTTATAATCCTACCTACTCCATCCGCGGCTCGGTCTCTTCTGTGATGCGTATGGCTACAATCATCTGCATCCCGCAGCTCCCAGGGGATATTCCACCATCCCGGATACGATCTGTTACGCTGTCTTGGGGCTGACTGCCTGAAAGCAAGAGAGCCACACCAGGACCAGAACTCGGTCCGCCCTTACGCACAGGTGGTAGGGCTGCACCCCGCACCAAAACGGAGATTGGCAAAGTGGTGTGGGAAACGAAGCAAATTGTTGGCGGCATTGAATTGGGCAAGTTGTCAAACTATGTGCAGTGCATGGCCAAACGTGTAAATCTCATTGTGCAATTGCTTTGGGGCACAGTACCCAGGACGTCCTCAAGAAGGCTAGGAAAGGTGGTGCCATTCAGGCGTTCTACATGGCTATGGCGCAGTTGTCGGGAAATCAGCGGACGAAACAACATGCCAGGAGGCGCTTGATTGCGACAGTCCGACGCGTTGGAATTTCAAATCCCTATGTTTCGACGCCGTCTCCAACATATCTTTGGACATGTCCTGCTTCTAGTGTCCCGGTCAGAAAGGACTTCAGTGCTGCAGGCGGCATAGGACAGCGAAGCGAAGTCGCCTCGGTCAAAAAAAGTGTGGCTTACCTCACTTCCTTAAATTAACGAGGCATGGATTCGAAGGGATGTGACTGGAGGATACGTTTGCCTAGCAAAGGCCGGGATTACTGCTTGGCCTAAAATGGTCCCCCGCGATACCGCATCGACTTTCTGAATTTCCTCCGCCACAACTAGGGTTTCAACGCAAGTTTTTCATTTTCATTCTGCCTGGAAAACTAATTTTTCTGGCCGTTTGTAAACGCGGTCTCCATACTAATTTTCTGGTCAATGTACATTATAATTTTTATGGCAAGTGTAGTTGCCTAATTTTTCTGCCTCTGGCTGTGGCTGCTTAAAAAAGGCACTTACATGTGCAATTCTCGTGATCGCTACTTGTCGTGGTGTGGGTTTTTGCGTATCAAATGAGCGAGCAACATGAAGTGTTTTGGCAACCCCTATTTAGAAGGGGCGTTGCTTCAAGTTCAGACCAAAAGGATTGGTTGAATATTTGGGAGGTATCATTTTGGGATCATATATTTGTTTTAAAGTCTTAGGTCAAAAATGTGGACGAAACTGCAGAATTATTGTTTTAATGGTCACTCAACGTTTCAATGTTTGCGGTGTTGTTAAAGGGGAGTTTGGTGTATCTGGAGGTTGGTGATGTGGTTTGGTAAGTCTGTGTTGTATCAGGCCGGAGTGACCTTTTAAATTAGCTGATCGATATGACTGTGAGGGTCTCCGAGGGATTCACCGATTCACAGGTCAGGTTGGATACCAACTTTCTGCTGCGGTCTTCAACTTAGACAAGCCCCCGCCTGAACGGAGACACGATTCCTACCCTACTTCGGTTTGCCCAGGACTGAACGCAAGGTAATTAGATTGATTACCTGAGAACTGGACCGGTGAAACCTCCAAGACCCCGTAGGGAGTGAGTTCAGAAACAGTGGACAGATGCAAAGTCCAGGTTTTGTGCAGGGGTCATACAAAGAGATAAGTTCCAATCAACATGGTCTAGGGTAATCACTCATGGACTTTATTTTCCCATTGCTATCATTGTAGAAATCTCGTGCGGTTTATTTGGGAGTTTTTTGCCATGGATTCCCCTCGTTCATGTCATTACCATGTGTTAGACCCGTTGAAACATCTTTCCACACTATTTGTTGCCAGAAAGGGTCCTTTGTTTTTAAAATTCGCCGCGCATTGAAGTCAATGGCGGGTTCTCCGGTTCGCGTAACTGTTTGGCGGAAGTGTTTCGCGTTCGATGTTGCGAACATTAAATTCCGGGTTTCGGCCATCACTACTGGTCGGTCCGAGGATGGAGTAGATATCCACTTCTTTATCTACAAAAATACATCGCTGACAACAGTAAATAGGGTAAAATAATTATGCGGATTACATCTTTACTTTAAGTTCTGTACATCAACGTTTGTTCTACCAAAACATGTATATGAGGACATTTCTAATCCTTCCATCACTATGTATTCTATCATGGAGGACACTGACTACATAGTTGTTGGTGAGATCTGAAATCAGATATTTTTCCTCCCCTGATGATTTTCGGGGCCTACTACCACAGCACTCCCCCACTGGTCCTTTGCCTCATGTCCTGCATGTAGATTCTGCTGCAGATGGACTCTCTCTGAGTTGAGCCTCCAATTAGTTTTGTCTCTATCCACAGGTCACGAGTGTCTTTGGGTATGTAACTATACAGTACAACAATTTGAACCCCAGATCTCATACCTCAGTATTCAAACATTTCTTGTGCAGATTTTACTTTAGGCCCTTACTCCACGTCCTCTTTGGATCCACTGGGTTTCATTAGACAGCTTGTCATACCCCTTTGCTGTCAATGGGTAGGTTGAGCATCTGCTACAAAATCTCACGGGGTTTTTGTTGGAGTGGCGACATGGGCTAGGCCTCACATTTTAACTTTTACAGTTCCATGCTTTAATTCAATCTCTTGCATACCAATTTCAGCCACAATGTCACTAGTGCCTTGCCGTCAGTGCACCACAGAATCTGCTACTTTCACACTCACAGTCGGAGGAGGAGAAGGGGCCAGGTAACACTGCATGGCCAACAGTGACTAGATGGTCCGATTGCTAGCCACTGCTGAAATTAAAGCTTCTTATGCGTTTTTCACCATGCCTTATATATGCTGATATTCACTTTGCTCCTTTAAATCTGATAAAATATATAGTGTTTCTATTCTAAGGGGTCATTATAAAAAATTGAGAGAGATGTTTGCAAAGATTAGGCGGGCTTTATAATTCATCATACTATTAATAACAATCATGTTTAAGACTCTGTTAGCCTGTCATGTTCTTTTCCCTAGGTGTATTTTTTGTAGATCAAATTTGGTTTTAATATTGTGGTGTTATTAGTTTTTCTTTTCTCCATAGGGAAATATTAGACGAGTTGTTACCATTAATTAAATGAATGCAGGTGCATGTGCTAAAGGTGAACTCTTACATTCTACAGTTGGTGGGGTTTGTCAATAAAATAACTATTTGTGGACAGGCATATGCAGTACTGCAATAATATAAAACAAGCCTTCATTGATAGTTTTAATCAATCACAGTCAGAATCAACCCAAAGTCAATTTGTTATACCAATAACGCCCTGTGCATGTTCTTGCTTGACATTTGACATGTTATGGTTGCACGCTTCTCTCTGAAAGCAACATGGATTCTATATTATTGTATTTTAAGGTTAGAAAGAAAGGCAACTGATCACATGTGCCTTGACTAAAGAATACATAATTATTAAGCGCTCTTTTTCTTTACTACCTTGAGCTGGCATGATGGTGAGTGTGACATTCTAAAAATATTATTATTCCAGATGTCCCTTTAAGCCTCAACAGTTTGCCATTTGAATTATCTGGGCAAACATTTACTGCCTTGCAGTCGTTGTCTTTTTCGAGTTACCCTTACTGATTACTTATGTATGTCATGGGGGGAAGTTAAAATTGTTTTGAAGCTTAAAACTATCTTCTGGAGGCTTGTGAAGGGATGTATTTTTAAGGGACCCTACCAGTTTGTATCTACATCCTATTATCAGCCCAAAGTGACGTAAGGGCGATCGATGGTCAAATCTGTATCCATGGAGCTCTGCCCCTCCGCATCACGTATTCAGATGAGACTGTCAAGCTTCCGTTTTGGCTGGGAAGCAAAGTTTTTTTTTATGTGTCTTTCCTTGCCAAATCCTGTTCAAGAATTCACAGATTTTTCCTGGATTCTTGAAATCTTCTGATTAGAGGGAGACTGTGTTACTCTTCCTGCTATGTCCACCCTCACATTTCAGCACAAACGGGGTGGGAAAGCCACTCTCTGTTACTGTGATGGTCACGGTGGTACAGGGATGCGGAAGACCCGATCAGTTCCGGAAGATAGACACTGTCCTGTTTTTTTCTGTTCCTCCCCCGCCTCACCCAAATTGACAGCTTGATTACAGTCGATTGGTAAGGGGTTAAGCAGAGGATCTTGCTCCTCCTTTACATGTTGGAGGACAAGATACTCCAGGCATCTTTGTTGAAGAGGGAAGCTAAGTATATTATTATCTACAGGATGAGAGTACACAATGGCAGTATGTGTTGTTTGTTTAGTTTTTTTTGGGGGGGGGGGTTAGTGTTAAAAATGGTTTAATGATAAATTAAATTGGGTTATTTGTCATTAATTGAATCTAATTGAAAAACAGTCTTGGTTATCAGTTTTTTTTGTTTTATTACTCTCTTGTGGCAGACATAAGTGGTGACTTCTTCACTTCTTTAAAGGTATCTTCCTTATCTTGCACAGACTTAAATTTATCTAAAATTTTATATCTTTTTTCACCCACACTAATGGCAATGTTTACAACATTTACGCCTGAATATTTATCAACTGGTTTAATATGTAAAAGGCCCGACCTATTAATTCTCAGGATTTACTGATACTCGTTATTCTACGGATAGTCACAAAACTTTTGATTAGTAATTTGTGAGTGGATTGGGTCCCCTGAACATGGTATCGTCACCAAAATTGCTGGTGTAAAAAAGCCTGTGAGAACAGTACGAAAAAATACTTGCAGATGTAGCACATGTAGGCAAAATTTAGACTTTGAACATTATGCAAACTACAAAAATTCTACTTCCTTTTTTACCACTGAACAAAGGTAAAGAAGCACAAGCAGAACCTTAGGAAATGTCATAAGGCATTCATGAATATAACAAGTTATTTAGGTATAAAATTTAAAATGGGCAGAGTTTGTGCTGACAATAAATTTGTCAACTATATTAATAAAAGAAATACTAATAATGAAAAACTAGCAGACAGTGTGCATTTATATAAAGCCATTGGCCATTGATGCATTGTTCTCCTTACAGTCCTTGCACTCATACATTTTTAGCATGAATGAAAAAACATTATATCCATATTTTATTTGTGTAAGGCACTATATACATGGATTTATGTCATTGTCAAACAGCAGAGGGTGCAAGTACTCTGTCTGATATTTGACCAAAATCCCACTGATCTCTGCAGTTCTAACCTGCCCAATTAACTACTGGCCAGGCTTTGTACTCCAGTCGTCCCTAGGAATTATGCAACATGACAGGGTGAAAAGTTCTGATTCCAGATGAACTTACATAGCCATTTTGTGAGCCGATCTTTTTCCCAATTATATTGTATTTTACTGGATTTAAAAATTGATTGAACAGACATAGGTGAAATGTATTCAAATGGCAATATAGAGAAACCTAGATCAACACCAATGCAAAGGATTTCATGAATCAAAATCCTAATGGCAACCTTTTAAATAGCTTATGGCAGCAGCTAGTGACAGAGGTAACTATATACTAATTATAAAATTTACAAGGATAAAATGGGGAAAATTTTCTGCATACAGTCACAGAATCCTCAACAGCCCCCACGTACTTTGTATAATTTATTTTAATGTAATAATTATATGGAGTAAAAAATAATAATAAATGTAAAAAATATGTATATAATACATTTTATATTTATTATTTACAGGATTTTTGATAAATATGATAATTTAAACCGACTAGAACTTTACTTTCCTTTACATTTACAACACAGCAAACTCCTTCCTATTTCTGGACCTGCAATGCGTTTGGAGCCAGTAAATCCAGGATTCTTAACCTAGAAACTTTTTCGGAAAAGTGATTTAGAAGAATAAGATAGACAGCCCTGAACTTGACCTATACGTAGAAAATGGCAATGACAGCTTTTAAGTTCTTGTTAGAAGGAGAGACCTTGACACCAGGTTTAACTTTTAGTTTTTTTTTTCTTCAGAACCTATTTACGTTGAATGATAAAGTTTATCCTGACCCACAACTACTTTTCTTTTGGGCAGGACCTCTATCTACAACAGATGGGGGGTGGCAATGGGTTCACGTTTTGCCCCAATATGCAAACTCTTCATGGCCAAAATCGAGGGAGTTCCTAGCAATGTTGTCCCATTTAAACCCATGGTTTCTACTTTCGCTACATAGAGTTATCCTCATTATTTGGACTGAAAGTGAGGAAAATCTTCTTCAATTCCACAGGAATACAATGGCTTTCACCCCACGATCAAACTCAAATTAAACCACTCAGCATCAGAAATTAACTTCCTGGACACAAACTATAACGTTATCACTGAACTACATTGCAAACATCCATCTACAGAAAAACCACAGACCCGCCCTACTTACCTCAGGCATGACAGCTTCCATCCTAAACATATAAGGAATTGTTGTAACAGCCAAGTATCAGATACCATCGGATCTGCTCGGAGAAGAGACAGAAAGGCCAACCTGGATAAACTCATGAGTGACTTCATAAACCAGGGATACAATCCGGACACAACAAAGGCACAAATCCAGAAAAGCAGTGACCATTCCCAGAGCCAACCTTTTACATATAGCAAAATGAAAGAGAGATCGGATCCCACTAGTGGTCACATTACCCTTTCTGGAAGTGTTCGGGGATCATAAAAGAGCTACAACAGTTCTCCACAATACAAAAGACTCAAGGAAATATTTCCTCTCCTTGCCTATAGAACCACCAATCTCGCAAACTTATTGTGAGAAGCTCCCTGGACACCCCAACACAGAACGGAAACATTCCCTGCATGCAGAGCGATGTGAGACCTGTAATCATATGAAGTGCAGACAGGTACCAGTACCAGGACCACAGTTTGGAGTATAGAGTACAGGGGAACGTTCTCCTGCAGATCCTCCAATGTGGTGACTAATAGTGCAAAAAATGCCCTACAGGACTCTATGTTGGTGAGACAGGTCAACCCTCGCCAGCGTATGAACCTGCATAGGTACATATATCAAAAACAAGAAAAACGATGTGTGTAGGCCCATTTCTGCAACGCTTGGCCACGCATAAGAGATCTCAGGGTTTGGTACTGATGGGGAATTTGAAACACGAAAGAGAGGCTGAATGGGAATGTAATTCATAAAAAATTATAAAACTGGATACGTTTAATAGGGACAACAACTTCATGTGCCATACAACTTAACTGATTTAAAGAACAGTCACATAACCCCCCCCCCCTCTTTCTTAAAACTGATGGAACTCTTTCATCACTGAACAATGTTGCTGGACTCTCTAATTTAGTCAATTAGCTATCATGCCAATCTCTGAATTTAAAGACTATTGCTATTTAGGTTCTCCAAGAAATACCTATGTTGCCATATTTCTCTGCTTCCCAGGTCTATGGACATTTTAATTGCTGAAGGAGGAGAATATCACGGCTTGAACCTCTTATCTGTATTACCCCAAATAACTCTTCCTAACTCTGATCACTATCTCCTTAACTAACCCTTCACTCTCACCTCCATCAGTCATGTGTGTCAAGACAAAAACTGTTTTTGTTCAATATTTATGACCATGTTTTTGTGTATAAATGTAAGTTTAAAGACCAGAATGTATTAGCCTGAAGAAGGATATCTGCGATATCCCGAAAAGCTTGTTCTAATGACGTCAGGTAAAACGGTATCACTTGAACTCCAAACTTGCTGTTTCTTTCATGGAGAAATAATATATTCTCGTGTCCAAACCTTTATCTTATTTACAACCCTTGCAAAGGTAATAAGAAGCCAAAGATTCTGGAAGAGTTGCATCTTTCTGACTGCCTGTTTGAGTTGCTTCTTTATCATTCTATCCAAGCCCCATCCAAACACAGCTTCTGAGACACTCCATGTAATTTATGAAAATTGGGACATTAACATTAGAATTTAAATGAGCAAATTAGTAAAAACTAAGAACTGGTGATTAATTTTTTTAACTGCACTTTTCATACTGCCACATGTTTTTTTTACACTACTATGTCCATTGCCAATACAAAAAAACATGCGGTAACACATTTAGTGGGGCAAAATCTCTCATACAAGTGTGAAGGAGATGCAAAGTAGTACAGAACAAAAATGAGCTAAAGGGCATTTGCCATATTGTGTTACATTGTTCATTTCTGCATTGCAGTACGGCAAAGTCAATGAAGCTAGTGGGTTATGGCCCTGTGCTTTCTCCAAATGTTTGTCATGGAAAGCTAAATCTTTATATGTGACCTTAAATGTTTAATAAATGAGTAGAGCCTGTACTCTCTTAAATTGTGCTTTTTCACCACTCTCATAGGCTTCGATGACTCCTTTAACAACTTTTCAAGAAGAACAATCATGTGAATGGACCCCAAGCAAGGCTTGCTTCTTTAGTGTATATGTCCTATATTATCTAGTCTAGATAATCTAGACTTTTCATCCTAACAATGGGTTGTACAGTAAATATTTGAGGGGTGTAGTTGGGGTAAATGGATACAGAGAAAACTATGAACCTAACATTTAGTATTAAAAAGCATACCTGTGATTGCCAGGCCCACATTTCATTAAGCACAACTTCTCCTAAAAGAACATTAAGTTTGCTGTTGATGCTCTTTTAAATCATTAATGCTCTTAATGCAATTTTTTTCTTTCATCACTTGCATCATGCTAACCCAACCTGTCCATATATATCCAATTTAATTGCACCTAGCGCCACAGCTCTCCTCTCATGCCCGATCTTGAACAATCTTAAGACTGCTCATAAAGTCCATCTACATTTTCCTTTTGTTTAAACTGCAGCACCAGCAGAAATCCACAGTTGCTGGATCTTTGATTGTGCAGGTATGGACAGTAAATACATGATAAGGTGCTGGATGTAAAAAAAATAAGTACATCTAAAAAAATTGATTTAGCAATCAGCTGATTTTAACACATTAAAAGCTTGACCATCGGTTTGCCAATCTGCTATTTGCAGATGGCACAACAGCAATGGTTAGAAATGGCAACCATGTTTCACTTGGTTGGTTTATGGTGTAAAAAGTTACTCTTTAAGGTGTATATCTGCTCAGTAATTGCCATGTAATGGCTCATTCACACTAGCTACGTAGCAGATCTGATGCTGTATAGTACAGCAGTGCAGGGCAGCTAGGGTCAATGCTATAGCTGCGCTTATGGTTCTGGTAACGTGCAATGCCACACGTTCCTGAAAATACCCTGCAGCCCCCATTTTTGCAGATGCAGCGCAAGCATCTCCCATACACTTGTATAGGAGACGTAAGCACAACGCTCTGCTAACAACATTTTGCCCCTAATGGACATCGTTAGCGCCTGTAGTTACATTACCCCAACCGGTAATGCAATTTTAAGCGCAGCACGGATAATGTAAAAGTGCCCTAAGACTGAATTCTTTCAGCACTGTGAATACGTCTATCTACAAGCTATAAACTGTAATCAACATTTTAAGCAATGTCAAGGAAAATTTTCCAAAATTTCAAATGTTTGAATCCAATTGGCAAGTGTTAAATCCATAGCTGATGGCGCACTATAATAATTCAGGAAATTGATATGATGTTTTCTGTGTAAGAAATTTAAATAAGATCATATAACTAGTTTAACTAAATACAATCACTAAAAATATCCTATCCAAGTTCAGAGTACGCAAACCAAGGCTGAGAAAAGATATTATGATCTTACTATTATTTGCTGCCTAAGTCCAATGAGATGGAAAACCTTGCGTGTCATTTTTATCCTACCCATCTTACGGTAAATGCAAATTCACCCCTGTCATAAAAATACAGATATGCATATATATGAACTAATGAGCATCACGTTGATTGGGAAAAGCAAAAACACTGTTCTTGTGCCAGACAGTCAAAGCAGATTAATGTATTTGAATCTATGATTACCGCTGTACTTTCCAATATAAACTGTCTATGCAGTCACCTTAATGGAAATAGAAGTGTCACTGGCAAGTGAATCATTTTATAACCAACCGATGTTGAGCACTGTGCATAAAATGTGGATTCATAGGCCTGATATAATAATAAACATTACAGGAATCTAAATGGAGTTTAATTAATCTGCCATGTCAATCACAATATATGCCACACTGTTCTGTGAAAAAATGAAGAATGGATGTGTAAATGGATGTAACACCAAAATTAATGTGAGCAGAAAGTAGTCACAAGTTAAACTTCATAAAAAAAGCAAGAAATCTAATCTTTTTAAAGTAAGGTCAATGTCACCAGACATTTTATGTGTTAAGACTGAGGCCCCAAATCATAATAATGATAATCTCATAGAAGGCTACATAATACACTTATGAATAAAATAAAATGGCAGAGTTTCCAGCACCGGGCAGATTTATAACTCAATTTCAGCTAATTAAATATTCTGCGTGTTTTTTCTTCTGTTTAATAGACCAAGAGGGTAGCAAGGTGCGAATTCAAGGGAAAATAAAATATCATGCATAATCCAGAAAATTGGGGGCAGGCAATAGAGAATATTACAGTACAGTACAGTACAGGACATTGCAAGAACTTCTCACTGCTGGTACTGATAACCAGTGTCAGGGAGAAAAAAAGTAAGGGGAAATGCAAAATGTCCTCAGATCAAGAGGTTAGGAGAAAATATCTACTGGGGACAACTGTTCTGGAGACAACTGTCAAAAGGCCGCCACACACGCAATGAGTGGAGGCCGATTTTGCTGCTGACACTGGCCAGAGAACTGACATATTCGTAAAGGCCCCCATACACGTACCGAATGGGGGCCGACAGATGAAAAATGACAGATGAAACAGCAGACAGATGAAACTAACGGCATCGGCCAACCGAGCTCCCTGTCCCCCCATGTGGGCACCCCAATCGGCCACCGCTCGTTGCGTGTGTGGTGGGCTTAAATCTCTGGCCAATGCCATTAGTTTCAATAGGGACTGCCCGCCCGCCGATGCTGGCAGCCATGGAGAGCAGTGTGATGACATCATCACGCTGCACTCCACCGCTCATCTGTCGGCCCCCA
>CM070040.1:36073631-36085245 GCA_036250615.1 Ptychadena robeensis
TTAAAAGTTTTTCATCCATTAGTTGTCATGAAACTTGGAACAAAGCCTCTTGAGTACATTGTGTCTGAATTGAAACTCCCAGTTTAGCAAGGTTTTTTTCTTTTCCTTTGCTGCACTTGCATGAAGTGTAATTAGCAAACAGTATGTGACTATAAACCAATAATCAAGCTTACTTTAAGAGAACAATGATTCCCTGCAAGGAGATGAAAGGAGAGAATGTGAAAATGTAACTTAAAGTGAGAACAAAAGCTTGTTCTTGATTAAGTAATCACACCATCACCGGCTCTTAAAGTTGTGTTGCTATGGTTTAGAGAGCTGATCTCAGTTAAACGCATCACTTCTCTTAGTGTTCAGGATCCATTAAATTATGCTTTTATAGCAATAAATGGTGATTAAATTCTCTTACACTGTTTAGAGCTCAACAAAATATTTGTTTACTCATAAAAAACAGGTTCAGCTTAAAACATCTTAATTTAATGAAACTTGAGGGCCAACTCCACCAAAAACAGCATTACAAGTTTGTGGCTGGCAAGTCAAATCTTATAATGTCTTTGATCTTTTCATGCTCATGTATATTTCTAGTGGTGAAGAATAGAGATCAGAATTCTCACAGAATTGACTGCTAAAGCCATTACAATGCCCAATCATGTATTAAAACTCTCTTCAGTGTATTCCAATATTCTAAAAATGATTGGTTGGGGATAGTCATTCCTTGTTTTTCCATGTAAGGAGCAATAGAGACAAACTATTGTGATGAAATCAAATCAAGGAGGTTGAAGTGTAATGAACCCAAGAACAATATCATATGATATATTTCAGATTACCAGCCCTTAGATGTGGGCTCTTTTTACCTGCTAATCCACACAGAAATACACATTTGGAGGTCCAAAGCATCTATATAGAGGAAGAACATAGCTAACCTTGTATAGCAGTATAATAATCTTGGGGAAATGGTTCTGTAGTAGACTCCAATCCTTTCTAAAACATTGTATTCATTAAAAAAAATACATTGCTCACCATGTTTTAGTTTCTGTTCTAAATGTTATATTCATAATCAAATGTTTTAGGTTATAAATAAGGTAACTGTTTTTGAGGTAATGCATTTCTATTGAAGTTTTGTACAAATACAACCAAAGGGCAAGTATAAAATACCTGTTTTAAAAAACAAAACATATGGTGAGCAACAACAGACACTGAGGGCTGTACTGCACATATTGCAATGAATGTGGTAGCTTTAGGAGGACTAAAGTCCGCTATGCCATATGTACAATAGTAGTGGTATAGGAGAGGGGGACACAGGAATGACAAAGAGGACACAGAGAATACCACTAAATGACATGTAAAGAAAAGCCTATGAAGGAGGATTAGAGGACAGAGGAAGTGATAGAGAGAAAGTACGGAGTGATAGAGAGAGAAAGGGGAAGATGAAGGGGAGGAAGAGGGGGGCATATGGGGTGGCAATCGCTTGAGAGGTGATAAGGTAACTTTTGTTGAATGGATACTACTGTACAATTGCTGAGGAAGGTGATAATTCCCATTACACAGTAGTGTAAATATGGCCTAATACACAGGGTATGTTCAGAACTTCTAATTCATATATTTACAGCCAGAGAAACAGACAACTTGAAAGTCGTATTAGCGCAATTTTTGGTCACCAATATGTTCCAATCTGCCCTACTCAATACAATGTGTCCTCAGACGTTTTAAACTCAGTAAATCTCTATGTGATTCAACAAATGAAAAGTTAATTCACACAACAGAACTTAATTAGTAAGAAAAAATTAAATTGGTTTTCTTAGGAGTCCCTGATGAATACGATAATCCTGAACTACAATGCATGGAAGGAAATTCATTTCTTGCTTAAGTTTCAATGAGATTGTTATTGACTGTATACAAGTAAGCTAAAGTTGGCAGGAAACATGAGGAGAATATGGCTATGTTTGCAGAGTACAGTAAAATGTATTTAGCTTTGTTTTGTTTCAGCCTCAAAAACTAAGTAAACCAAATAAAAAGCCACCAACTATATTTTGTTTTGGGAACTAGACAAGTTTATTATTGCTGAATTCCTGAAGTAGCTTGGGAGTAATGGTTATGCAAATTATCTTGTTTACAGCACACAGCCGAGGTACATGTTTAATGAAATTAATTTGGAATAAAATGTGAAAAATAGACAACACCTATTCTTAGATCTTACTGCAGATCAAGTCAAGGGACCTAATTGAGGATCAGAATTCTTAAACATAACTGCATTTCATTTATTCCAGACATACTTTCTGGAATTTCAGTCTTTTCAAGGAGCATAAGTCATATTAAAACAGAGGTCATAATTATATATTATAATGATAATAATTCAATAATAATTTATAAGTTACCGTAGAATTTGTGGATTGTTTAATTGAGTTACATTTGCAAAAAAAATATCTGAACCATTTGGGATTACGTAGAGTTTTGCATGAATTGGTCATAAAATGTGCTCTGATCTTCATGTAAGTCACACCAATAGAAAAACACAATCTGCTTAAAATAATACTACACAAACATTTTATGTTTTTATGTTTTTATCGAACATAACATGTAAACATTCACAGTGCAGGGTGGAAAAAGTATGTGAACCTTTGGACTTCATAAATGGTTGACCCTCCTTTGGCAGCAATTACCTCAACCAAACGTTTCCTGTAGTTGCAGATCAGACCTGCACAACCATCTGGAGTAATTTTGGACACTCCTCTTCACAAAACTGTTTCAGTGTAGCAATATTCTTGGGATACCTGGTGTGAATCGCTCTCTTAATGTCATGCCACAGCATTTCAATCAGGTTCAGTAATCTGACTGGGCCACTCCAGAAGGTGTATTTTGTTCTGTTGAAGCCATTCTTTTGTTGAATGGCTTGTATGCTTTGGGTCATTGTCCTGTTGCATCATTCATTCTCTTTGGAGTTTCAGTTGGTGGACAGATGGTCTTGCGTTTTTCTGCAAAATGTCTTGATTAACTCTGGAATTAATTTTTCGCATCAATGAAAACAATCTGTCCAGGCCCTAAGACAGCAAAGCATTTCCAAACCATAATGCTCCCTCACAATGCTATGTTTTACAGTGGGGATGAGGTTTTGATGTTGGTGTGCTGTGCTTTTTTCCCCCACACATAGTGTTGTGTGTTTTTTCCAACTCAACTCAATTTTGGTTTCATCTGTCCACAGAATATGTTACCAGTAGTGCTGTGGAACATCCAGGTGTTCTTTTGCTTCAAACGTGCTGCAATATTTTTTTGGACAGCAATGGCCTCCTCCTTGGGGTGCTTCCATGTTCTCCAGTATTGTTTAATGTTTTCCTTATTGTAGATGTGTCAACAAAAATGTTATCATGTGCCAGCGATTTCTGTAAGTCTTTAGCTGACACTCTAGGGAGAGTAGCAACAGTGCTAAACTGTGTCTGTTTTACCGTGGACACATGAACATTAAGGCTTTTGAAGATACTTTTGTAACAATTTCCAGCTTCATGCAAGTCAACAATTCTTGAACGTAGGTCTTTTGAGAAGTCAGATCAGACAGTGCTTCTTGAAACCAGTAAACCCAAAACTGGTGTGTGTATTTTTAAAAGGCAGGACAGCTTTCGGCAACACATCCAAAATCCTATCCTCACACTGATTGGACTCAAGGTTGGCTCACTCCTGGCTTCAATTGGCTCTTGTCATTAGGCTAGGGGTTCACATAGGTTTTCCACCCTGCACTATGAATGTTTACATGTTATGTTCAATAACAACATGAAAACAAATAATGTTTGTGTAGTAGTATTTTAAGCAGACTGTGTTTTTCTATTGATATGACTAAAATGAAAATCAGAGCACATTTTATAACGAATTCATACAAAACTCTATGTAATCCCATTGGGTTCACATACATTTTCTTGCAACTGTAACTTGGTCTATTAAGATGTTTTTGACTGACATAGCTTTTGATTTCCTTAAACATCACCTCCTAATGCTGCACATTCAACAAATTACCATTTTCAGATCTTTACAACCTATAAAATGACCTGAAACTTTGCTGTGCCTAAAGCGGTTCTATACTCAAAATAAAAAAAAAACACTACATTACATTGACATAATACCCACTTGTCAGCAGTATACATCTGTGAAAACTGCTACAGAATAAAAAAAAACAACGTACTTACCTTCCTCACTACCATTCCCGGGGAAATCATATTTATTAATGGCAGACAGAAGCAAATCCACCCTTACTTCATTCTGACTAAAGGGCTGTAATTCTATAAAACAGCCACTAGATGGAGCTTTGATTACATCACAATAGATTCCGCAGATGTGAAGCTGCATTCCAAGTCACACAAGACTACGGACTTCTTTCCAGCTTTCCTTGTTTCCCGATTGTTTTACAAGCTGTGGCGGCGGGTGCGTCACACAGTGACTCTCCTGCTGTAAGGAACATTTATTTTTACATTTTGACCAGTGATTGCCTAATTATCAGCAGTGCTGCTGCTCACAGTGAAAAGTGCCCAGTGAGGTGGTAGGTCCGCTTTAATAATTTGGATTTGTGAATTTTAAGGTTGATATTTTTTAAAAATATACTGTTATCATTAGGCAGTTTGTTTAGTAACAATCAAAATATACACTAATGATTGATTAAAAATGATGCTGTTTGCCACTTGCATTTATTATTTTGGAACAGAGTTTATTTGCAATATTTTATTTTTAACTTTGATTGGAATGTACCTTTAAATTCATGTAGAAGAGGAGATCTGTAAAAAAACAACCACCGAGCAATGAGCAAGTTCCACGGTATGTTCCTATCACTATGCATTACATGAATGTGTATGTACGTGTAATTGCCTAGATAAAACAATATTATATCTGTTTCTTTGAACAATCCAGACAAAGCTTCTACTGAACTTTCACTTGCTGCAAAAACGCGGTCTAAAAATCTCTTAGAAGTGGTTGCTAGGACACATTGCTTCTCTTCTGTAGATCTCTCTGATGTTTTAAAGCAGGACTTTCATGATGTGAATTGAAAGCTTGTGGCTTATGTGTAACTTAAAAAAGAAGACCGAGATCTGCAGGGTTTATATATCTCTCAAATATGAAAGAGATTTCACTTGTCAGTATATAATGCTCATAAAATCCTTTTAGCCACCTGTATTCAACAGTAAATGACAAAGTTAGTGAGCACTTGGTTATATCACTCATCAGAGGCAATTGCAGTATCACAAATGGAGCTGTGCCTGTCATGATTTTATACTGCAAAAACGAACTTTTCTATCATTGAATATGTGCCTTTGTGTATGAACAAATCATTCTCAATTCCACAAAATATATTTCTAGCTAATGGATTCCATTTAGCTGTCAAAGTCAGAAATACACATGGGGGTTTCATCCTAAATGGTGCACCATAAAGAAAAAAAACAAGGACCTATATTTGTAAAAAGTATTTGAAAAATCTAAAGTATGTGTGACACTTTGTGGTTTAAAAGAGGAAAGCATTCAAAAACCACTTTTATGTTTTAAAGACATTGTTACTAGTAGGCTAATTAACATAAAGGAGAGTTCATAGAAATGCTCTGCTATAATTTTACCGCCTGGCTGAATTCAACATTGAAAATTGACTCAAATAAATCAAAGAGCATTGGGTATGCAAGGGTGGTGTTGGTTATTGGCCAGGTTATAATAAAGGTTTTACAAGACTTATCTATACCATAAATCTTGTCAGCATTGCTGTACATAATAAGAGTCCAAGCCACCACCTCATACTTCTGGCACTCTCATACAACTTTCTACGCTTTCAAGGGAAGGCAGGGCTATATTACAGCGGAAGAGTTCTATCTGTTGCTATCTGCAGTAGTATTGAAATGCTATGCATTTCCTATAATCTTTAGGGAAGGTACTATTTGCATTTTTACAGTATTTGAATTAACCACATATAGACTATTCATCTGTACTACAGCCATACCCACCTTAAGCATCAAGGTAAATGCACAGTATTTGCATATTTCTGCAGATAAACGGTACTATAGCAGTACACCTCCCTAAACATTATAGGGAATGCAAAGTATTTGAATATTACCAGAGGATGTATAGTACAGTAAAAAATACTACTGAAGCTGTCTCAATCTGTGGCAATATGCAAATACTATGCATTTCCCATAAGCCTGATGAAAAGGTATGGCCATAGTACAGCTTTCCATAAAGATGGGTACAGCTTTAGTACAGTTGAATATTCCATCTCAGTCTGCGGTTGTATGCAAATGTTGTACATTTCCCATAATCCTTGGGAAGGGTACGGCTAAAGTACAGTTAAAAAATTCATCTGGATTAATATGCAAATACTGTGCTTTTCCTATAACCCTTAGGGAAGGTTATGCAATTGGATATTCTATCTGTATAATGTCTCAATACTATGCATATCCCACAATCCATACTGCAGGGTACATCTATAGCACAGTTGAAGATTCCATCTGTCCTAAAATGCTAATATATGCATTTCCTAGAAACCTTAGATACCTTAATGTTAAAATACTGTTAAATATTTACCTTAAGGATGGTAAAACTATAGTACAATTGAAGATTAAATATTCTGTAATATGCAAATACTGTATATTTCCCAGAATCTTTAGAGACTACAGACACACTACAGGGACTACTTTATACTACAGATAAATAATATGAGTAATATGCAAATACTATGCATTTCCCATAATCCTTTGAGATTGTAGGGCTATAAAAGAGGTGGTGATCCTATCAAACTGTGACTGTGATCAATTCTTTTGTGAGGAGCATTTGTTGGAAGGTATATAGGGGTAGTGATGAGCAGCATAGGGAATATTCAAATTCCCAACATTTCTTAAATTATTCTAGTAATATTCAAGTAAATTTGCAAATTCATAATCTTTCATTATAGTTTGGAATTATCCAATGTAATGTAATTCGATTTATTACAATGTGTGTTGTCACAATGACATCTAGTCGCAGAATGTGAAATTGCATGTGAAAGCACATAAGACAACACTTAGAAGATTGCTAATTTTGTTGTTAATATTTTGTTAATATTTTGTGAGCAATGCATGCTACTTTCTCCAGAACCTCAAATATTTGAGATTACGAATATATAGCAGTATATTTGAAAACTTGTGAATGTCCAGATATTTGTAATAAAAATTTGTGCTCAACACTAGACAGGGGCCCCTCTTCTACAAGAAGGTGATGGTGTGGTGCTTTAAAAGAGTTGCAGAATGAACTTTTCTAATAGTTTTTCATTTCCGGTTGCTGGCTTTACTGCAGAAAAGTGTGGGTTTGACATATTTGCACTTTAGGATTTTGTGGTGAATATTATGTTTTTTTTCATATTATGGATCGATGTTTGGTGGTGTTTGCGAACGCAAAGTAATTACACATGGATGGATATGCCATGTTGAAAAAAGTGACCTTGGAATTGATGTTTGAAGCTGGTGGGAAGATGTTGGTGGTTCATTTGTATAAATCATTTTTGGTGAGAAAATATTGATTGAAATATAACACTATGATCTGTGAAGCTCATTTATTTTGTGTATTACTCTGGTGCTCAAAATTTTGAATTTTGGGAGCAAATTATTTGCAGGGAGTGCATGAAAGAGGGACAGTGTCCAGACAGTAAATATGATTTATGTCGATCATTGGAACATAAGGAGCTGGACTGTCCCCAAATGGGAATTTACCAATGCAGAGTGTTAGGTATGTGGATAACAATGAGGAAAATGAAATGCAATTGGTGGGGCATTGAGTTCTGGCTCATGCTGGTGGAAGACTGGCTGACCACAGTTTGGAGGGCCAGGTATATGGTATATGGAGGTAGTGAGATAAATGGGCATGGAGAGCTTAATGTTGCAGGTGAGATGTCTGCAGCAAAAGAGTGGAGGAGTGGGGTCTGGGAGGACACGGCATGGGGAGATGTAATAGACTACAGGTCAGGATATTGCTGCTGTTTAAACATTAATTGAGATAGTTCAGCTGAAGGAGGAAAATGTGTCTGCAGTTTCTTCTGAGGAGTAGTGATGAGCGGCATAGGCAACATTCGTATTCGCGGCATGCGGCAAATTTTTTGGAAAACATTCAGAAGATATTCGCATTCGTCAATATTTGGATATTGCGAATATTGCTATTTTCTTTTTCGAATATTGCGTGCGCTATATTGGTTTAACATGGCGAGGACGCCATTTGCGTGTATGACATGCACTTGCATTGAGTGCCGATTTTCGCAATATTCGCATCACCCCAATATTGGATTTAAAAACTGTTGATGGTCGCAGGGAGTGTTGCTAAGCTCTTGTTGCAGCCTTCCCATTCGTCGACTTGCATTGAGAGGCATGTGTAATGGAAAAAAAATACCATTGGAATACCATATTGGAAGTGGAAGTGGGGGTCAGCACTGTGGTCTAAGGGAGTATGGAACTACAGTAAAGGGGTAGGAATCTTGATGAAGAACCCCTAAATTAGAGCGCTAGAATTTTCTGGAGATTGTTACTGGGTAGGCTGGTGGCAGTGTAAGTGGAGCTTTTGGTTAAGAACTATTGGTGCATGTGATTAGGTTAGAGAGGGTAGAGTTTTTTCAAGTTCTAAGGTGTCACCTTCCAGGCACAATTGCCACAGTGGTGGCAGCAGACATTAATCTAGAGTTCTGGTGATCGACATGAGGTAGGGGAATGCAGAACTGATGTGTCTAGTTTTGATTTTATTGACCATATATCAGATTTCCAGTTGAAAGATGTGAGAATAGAGAGACAGTCTTTCCCTCAATTTACCTTTTTTCTGATAAAGGTAGAGCTCGCTCATACAATTTGTTGTAGAATTCTGTTTGACACACAGGTGCCTTTTGGGGTATAGAAGAAGAATATTGGATTGTTGGATGCAGAAGTGTTAAATATATTTAGAAGATTTTTTATGGGAGGTGGCAGTTAAGAAAGAGGTATTTTGGAGAGTGTTTTTTGTGGTAGAATTTTCTTAAAATTGGGCACAAGATTCTCCAGAAAAAAAGGGAAACATTTTCCAGTTTTAAAGAAAAGAAAGTCTTTAAAGAGGAAGCTTTTGTGTCAGCGTTTGTGCAGAGGAAGGAGGTGTTCAGGGAATAAATGATAGAACAGCAACTTTCCCCACTGCAAGGCCGAACTCCATCAACCCTGACAAGCATCCAACCCTTATTGCTTATTCTCCACCTTTAACGCTGTTCGCAACCCTAGACCTCCTACTCCCACAGACCATTATTGGCTCAGGACCTTGCCACATATTTTAAAGAAATCAAACTTAATATTGCTGCAACTACACCCACTCCTCTTGAAACTCTTCCCTCACCTCATTTTCACCTGTCAGGCCATGTCTCATGTCTCACAGCATTTGGTGATCCGTTTGGACCCCTACGCAGTGCTTGGCGGGGGTTTCGATGGATCACATACACTTTACCTGCTCGGTGGATGCTCTGTTTAGACATCTGTCGATGCAGGGGTTAACGTACTGCACTATTTTAACCCCATGCATCGGTGGAACAGCTCAGCGACGTGACAACACAGCATTCGTTGAGCAGGTAAAGTGTATATGATGTGTCGGAACCCCTGCCAAGCACTGCGCTTAAGCACTGATCACGTAACGCTGTGAAGACATGACCTTAGTCTGGAGGAAGTTACCTCCTTGCTTTCCTCCTCTCCTTCTACCACCTGCCCTCTTGCCCAAATACCATCTGACCATCTACTATATCTACTAGACACATTCTACTACCCTTGCCCCTCCACTGACTGAACTATTTAATCTCTCCTTCTCTATTAGTACTTTCCTATCATCCTTCATGCACGCAATAGTTCAATTAGTATTTCAGCAAAATTTGTGGAAATTATTCCTATCCACAAATACTTTGTGAGTGTGGTTAACATAATATTTATCTCACTAGCCTTTTCTTTGCAAATCTGATATTTTGTTTAGGCACCATGTTTTTCTAATAACCAATAAGATTATTGCATGTTTGCACCACCTGAGGCTCTAAAGAAAAGCACAATGTTCTGGCACCTGTGCCATGGTAAAAGCTGTCTGTTGCCGGTTGGTGATGCAACATTAACATGAGGAGGCTGTAACAAATCACAGGCTTAAAGCAACATTTTTCAATTCTTGGATGACATGACTGATTCTGTTTAGGATGGTTGTAGACAATGGAGCTAAATTAAGTTTTCGTGTTTAATCAAGAGATTTAAGGGGTACATAGTGGAAAACACCTACCGTTATACGTTCTCTTTTCTTACCTTTGATTCATTCATGTAATACAAAAAATGTAAGGGTAAAGGCCCCCATACACCTTACAACCTTGCCATACAATTTCTGTACAATCAACTTTTGTTCTACCAAAACTCTTTAATATAAGGACCTGTCTAACCCTTCCAATCACTATGTATCTTATCAGGGAGGCCACTGTACTACATAGTTGTTGGTAGATCTAAAGGAAATTGCATGGAGTGATCTAAAGGTGTATGGGGGGCTTTAGCTAGTTATCCAAGTTTTTATCCAAGAATTTATCTAAAGAGAATGATCTCTAGCATATCCATGTCTACACCACATCCCAGTATTACATTTAAAATATTGTGTCTCAAAGTGGGGGATTTCTTGGGATCCCCCATTCTTTTACAGTCTTAACCTCCTACTCCATAGTGGTACAAAGGGGATTTTGTAAGGCAAACAAGTGTATTGTGTATAACTATTGTTTCAATTTTTAAAACTTTTATTTAAAACAGACTAAGTATTGGGAAGCATGTGTATACACATGTTATGGAAACAAGAGTTACAATCCTAGTCACAGTGTACCACAAGATGAAGTGTAAATTGTCAATTTCTCCTTAAATTGAGACATAGTAAGGTATGGTGGTGACAATCCTTATGGGAAAGAGGAATGGACAGAAGCCCTGGAAGTGGATTGTGTTGGTTGTCATATGCTAGGGTACTTTACAATAGTGATGAGAGCATAGGCAATATTCGAATTTGCGATATTTCACAAATAATTCTATTAATATTAGATTCTATATTTGCGAATATTCGCAATTGTGTGATACTAGATTCACACTAGATCATAATAATCACAATTACCTTCAAAATGAATGGTCACATGTGCTATTAATTTTCGCATTGCGAATATATATTCGCAATCCATGCCCATAAGCATCCGAATGCGGAATATCGTGAATATTTGCAATTCGAATATTCAAAGTCAACACTACTTTACAACTCCTTAAACTAATCCCAGTGTGTTGGTTTCCCTACTGATCCATTAATCATTTATTTTGGGAAAGTAGAGATTCCAGGTAGATATGCTGGGTAAATTCAAATGTTTTGTTAAAAAAAGGAAAATAACTTTTGTTCTAAAAAGATGGATTAAGGTGAAGTAAAGGGTATGTCTAGATCTGGCAGAAAGATATGTCTCCCTGTGAAGTACCCAGTAAAAAGATCACAGATATGAAGCCATAAAATCCATAAATGGATGACTTTGTAGCTTACCCTTTATAGAAAATAAATGCTTAGTGTCTTTATGTGTTTCAGATATCTGTATATTTAACTTTGTATGTGAGAGAAAATGTAATAGCTGTTGTAATGTTTTATAGCCCAC
>CM070040.1:36087811-36098377 GCA_036250615.1 Ptychadena robeensis
GGCGTGCAGGCTGTGTAAGAAAATGAATATTATGAAAAATAATAATCACGCCTAATTAGGATTAGGTTCGAAAGGCGGCCGCCAGAAAAAGTTGCACAGAACAATTGAGTAGAAAAAACATATATTGTGCACAGTATTACAGAATGCTGCAACAATGTATACATAAAACATAAAATAGTACACTAGACTAATACAGTTGGGTAAACTATGAATCAGACATTAACACAAGGTATACCTGACTGGCTGTTGGCTGCTTTCATCTGGCTGACCTGTAACCCTCTGGACTCCCAGGCTGTCCTCTGCTGTGTGGACTGGCTGGGCCTCTGCTGTGCTCCTCCCAGGCTGTCCTGTCTCTATTTGGCCTACCCTCTTTTATACCCAAAATCCCTTTGAAGTTCCTATATCTCTCATCTAAAGATTTTATTTACATAAATATGTGAAATCATAAATACTGGATTTTCCCAGGCTCTTTCCCAAAACTTAAAAACGGTTTCCTGCTTTCCTAAGGCCTTTTACAATGTGTTGTAAAATTTCCATGCATACTAAGAGGGGACCTTCTTTTGTTTTAATGACAGGTAATAAGATAAAGCTTCTCCACCCAGCCTTCTCAGGTATATCACACATACATTCCACAGGATATGCTAAACCCGACAAAGACATGACAGCTGGTCAGGACTCACCAGTTTTTTAAAACCCCACAAACAAAGACATTCCATTACCCATCCATATCATTCTATATTAATCTACCAATACAATGTTTCTGCCATACATATATATTAATAATATTTTTGTTGTCCATAACCATAAATCAACAGCTGGCCTACTCTCTCTCTCATTCTACCTAGCCAGTTACTGTCTGGGGAAAACAGGGACCCTGAGGGACCATGGGGAAACCGGGTCCCCCTGGAACGGGAATTTATGTGCCCATGTGGTGCACATTGATTACCGTTCGATTGACTTGCGATCAATCACAGCATGGTGACCTCACCACACTGTGATTGATTGCCGGTTGATTGCACAGGAATCTACCTGTGTATGCCCAGCTTTAGTGAGCACTTCTCCCTTGCGGGGATAATCCATTCCACCTCACCTGTGTGGCATATCAAGGTGCTGATTAGACAGCATGAATATTGCATAGTTGTGCCTTAGGCTTCCCACAATAAAAGGCCACTCTGAAATGTGCACAGTTTTGCTTTACTGGTGGGGTCAGTATCTGGTGTGGTTACCATTTGCCTCACGCAGTGCAGCACATCTCCGTTGCATATAGTTGATCAGGTTGTTGATTGTGGCCATTGGAATGTTGGTCCACTCCTCCAATAGCTGTGCAACGTTGCTGAATATTGGCAGGAACTGGAACATGCCATCATTAGTGTTGAGCAGCATATGGTATTTTCGAATTCACGTAATTTCGCGAATATACAAAGAAACATTCTAAATTCATAAAATTCAATCAACTGTATTCTATTGCTTTCCATTGCGCGCACCCGTGTGTAATGATTTGCAATGCAGCTTTATAGCTTCTCTTCTTCATTCTGTGATCTTAGCCAGTACGAGCACTGTGTGTATTGCGCATATCCATTTGCAATGTGCACAAAAATGCGCGATGTATGCCGGTAAACAATGTTAAAGCATAATATGACGAATATCTGCCAATGCAAATATCCGAGCGCACATATTCGCGAAATATTGCAAATTCTCAATTCTCTAATTTCGAATATTCTCGCTCAACACTAGCTATCATAAATGCTGATCCAGAGCATCCCAAATATGCTCAATGGGTGACATGTCCGGTGAGTATGCTGGCCATGCAAGAACTGGGATGTTTTCATCTTCCAGGGATTGTGAGGAGATCCTTGCTAAATAGGGCCGTGCATTATCATGCTGTAACATGAGGTTATGCACATGTTTTGTTACATGCACCTGCCCATGCCATAACCCCATCGCCACCAAGGGCCACTTGATCCAACATGTTGATATCAGCAAACCGTTTACCCACACCATGACACACACACTGTGTGCCATCTGCCCCGAACAATGAAAACCGGGACTCTCCAATGTGCCAGACATCATCGAATGTGAGCATTTGCCCACTCAAGTCAGTTACGATTAAGAACTACAGTCAGGTCCAGACCTAGATGAGGACGACATGCATGCAGATTCCCAGTTTGTACAGAATTTCTTTGGTTATGCAAACCTATTGTTGCTGCAGCAGTCTGGATGGCTGGTCTCAGACAATCATGGAGGTGAACATGCTGGAAGTGGAGGTCCTGGGCTGGTGTGGTTACATGTGGCCTTCAGTTGTGAGGCCAGTTGTATGTACTGCCAAATTATCAGAAACACCTTTGGAGATGGCTTATGGTAGAGAAATTAATTAATTTATGGGCAACAGCTCTGGTAGACATTCCTGCAGTCATCATGCCAATTGCTCACTTCCTCAAAGGTTCCTCAGAGTAGCCTTTCATTGTGGGCAGTCTAAGGCACACCTGTGCAATATTACTAATCAGCACCTTGATATGCTACACTTGTGAGGTGGGATGGATTATCTTGGCAAAGGAGAAGTGCCCACTACCATAGATTTAGATGAATATTTTTTTCTCAGTGAATAATATATAATTAGATACACCATGTTTTTCTTTAAAGACACAGCACACATCTCATCAAGCAAACAAATATGTATGCATTGTATAGTGTTAGCATGATTAATCTTTAATCTATGTTCCATGTCTAATTAAATATCAGGTTTCAATATAAATAAGGGATGATGTACTACTTTAGATTTTAAATAGTTTATTTTAAAATGAAAAAAGGTTGAGGTATTTGTAAATTAACATGTTACAATATTTCCCTAACTTGTTATTTTCTTCATAGGCCTTGTTCTTCCTCCTCGAAACATAGCGTTGATCCATGGGCCCAAAGTCGACTGCAGTATGTCAAAAGTCATGTGGACAAACCCAAAAGTTTTGGCATAGGTTCTGTGGACTGATGATTAAAACAAAATTAAAACCGTTTGGGCCATGGATCAACGCTATGTTTGGAGGAGGAAGAACCAAGGCCAGAAGAAGAAAAGAATACCTTGTCTACTGTGACGCATGGCGGGGGTCAATCATGCTTTGGGGTTTTGCTCGAGGTACAGGGAAGCTTCAGCATGTGCAATGGTACTATGAATTCTCTTCAGTACAGGAGATATTGGAAGGAAATGTATGCAGTCTGTTACAAACCTGGAGGTTGGGGAGAGGAGGACGTTGGACCTGTTCAACAGGGGACCATGATCCCAAGCATACTCTAGGTCCACTAAGCACGGTTTTAAAATAAAGGCTGAGAACCATTTTGAGTAGCCATCACAGCACCAGACTTAAATCCGATTGAGAACCTCTGGTGGGACTTGAAAGAAAGCGTTATCAAGGTAAAGGATGTTACTAAGAGTACTAGATGAAGTCATTGGGGGTGAATAAAACTATAAGATGTAGCACAGGAAAGACATTTGTGGTTATTTCATTATTAATGTTAGGTTTGTCTGACTTACAAGTGCCTCGCTGATTTCATTGTAAACAAGATGACTGAAATGATCAATGTCAAAATGGCCAAAACACAACATTTCAGTGGGGGTTGAATAATTTTGTGCCATACAAAGGGGTTTCCCAAAATCTTATATTTGAATTAACAAGTTGTTAATAAAATAGTCATAATGCCAATTTCCATATTGGGAATTAATTTGGGACACAACCCATCTGTTGATTGAAGCTTTAGGATGGTAATGAGCAATGTTTGGAGGTGGTTTGAGTGAGGAATCTTGGGCAAGTGTTTCCCCTGTAAGATTAACTTGTAACTTTGCCTAGAACTAGTATGTGTTTTCCTATGTTATGTCTATTTAAGTTTTATTAAAGTTTGATATATTTATAAAAACGCACCAACTGTGTGTCCATAGTAACCACATAGGTGACACAACAGGGCTCTTATATTTCACGGAAGCATGCTCTGAGTTTGGCAGAAAAGCAGTTTAAGCTGCTATAACAATTTAGAAAAATAAACCTGTAAATGGACAAATATTGGAAAATATTAGAACTGTAAAATGGGAAAATGTTAAATCTATGTGTGCTCGTATAATGATTTTTCAAACTTTTTGAATTCTATATTTCTCATTTTAAAGCAGAACTCTAAGATACCAACATGGGACAATATTTTTTACTCACCAAGGGCTATAGCAGGGGTGGGAAAACTTTTTGACTCATAGGCCACAATGGATAAAAAAGGATTAAAAAAATATTTAAAGAAATATATATATTTAAAAAAAAGTAATCATTGGGGGATTTTTTGCCATTAAAACCTTTATATTTTTAAATATTTACAGTTACAAAATGTGCCCACTTCCATAAAAAAAAACTTGTGTCATGTCACCAAAATGATTACAAGCCAAATTAAAAACCTAAATGAACCTTGGTATAACCATGCCTGAGCTATGAGCAATGCTTTAATTTGATTCAATTTTTTTTAAATCTTCCTTATGAGGAACCACTCTATTCTTTAAACATACTATGTTTTTTGAACGATTCAATGCTCCACATAGGAGCACCCTATACAGCAGAGCATCTGATCCT
Source organism: Ptychadena robeensis (assembly GCA_036250615.1). Classification (NCBI taxonomy): domain Eukaryota; kingdom Metazoa; phylum Chordata; class Amphibia; order Anura; family Ptychadenidae; genus Ptychadena; species Ptychadena robeensis. The sequence goes on from CM070040.1 coordinate 36,092,407, forward strand.
TGAAAAAGCTGGATGCTTCACTTTGTAAAAAAAAAATTTTTCTTGGATGGGAAATTCACATAAAAAAACGCAGAAATAAATGCAAGAAATAAAATGTTTTGATTATTTATTTGACATTATAGGATAGTTAAGCGCAGCATAGCTTTACCTCATTCACCAAGCTAAGTGAATTTTCACTAACCTTGGTGCATAAGGTGAAGCTGTACAGACTTTAAGTCATTTTTCGTTTATTTGAGTATTCTTTGTCAGGTTATTTTCACTTTGGTTCGCCTCATTTACTAAGCTAAATGAATATTCACTTTGCACAGCTTTAGTAAACCAACCCCATTGTGATAATTATTACTGTGTTTATACTGGCATATTTAGCATTTTGTGGTCCAAACCATCACACAGATGACAGAATTTAGTATTAGTTTTCTAAATGGTACATTCAAATACAAAGAACGAAATAGCTTTCCATTTCAAATATTTATTGCTGAATGTTGTGCTTTGCCTGAGATTTATTTCAAGATCTAAGAGTCAGTATTCATTATCACTAGAGGAGCCAGCTGCATTTATTTTCACCAGTAAAAAGTACTTTTAATAAAATCAGTTTATATGTAAAATGGCACAACATGCTCTTACTACCAGACAAGGAGGATTGGACAATGTACAAAGTATTTTAGTCTATCGTTCTTTTAGTCAATGGGCACTTTGGCGATGCAAACCCTACATACTTATTGCTGGATACGTATTTATGTTGTTCTTCATCGTTGTAGATTAAGGACAGACACCCTATATCCCTGACGAAGTTCGAAACATTAGGAAAAAACTCGTTGAATTATTTTATGCAATCCTCCTCCTCTGTAGGGGGGAATTTGGGGTGTTTTGTTGTAAAATTAATTTTTTCTCTGCACATGTGGATGGGCGCTGCTTGGTGCCTAAAAAGTCTCACTTGCTTCCCCTGAAGGACTCCCTAAATGGGCGCCTCCTTTTCTTTCCCTATATCCCCCATTTTCTCAATTTATAACATAATTCGAGGTGTGGCACCAACAAACTTAAAAAGCAAAATAAATGACCCTTTCACCTTTTTTCAATACATTTTAGAATACACTATTGTATGTTTTAAAAGGAAAAAAACATAATTGCTTTGGTATAAATACAGAACAGTGAAGCTTACCATTACATGTAGAGGTCCATTCTATGTAGAGGTGTAAAAATGTTAGGAATAATGAATGACGTGCAAATAAAAGATCTTTTGACTCCAGGCTGGTAAATGGATTACATTGAACATCTGTAAGATTAATAGTGGGCATTATGCAGACACAAGAATCATGTTTGACAATAACTAGAATCAAACACTATTGATTACCTGCTATATGTGTAGTCGAATTACCTTTTAACAAAACAAAAGTCTAAAGAGCTCTGTTCAAGTATACATTTTCAAACGCCTCTTATTGACTGTTATATTTCATCATAATTTGAATCAATCCGGACATCTACCTAAAATATAAGTACCAATGCCAACATCCCACTTCAAATATTGAAAAACTATGCGGACTACAATAACATTCCTGTCTCCAATGCAACATTTCTCACTGTAGAGACATGAAGAATTTAAGGCCATTGATAATCAAGAGTACAGTAAAATACTTACTTATCACCTTATGACCATCACCTTATGAGTCCATCAAAATGTGCGTGATTCAGTCTGTCAATTCATACATTTTAAACAGTACATACATATTCCATTGTGTTAAGTTAGACACCTCCCGACATGTTTTACAGGTTCTCTGCTTCATCAGGGGTACAATGTTTTAACCACCCTAGCGGTCGGGACAGCACCATCTCGTCCAAAGCTGCTACTCCTACTATTGCACTGGACGAGATGGCGCCGTCCAGTAAACATCGGGGCACCAGCAGTGCATACTTACAGTTTTGAGCTGTCCCGGTGTGTCCCCGATGTGACATGCTGCCAGCTTGATCCTCTGTCTCTTCTCCCCACCCCCCCCCCTCCGAGTGATGTCACATTGGGGAGGCGGCGGGAAATTTCAAAGTAAATGGCATGAGATCAGTTTTCTTTGCAGAAAACTGATTTCAATGTGCTTCTATATACTAAATATCACCCAAATAAAATCTCTGGTGCAATAGATGTGCCCATTTGCAGTAACCCTCTTTTCCCTGGTGTGATTTTACCACATCCATCACACCAGGTTAGAGAGGGTTAACTGCAAATGGGCACATATGGGGCACCAGAGACTTTATTTGGGTGAGATTTAGTACATAGCAGCATAGCTTTTTTTTATTTTACATAATTGTTTGTTTTAAACATTATTATATTCAGGATGTCTATAAGACCCTTGTATGGAAATATTTTGGGAAGTTACAGGGCTACAACATAAAGAAAAATTTACCATTGAAGTCTATGGTGCACTTTTGGTACAGAAATCTGGACCTCAGCAGTGCGCTAGGGAGGTTAAAGTGTCTTGTGTGCTTTTTTCACACTTGAAAAGACACAATTAACGTTAAGATAGAGACAAGCACACATTAGAGAATCTGTAAATAAACATACACTGCCTGGACAAAAAAGTCACCTCCAAAAAAAAGGTCACTGTTATATTTTTGTTGGACTGCCTTTAGTTTTGATTACGGCATGCATTTGCTGTGGCATTGTTTCGATAATCTTTTGCAATGTTACAAGATTTATTTCTATCCAGTGTTGCATTATTTTTTCACCAAGATCTTGCATTGATGATGGCAGAGTCTGACTTGTGTGCAAAGCCTTCACCAGCACATCCCAAAGATTCTCAATGGGGTTAAGGTCTAGGAGTCTCATACCTATTTTCTTGGTTAAATCCAGGTGGCAACTTTTTATTTGGTCGGGGCAGTGTTAATGTAATGAAGTAATTTACTTACAGATTTATTATTTTGGAGTCTTGAATGGAAATGAAGAAAACTTTTGCTACATTTTTAATTATACCAAAAATCCATCTGCAAAATGTAAGAAATATTTATGTGTAATATTAGGATGGACCAATAATTGAGACAGTGCTAGAACATTTTTTTTTACGTTTTCCTATCCTTTTCTTTCTTCACAGCAATTTTGGCGATGATACCATGTCAAAAATAACCTCCAGCAAAATGTTGTTGCTTCTAAGGATATGAGGGCTGCAACATTGTGTAGTTTTTCTGTATAACTTGAAAAAACATATGCAAGTTCCAAAGAAAAGTATCTATTCTCACTTTATATATTCCATGTTCCTCACAGTCAAATAAAAAAACCCTACCAGTAACTGGTAAATCTGGGGTAGGGAGATTTAATCACATTTCCTTCCCTAGTCTATGGGACCATCTAGTGATCATTTCCATTCACATTTTTATAAAGATGACAACTCCCAAGGCTAGAGAGCACTGCAGATAAGTCTTTTTTTAGGATTGTGGAGTGCATCATAACTAGTGCTGAGTACTACAGGCAATGTTTATATTTGCAAAATATTGTGATTTTTTTCCTTAATATTCACAGCAAATTCGTAAATTCGAGAATGTGTGATACATCTTTATTATCTTCATTGCAAAAAATATTTTCGCAATAAAAAGTGCCAATATTTGCAATAATTTTGTGATCAACAATATCAGATGAAAATGTATAATTTAGTACCTTCATTGCGCAAATTGTTACATGCACATATTGCGAACGCAATGCACGATAGTTCCAGGAACTGATGAGAAATTTTAAATATTTTCCATAACCATGACATAGCACTATATTCAAGATCTTCACAAATTCTCGAAGTGCCGATATTCGCAATAAAAATTCGCCATTTAATTATTCGCGATCAACACTAGTAGTAACCATTCCACTTTAGTTTTTTACAGATTATGCAGAAATTTCCTCATCTTACAGAAATGAGCACTTGTGCCCTTCTACTCCATTTTTGAACAGAGCAAAGCAAAGTAAATGGTGAGTGTGCAGGCTGGGACTGCTAGTCACAATCTCATTTTAATCTTTCCTTGCCTTTCCATGTTTTGTCCTTGCCAAAAGCAGTTGGTGGTCTATTTATACTAGAAAACAGATTTTTATCCCCTAATACTGAAGCCATAATTTAAATCTCAGGAGCCAATGGATCAAACAGAGGGAAAGCAAGAAACTAGGATTTTTGTTTTACTTCTGGTAAAAGGTAAAATGCACCAGGAGACACTTAACAAAGTCAGAAATGATACTAAGCAATTCACATAGACAATAGAACCTCAGAAAAATGTGTTATCTCCCTAAAACAGATTGTCTAGAAGTGCCTCGGGACAGGGAGCAAGCATAATATAGTAATTAATATAAAATATGGATATGAGGTGGTGAAAAGAATGAAACAACATTTTATGGAGTAGATAATTGAATAGCACAACAAATATATTAAAGAAAAGTGTGCTAAAACTCCTATGTATTTTTGGTGATGTGGTGGTAAGGGAAAACTCAAAAAGACAAATATTTGTTGAAAGGAAGGAATTTATTTACCTAAGAAATCCAGGCTACCACTGGAAATTTCTTCAGGTAATTAATTACTTTCCTGCCTAAAACAGGACATTTGACAGTTATGGTATGATCATCAAAATTGCTGGTGATGTAGAGAAGGTTTGTGGGAAAATATTACACATACACATGTAGTTTTTTCAGGTCAAAATGTCTACTTTACTTTGATCTTAACTTATGCAAACTGTACATTCAACTCTTCCTTACAGTTCCAGTAACTTTGGTGATGATACCATGTTCAGGGGCTGCGCTATTCCCTCACAAAATCAGCTAGTCACACCCTCCCACTTTCCTGGAATCATCACTGACAACAGAGAGAAGGGTCTTGGCAGGCAGGCTCTGAGACAGACGGACAGCTTGGGTGTGGCTGGAGAAGTCAGGGCCATTTCTCCAGCTATGCGGAATATGCATGTGCATAGGGCTTCCGGGATCCCTCCATCCCCACCCCAATCTGTGCAGCATGAGTGGCCGCAGGGAGTGTGGAGATGCTGTGTGCGCAGAGGTGGAAGGAGGAGTAGGAGAGAGTTCCTCCTTTTCTTCTTCTCCATCCCCCCACACACACCCCCTGTTGACAGCGCCACTATTGTCCTGATCCAAGCAGTGGGTGGTCGCCGAGTGGGGGCTTCGGAGTATTTAAGGGGAAGGAAAGGAATAGCAGCCCCTCCCTGGTCGACAGCTTCGCTACCGTCCTGATCTGAGTAGCAGGGTGGTTGGCAGCGGTGTACATTGGGTACAGAAAGTATTCAGACCCCTTTAAATTCTCACACTTTAAATGCAGCCATTTGCAAAAATATTTTAAGTTCTTTTTTTATTCCTCATGAATGTACACACAGCACCCCATATTGACAGAATTTTTTTAGACATTTTTGCAGATTTATTAAACAAAGAAAAACTGTATTAGACCCTTTGCTCGGTATTTAGTAGAAGTGCCCTTTAGATCTTATACAACCATGAGTCTTTTAGCTAAAGAAGCAACAAGTTTTTCACACCTGGATTTGGGGATGCTCTGCCATTCCTTCTTGCAGATCCTCTCCAGTTCTGTTAGGTTGGATGGTAAACGTTGGTGGACAGCCATTTTTAGGTTCTCCAGAGATGCTCAATTGGGTTTGGGCTGGGCCATTTAAGAACGGAGTTGTTGTGAAGCCACTCCTTCGTTATTTTAGCTGTGTGCATTGTCTTGCTGGAAGGTAAACCTTCTTTGCAGTCTCAGGTCCTGAGCACTCTGGAGATGGTTTATGTACAAGATATCCCTTTAATTGACTGCATTCATCTTTCCCTCGATTGCAACCAGTTGCCCTGTCCCTGCAGCTGAAAAACACCCCACAGCATGATGCTGCCACTGCCATGCTTCACTGTTGGGACTGTATTGCACAGGTGATGAGTAGTGATGGCCCGAACTGTTCGCCTGAGAACTATTTGTGGCGAACATCGCATGTTCGCGTTCGCCCATGTTCGCGAACATATGGC
>CM070040.1:36111608-36122280 GCA_036250615.1 Ptychadena robeensis
TACAACACCCCCGTTATGCTCATATATCGGAGCTCAGAGGAATTTTCTGGACACCTCTGTGTCCTGCTTACACCCCGTTTATGCTCATATATCTGGGCTCGGGAGTTTCTGGGACACCCTCTGGGGTCCTTGCTTAACAAACCCGTGTATGCTCATATATCTGGGCTCAGAGGAAGTTGCTGGACACCTCTTGGTCCCTGCTTACAACACCCCGTGTAGCTCATTCTGGGCTCAGAGGAAGTTTCGTCTTCTGAACCCTCTGTGTCCGTCTTACCAACCCTCGTGATGCTCATATAGCTGTTCTGGGCTCAAGAAGTTCTGTCACCTCTGTGTCCCTACTTACACCCCCTGTCTGATCATATATCTGGGCTCAGAGGGAAAGTCTTCTGGACACCTCTGGGTCCCTGCTCCACAACAACACCCCGTGTATGCTCATATATCTGGGCTCAGAGGAATTTTTGGGACACCCCTCTGCGGTCCTTGCTTTACACCCCCGGTATGGATCATATATCTGGGCTCAGAGGAAGTTTTCATCTGGTCACCATCTGGGGTCCTTGCTTACACCCCGTGTATGCTCAGTTCTGAGCTCAGAGGAAGTTTCTGGACACTCTGGGGCCTTGCTTACAACCCCATGTATGCTCTAATCTGGCTCATAGGAAGTTTTTTGGACACCTCTGGGGTCCCTTGCTTACAAAACCCCATTATGATCATATATCTGGGCTCAGAGAAGTTTCTGACCCTCTGTGTCGCCTGCTTAAAACCCCGCGTGTATGCTCATATATCTGGGACAGAGGAAAGTGTTCTGGTCACGCCTCTGGGGTCTTCATTGCTTACACCCCGTGTAGGCTCATATGTCTGAGCCTCAGAGTAAGGTTTCGGGACACCTCTGGGGTCCTGCTTACAAACTACCCCGTGTAATGCCATATATCTCGGGCTCAGAGGAAGTTTTTGGACACCTCTGGGGTCCTGCTACAACCCCCGTGTAAGCTCTATATCTGGCTCAGAGAAGTGCCCTCGATTTCATATAATGTGAGCAACATGGGTGTAAGCAAGGACCCCAGAGTGTCCACAAACTGCCTCCGAGCCCACGATATATGAGCATTGACAATCGTCTACACTGTGCAGTGGCTTATACCTCACATGTGGATAATGGGGACAGTAATGATTTAAGTGTTTTGTACATCCATTTGGGGAAGTCACTACCGTGCTCTATATGTTTCTTGGAGTGGTCCCAGAGAAAGTGAGAGAAGCCCTTGCCACTACCAAGATGGTGGCCTCTATACAGGAAGACACACTACAAATCGGTGTGGTCATTTAGTAACTGGGATCACAGGGCCCTGTTTCCTAATCCTTATAGTCATGGTTCCCAAACTTTCCCCTTGAACCCCCCCCCCTTTTCTATTCAGGAATACGATTGTCGGCCCCCCCCCTATTCAAACACGTTAAGGAATGAGGGCCAGCCCCCCCTGGATGGAAATACCTTCTCTGCCCCCAGTTTGGAACCACTGCCTTTAGAGGTTTCAGAATGCGAAGCGATTCGGAATTAGTAATTCACAGATCACGCCAGCAGAGGGCAGCAAAGACTGAGCTCCCCGGAGGTTATGATAATATGAAAATGAAATGAAAACTTTGAAACACCTCAGGTCTCACTGGAAAACATTCCTGCTGGATTATTTACACTGATATTAAGCGGGTAATGTGTTTAGATGTCACTGATTTGAGAAAAATTTGGATGAAAATGAACCAGCAAGGGTGATCCAATTGGCACAAAGTAACACTATGTCCCAGAGATGTTCTACTGGTTAAATCAGCCCACATGAGGCCACGTATTATCCTTCCCCATCTGGTGATCCTGGCAAATGAAATGCATCTCCCACACATGTCAGTCATTTAAGTACCAGGTCAAAAATTTTCGACCATTTGACGGTTTCAGTTAAATTGCAAAGCCCCTAACATGGTCATCATACACCCAAACTTGCTGAAGATGTAGAGAGGGTTGGGGGTATACTACTCCAAAAAGTAGTCTCTAAATCAGTGTTTTGCAAGGTCAAATTCACGGTCAAAATTTCGTCGAAAATACTATTGAACTTAATTTTATATGCAAAACTCCATGTGCTGCAGCAAACTATCTTATTTCAAATTGTTCCCACAATCCTTCTCGACCTATCCAGCAATTGTTGTGATAATACCATGTTCAGGGGTTTGCAATCAGCCACAAGTTTAGCATTCAAAAAAAATTTACCTCTCTAGTCCAGGCACATGATGCATTGGGCTCCTTAAGCCCCCATACACCACATACATTACCATGCAACTTCTGTACAACCAACTTTTCATCTACCAAAACCATGTATATGAGTAGCTTTCTCTACAACCTTGCAATCACCATGTATTCTATCAGATGGGACCCGGCACTACCTAGCATGAGTTATATACCTTCCAATCACTATGTAATTCTATCAGAGAGGAACCACACGACATAGGCAGTGATATAATACCTTCCCGATCACTATGTATTCTATCAGGAGAGGACCCGGCACTACATAGCAGCGATATATACCCTTCCAATCACTATGCTTCTATCAGGGAGGACCCGCACTACTAGCAGTGATATATACCCTCCAAATCACTATGTCTTCTAATCAGGGAGGACCCGGCACTACATAGCAGTGATATATACCGTTCCAATCACTATGTATTCTAATCAGGGAGGACTCCGGGCACTTACATAGCATGATATAATACCTTCCAATCACTGATGAATTCTACAGGAGGAGGACCCGGCACTACATAACAGTGATATATACGTCCAGCACTAATGCATTCTATCACGCGAGGACCGGCACTGCAAGCAGTGATATATACCTCCTTCCTGCCAACCACTACTGTATTACTATCAGGGAGGACCCAGCACTACATAGCATTGATATATACCTTTCCAATCACTTATGTATTCTATCAGGAGGGGGGCCCCAGCACTACCTAGCAGTGAATATATCCTTCCATCACTATGTAATTCTATCAGGGGAGGACCGGCACAGTGGCATAGCAGTGATATATACCTTCTCAATCACTATGTCTTCTATCAGGAGGACCCGGCAACATACATAGCAGTGAATATATACCTCCAATCACTATGTATTCTTATCAGGGAGGACCCGGCACTACATACAGTGATATACCTTCCAATCACTATGCGTCTATCAGTTAGGACCGGCAATACATAGCATGATATATACCTTCAACACTATGTTTTCTAATCAGGGAGGACCCCGGCCCTACATAGCAGTGATCTATACCCTTTTTTCCAAATCACTATGTATTTCTATCAGAGGAGTATCCTGGCCTACATAGCAGTGATCTAATACCATTCCCCATCACTATGTATTGAATAGGGAGGACCCAGCACTACATAGCATTGAATATACCTTCCAATCACTATGTATTCTATCAGGGAGACCCGGCCACACATAGCAGTGATCGTATACCTTCCAATCACATGTATTACGATCAGGGAGGAACCCGGCACTACATAGCATTGATATATACCTTCCTCTTATGTATTTTCTATCAGGGAGGGGACCCCGACACTACATAGCATGATATATCCCTCCAATCACTATTATCATCATGGAGGACCCGTCCACTACATAGCAGTGATATAACCTTCCATCCTATGTATTCTATCGGGAGGAACCTGGCCATCATAGCAATGATATTATAACCTTCCAATCACTATGTATCTATCATGGAGGACCCGCACTAATAAGCAGGAAATATATACCTTCGCAATCACTAGTATTCTATCAGGGAAGGACCGGCATAACTAGCAGTGAATATATACCTTCCAATCACTAATGTTTCTATCAGGAGGACCCAGCAACTACTACAGTGATTATACCTTCCAATCACTATGTATCTATCCAGGGAGGGACCTGGCACACATAGCAGTGATATATCCCACCTTTCCATCAACTATGTATTCTATCTCTATCATGGAGGCCACTATACTACACACGTTGTTGTAAGATCCAATGGAAATTTGATGGATCGATCTGAAGGTGTATGGGGGCATTATGTGGACACTTGTACCACTTCTAACCATTTTAGACAAATTCTTCGCCATTTGCATAAGATGAGTGATCCCTTGGACGCGGCGCTCCCTTTTCTCCTGAGGGCGGACAACCGCTTCGGGCAAAACCCCTGGGCCTTCCACAGAGATCAGCTGGTATGGGATTTTAGACAGTTTGTTGGTTTGGATACCTACCTAATCCGTAGGTAGTGATAATAATTATCATATCTTGAGATCTAAGTCAAACCCTTCTATACCTCCAGCTGTTCTGGTCGGTCTTGAAACGCTTTATATAATCCCTGAAGAACGCGCATTTATATCGCTAAACGTGTCGATAGACAATCATGAATCGTTTACCAAGATATGGGGACAATCTATTTACACTACGCCACGAACATTGCTATATTTTTTTTTTTTACTTTAAAACCACGGGGGTCTTCTGGAAAATTGTTACTTCCCGCGCCAACACAAAGCCAGGATCCTGGAGCAAACTGCGCCCATTGCTGGGATCGAGGCACGCGTTCTCCATGAGCCTGCACCTGTCTTTTTCCTCTCTGCTTCCACTGCAGGCTCAAAACAGAGTTCTTTTCTTCCGCCCAGAAGTCATCGGGGGGGGCAGCACCATGGGCCTCAATGTTAATGCAGCGCACAAAACCGCCGGCGTCTTATTGAGAATCGCGAGGAACACTGAATGCCTGGGCAGCGCGTAACGCCTAGGGAGGTTAAAGATTAGTACTTACAAGCCCTATAGAACAGATTCGTAACCTGTGGTCGGGACGCGCCTTTGGAGGTTCGAACGACCATTTCCAGGTGTCAACCATGTTCCATGAAAAAGCACAGAGCTTTGCTAACCAGCAGTACCCAAAAAAAGGTTTTTTTTGCTGATGCCCCCAAGCGGGAGTGGTAGGTTAGAAGGGAGGGATATGCCTCCTCCTAACGCTTGTGATGTGCTGGGTGAAACCAATATCAATGAGAGACATTACACTTACCTGATCGTTGGAAGTGAATGCTCGCAGGTGTCCCTTCTTTATTTGAATGCAGAAGTGACACTCCGCAACGTCACATTCTGGTAGATCAAGTAAGTGTTATGCTCCCCGGTATTCCCTTATATTTTCCCCCCTTTTTTTGTGCAAATGATTTGCAGGGTTGGAAGTTAGGGTCTCGTGCGATCAGGCGCTGTTTAGCAGATGCTCTGGTTGTCTTTCAGTGACTCGGCAACCCCCCCCTGTGAAATGGTCATTCGACCCGAGTGGGTGGCCGAGGTAGCTGCTAAGATTCGCTCCTGGAAAGCCAGCGTGATGATTCATCACGCTGCAGAATTCCCAACTTGACAGCACCGGCCGGCACCCTTTGTGTGCTGGCCGTTACCTTCAATGAGACGCCGTCTCCCTTGAACTAATGGCATCAGTCAGAGATTATCGGACATGTCCGTTCTCTGGCCGGCCGAGCGTGTTGGGGTGACAGGGATCTGCCTCCCATGTGGGGACCCCCCGATTTTTGCCAGTCGCAGCAAAATCGGCCCTGATACACCTTCCCAATGCCTCTTCTTATGTTTGTGAATACCGTTAATCAATATATACATGCTAATTATAACGATATTTTATATATCTGACGTAGATAAACGTAAAAACGATTAAACTACGAAGGACGCCCCCCGTGCCCCACCGCCCCCCGCTCACCCACCCCCCCCACTCAGGGCAGGACCCTATGCTTGGTACTCAGTTTTTTTGGATCCCTCTGCCGGTTATCTCTCCAATAGGTGTGGAGCCATGGAACATGACCTACATCAAGTAAGTTACACTCATGTTATCTATAACTGTTTATTGCATGGGAAGAATGTACTACCTATATCCATCTGATTCGTTACTTTAAGATTATTTGTATATCTCATGAGGCAAGCAACTGTAATATGCGAAACATGTTGAGATCGGATACCCATGATCGTTCAATGATGTATCATTTAACAATACATGGATATTGTACTAGGAATCAGACACAGACTCATCTGTACTTTGAAATTAAACATGATTCTTTAACTTTACTTGGGTACTGCTTGAAATCCCTAAATCCTCACCATTTCAATTGGTTGCGGGAAACATATTCTCACTTTCTTCTTCTATTGGTTGGGGCGTGGCCGACCAGTTTATATACAGTGGAGGAAATAATTAATTTACCCCTCACTGATTTTGGGTAAGTTTGGTTCCAATGACAAAGAAATGACAGTCTCAGACGCAGTCATAAATTTCAATGTTAGGTTTATTATTGTAACAGTGAGATAGCACATCAAAGGAAAATTCGAAAAAATAACTTCTAAATAAAGATAGCAACTTATTTTTGAAATAAGTATTTGAAGAAGCCCTACCTAACCATAGAGACTCTGGCTCTCCACAGAGTGGTTATACACTTCTACTCAATTAGTCACCCTCATTCAGGACACCTGTCTTCACTAGTCACCTGTACAAAAGACCCTGTCCACAATCATCAATCACGCAGACTCCACTCTCCAACATGGGAAAGACCAAGAGCTGTCCAAGATGTCAGAGACAAAATTGTAGACCTGCACAGCTGGAATTGCTACAAAACCATACGCAAGCATGGGGAGAGAAGGTGACAATGTTGGTGCGATGTTCGAAAAAATGGTGAAGGACACAAATGCCCATCAATCACCTCGTCTGGGGGCTCCACGCAAGAATCTCACCTCGGGGGTGTCACGGTTCTGAGAAAGGTGAAAAAGCATCCTAGAACCTAACCCAACACACGGGAGAGTTAGTTTAATGACCTCAAATTAAGCAGGGGACCCCACGTCACCAAGAAAAACCATTGGAAACACATTACACCGCAATGGATAAAAATCGCAGGGCTGGGGCACGGTCCCCCTGCTCAGGAAGGCACATGTTCAGGGCCCAGTCTGAAGTTTGCCATGACACCTGAGATGATTCAGAGAGTGACTGGCGAGAAGGCGCTTTGTGGTCTGATGAGAGCCAAATAGTAGCTCTTTGGCATTAACTCAACTCGGCTGTGTGTTTGGAGTGAAGAAAAAATGCTGCCTATGACCCCCAAAAAAAAAAACATACCCCAAAAAATAACACCGTCCCCACCGTCAAGCATGGGGGTGGAAACATTTTGCTTTGGGGGTGTTTTTCTGCTAAGGGCACAGGGAAATTGAATCGGCCATTAAAGGGAAATGGGCGTGAGGCCATGGTATCGTGAAATCCTGGGAGCGACAACCTCCTTCCCTATGCCCAGGAGGAAACTGTGAAAAAATGGGGTCGTGGATGAGGTGGTTCCAAGCACCGTACAGATGGAACCAAAACATACAGCAAGGCAACAAAGGAGGTGCTTCAAAAAGAAGCACTATATAAGGGTCATGGAGTGGCATACCTAAGTCTCAGTCTCCGGTACACTTAAATCCAATAGAAAACCGTATGGAGGGAGCTCAAGCTTCAGAGATTTGACAGAAGACAGCCTGGAAACACATTAGGGGATGTTAGAGATGATGCTGCAAAGTAGGAGATGTGACAACATTCCTCCTAAAATGTGCGCAAAACTTGGTCATCAATTACAAGAAACGTTTGACCTCTGTGCTTGCAAACAAGGGTTTGTTCCACCAAGTATTAAGTCTTTTTTTGTTAGAGGGTTCAAAATACTTATTTCACTCAATGAAATGCAAATCAGTTGCTATCTTTTATTTAAAGTAATTTTTTCGATTTTCATTTTGAGTGTGCTATCTTGCACTGTTACAATAAACCTACATTGAAACGATTACTGTTCTATGAGGTACTTTTCATTTCTTGTCAATTGGACAAATTTTTTGATTCCTTTCATCCCTTCTCACCATAACCTTCACTGGTACTTCTCTTTGTAAAATAGTAATCAAACAGTACACAAAATACAGGGTTTCTCCAAATGTATGTTGTCACTCCCCAACTTTTTACAAAAGCACAGACCTCCTCCGCAGAGAAGGTTATTAGAAAGAACAAAATGGCCACCGCACTCACATATTAAAGTCCAAATGATCCTTTATTTCCAAATCGACATGGGCAACAAACAAGACAGATCACAACCTCAAGAGGCTGCTAGTACCCTCTGATGTATTTCTCCCCAAGGGTCTTTACCCCATCCTACCTGTTATAGTGAAGTTGCCAGCTTAACCACAAGTACCCTTGTACATAAATGTAAAGGTATTACAAATATTAACTTCTCAGGATATGTCTTGAACCCATTGTAGCAGTGAGTCTGGGGTTTCCCACATTTCTCTTCTGGGATTTTGCATGTTATAGATTAATATAGGCTGCAAATTCGGTTAGATTAATGAGCAAAGCAAATCACAGAGAATCACAGCTCACTGTAAAATACTTTACACAGCGAAGCAGATCATTCATCCCTTTGGGACAAGCTGATGTTTCCAACATCTGTGATTAAACAATAAACTTCTAGTGTTTTTTCAAGGTGTTTATTGGTGACTACTTAAAGTGATAGGCGGCTGTTCTGTTTCTTGGGGGGATACCGCTTTGCTCCATCTACACTTCCACTTGGACCCCTACGGTAGGGGACTCTGTGTGACAAGGCCGACTATGTGGGCGTGACTGGAGGAGAAGCCTGGTTCCTCCACCCCTGGCCGCCTGCACGTTGGTCTCAGGTGTCTTGGCGTCCGTGCGTTGCCATGGGGGGCGTCGGCCCTCTGGCGGGGGATATAAGGTAGCGTGGTGCACACCGATCACCAGCGGATGGGACGTGGGGGTCTCAGACCTCTGGCGGGAATGCTTATCCACACGGATGGAGGTAGACGAACCGCCGCATTTCCGGCACCATCACCCAGGTATTAATGGGTCACTCTGTCATCCATTACCCTTCCGAATCACAGTGTGCAGGCGGGTTTTTTGCCACATCCTGTGTTCTTGGATTATTACCATCTCCATCCCTAGGTGGCCGATGTTGGGCACCGCGCGCCTCTCTGGTCCCCCGTTATCCTCTCAAGGCAGCTCCTCCATCGGACGGGCGGGACGTATCTGGGGGGGACCACTTGGGGCCCCCACTCAGGTCCTTGGGGGGAAGCCCCCAGCCAGCCACAGCTGACCTGCACTACATACATAGGAAGTGAGTACACACCCGTTCTTTAACCATCTAGAGCCATAACTATGCCTTTAATGTACCATTATTGAACACTGATCATGAATTTTGTCAATTGTAGCAATGATTTTCACGCAAATCTCCTGAAGAAGCCGTAAGGCGAAACGCGTCGAGAAAGTGTTTGTTTAGCAATGTGATTTTATCATGTTTAAAGATCTGTTTTGTATGTATACAAATATAGTTTCAATGTACATTGTCAATGTGGATATGAAATATATGCTATTGTTTTAGTCCTTGGTGTATGAAAAATCATGTGTGGCTCATATTATCATTTTAACAATAAATCCCCCATTTTTACATCAGTTGAATCAATCATTGGTGCCTTAAAAGTCCCCTGGAGCGCCTAGGCTCCTTAAACAGGGAAGTGGGCAGGTCGTGTGCACAGGCACTGTTCCTCTCACTCCTAAATAGGTTTCTTTTTTTCTACTTAAAGTGATATACTGATATTTTTATTTAGAGAAGGAAATTATATAGTTAATGATCCTCAACGGTGAAGTGGAAAAATACCTGTATAGACTCCATGACAGATGGTGTTTCTGTGGGAAAACAGCAAACCTCATACAATTGGGGCTGTTGCCATACATCAATCCTGACATTTACAAGGTCAAATAAAACCTTTATGACCCTGATATACAGTTGCATTGTACAATTATATCATATCTTTCTATAGCTTTAGAATGCAGTTGTAAAGCTGATAAAAATACAAGAATACAGGACATCCTGACAACACGAGAAGGATGCACTGGCATTGTATATTTAATTTCAACCAGTGACAGTATTTGCATGAAATGTCTGTTAACCTGTGGTGGTTTAGGTTTCTGCCTAATCATGGCATTTCCTTTTTCTCATATCTCAAAATGTCTGTTTTATCACTCATTCTCACTTTTCAGAGAAAAAAAATATACTTGCTGTAAGAGATGAACGAACTGTCCACAGGTGCGACAGTGAGAATATGTTTATTGTTCTTCCACTGGCTGAATCAGCCACAGAAAAATACGGATGAAGAGACTAGGTAGAGACCTACCTGCCTAGTGGCATTACTTCCTTGACATGGAAGACAGCACTATGCGCTCCATGTACCGGTTTTACCCGATTCAAATTGCCTGGGAATAGGCCAAGACGTACAAGACCGATGTTCGCCCATCACTACTTGCTGTTCATTTACTCATCATCATTATCTTGGCCCACATTGTCCTTATATTTGGCCGTGAGATTGTTCTTTTAATGTTATTTAATAAAAGAATTTAATTGTTACAGCGGTTGTAAACTCAACCACCCCCCCCCCCACATACATTACATTGACATAATAATCACCTGTCAGCAGTTTACATCTGTGAAAACTGCTACACAGAAAAAAAGGTACTTACAATCTTCACTCCCTCATTCCCTAAGGCATCATCTTAAGTACTGGCGACCTGAAACCACTTCCGCCCATTCTGTTGAACATTACTAAGGTGCCCCTCCCCTGCAGAC
>CM070040.1:36141232-36186596 GCA_036250615.1 Ptychadena robeensis
TTGTGGCCAGAAAGGGTCCCTTTGTGTTTTAAAATTCGCCTCCCATTGAAGTCAATGGCGCGTTCGCGGGTTCACCAGGTTCGCAAACTTTTGCGCTAGTTCACGTTCGCCATTCGCGAACGTGCAATTCCGGGTTCGCGCCATCACTAGTGATTGCTAGCAGACCCTGCTAGCGATCACCACTGGAGGGGGAGTAACTACCTCCCTACGTGCATCCACTTTAGATTGGTTTCTATATATACTTCATGATCGTAGGACAGGAGCACTAAGCTGAGATACGACCCCCTGTGCATGGAAATGCCACACACCTTCGGGCAGCGGAGGAGGATGCGACAGACAGGCTGAGAGGCCCTTGATTGGACCATACTACAAATTCTCCATACGTTTCTTGCAGATTATCAAAATGTACAGTATATTACTCCTGAAGAAGCGACAAGCGAAACGCATCGAGTAAATACTTTATGAGTACTTGACTATAATTTCTGTGACATCTTGTCATCTGTAATTTTTGTAATTACTGTCTGATAACTTCAGAATAAATTATTGTAAACATTACTGAGTGACAGTGAATGCTTTAAAACTTGGGTAGGACTCGGCAGAACAAAATTAGTTTTTTTCTTTGTTTCCAAAAAGACAGAACATTGATCAAAAAGTAATCGGACATGTTGGTAAGTTTTTAGTCGATTTAGTTAAATGTTGATAATTGCTTTGAGGGTGGAAGAAAGCGTTAATGAAGTTTTAAAGTAAAGGAATGGGTTGGTATTCAAATCGATCACACTGTGCGGTGGTACAATCAATTGATGTTCGGCCGGCGATGGATTTTAAACCGCGCAAGAAGAATCCTAAAATTATAGACTCGTGTATTGATACCTTTGGTCCCTTGAGAATAGAACACCCATTGTACAGTTCTGTTCAGCCAGAAGAGATGACACTATGTACTTCTAAAAAAGCTTACACAACATTATCAGGAGTTTAATTTGTTTCTGTACTTCTGCAAGATATTTTTTTTACTCACTTTTTAGGACTAGTGGTGATCGCGAATATTCGAATCGTGAATTTTTATTTTGATTATCCGCACTTCGAGAATTCACAAAGATCTTAAAAATAGGGCTATGTCTTCAGAATCATGAAAATTTTTACATCAGTAGTGTTGATTGTGAAAATATGTGAATATCTGTATATCTTTTTATTGTGAAAATCTTTTTCGCAATTAAGGTTATATTGACTGGAGATCATAAATTTTAATTTCTGAGTTTGTCGCAAATATTAGGCGAAAAATTTTGCGATATTTAGCTAATACGAATTTTGCATATGCTGCTCACTATTTAGGACTAGGGATTAGCAGCATAGCCATTATTTGAATTTGCAATATTTCACTAATATTTCAATTCAATATTCGTATATAAACAAAATTTGCACATGTTGGCATACAGTGCGATAATATAATCGCAATGCGATATTAATCTTCAAAATAAATGGTCACATGTGTTATTTGAATATTGGATATTCAACCTCAACACTAATTAGGACTATTGCGCCCACAGTTTACAATGCTTATGTGAAAAGACGTTGAAATGAATACATTTTATTGAAAAAATCTACTGGTAAGAAAACTAATGTTATGGAAGAGGTTCAGGTTTCTTCATATATTCATTGTGTGGTTCAGAATTTGCCAGAAGAACCATTGGGTGTGTAAGAAGAGTTTTATTGATTGTTAAATGCACGTACTAGAATTGGCCAGAAAAAGTCAGCTTAGAACCTGTGCGTAATACCTAAGCACTCAATTACTACCAACATCAGATTTCCAGTAAACGGGCTTTATTGGGTAATCAAGCTAACAAGTCATACAAAAAAGATCACTCCAAAGATGTATGGTCAGAGACAATCAAAAGTCAGGGCAGGCAGTAGTCAAGCAATATCAGAAATCAGGCCAGGTCATTGTTGGCATAGAGTGATAACCGAAATTCGTCCAGGTCCGTCCGTGAACAGGAAGTCAGACGTACGCGGGGAATTTGAATAGAAACTTCTGAACTTGAATGCATAGTTCCAGATTTCTATATCCGGATGTGACGTCACTGACATTACTTCCGGTTTAAGCCGGTAAAAGAATTCTTCCACTGGCCGGATTTTCTGCTCCTGATCCGGGCAGCAGAAGAATAGTGACTTTCTTCCCGCTGGTGACACGGGCGGGTCGAACACCCGTACTGTTCGCCGAGGGTAGAAAAGCAAACATGCCTTGCAGAAAGACAGGTTAATCAAACACAGGTGCACACCCAAGCACACTGCTATACAGAACCTATAACAGGCAGTGGTGGGCATGACAGATCCTCATTAAATGGGTGGCTTGCCTGATCACATTGTGCCACCTGACTCTAAACTATTGTCTGGTGATTCTCCTGCAGCTGATTGGGCTGCAGGGAATTCAAGCTGAAAATTTCCTAAATGTCTGAACTTTTTAGGACTGGACAAATAAACTCATTCCATCACTCCTCCTTACCTATAGTATGTCATTATATTTCAAGCCACTCATGACATTTTTCCATTGGCATTTTCATGCCAATTTTTTCATTTTCACTGGAACATGATATCCGGTTTAATAGTAAATAAATATAGCTATATCATGGGTGTCATCATAAACTTTACCACTTTTACCATATACCATTATTTGAAAGTTCTCCATAAACCCCCTGTGGGAAACGGTTGTTTTATTTCTTTATTAAAATGACCCTGAGCATATTATGTTGGTGATCTCAATTATGAAATTGTTGATTGTGTCCTAGCAGGCATATGCTTTAAACATTTTGAGTAGCAGCATATTTTCTCATGTTTTACATATCTCTAGTTTAATCATCAATACCTTTATTGGATTACACATAATTTATATGGCTACTTATAAAGACAAAACACTAAACTATAATGAATCCTGATTTTTTTTTCCAATCTCAGTTTACGCCTGTGCATGAAACCTTCAGTATCTGTTGATCCATAAATTGAAGGGTATAAATCTTTTAATTCAGGAACGTGAGCCTGCACAATGTTATCCTAACTTCCTTTGCTCTGGAGATTAATTCTTCTACTCCAAGTCTTTGTGGCATTCAATACACTGTGTGCAAATAATGCACTGTAAACAGATTCCTGTGTCTGCTAATCCCTTTAAATACCTTAATGTGACTTTCCATGTGTGACCTTCCATAGTTCTCTTCTTAACTAGTAAAGAACTATCAGAAATGTCTAAAAAGATTGAGAGAGATAGTTCATTTGGGAATTCATAGCTGTCAGCAATGTCCACCAGTCACAGTCCCAAAAGTAATATAAGGAATGATGGATTGAACTTCATTAAGATACATTATACAGTAAACGATTAATCTAGGAAATCCTTAAAATAAATTGCTTGGATTTCAAATCCACCAATCTGTTATAATGATGTTAATGTGTTTAATATGGCAGTAATAGTTTTCTTAAATAATACATACAAAGTTATTGAATTATATGAGAGTTTTTGTCCTGCTTTTTATCATTTATGGGTGTCAATAGGGCAATTTAACCCGAATACTAGGTTTTAGTTTAAACAAGGAGACGCAGATTTTTTGCCAGTAATGCATGCGGTTACCGCTAGCCTGTCCGTTATTGGCCAAAAACCCTAACCCAGTCACACGGCAGTATGAAATGGCACTATGATTGTTAAAATTTTGACATTTTATCCCAATGCAGGAATGAGTAGCTCGGAAACCACACAGGACTTGAGAGGAACTTGTGACATCTTCACCGGCATGGCAGCACTATTGCTTTATCTTCATTAACTGTCAGTTTCAAGACCGTGGCTTTACTTTTTATGATGCTGTCATAGTCGAGTCAACTAGTCATGATGATGTCATCACAGACACAGTTAAGAAACACACGTGTCCATCAATAAACAACTTTTAGTAAAGTCCTCTGTAACATTAACAGTCAACAAGACAATACAACAAAACAAAGGTAGGCTAATCCCTGAAATTTCCTGGTAAATTAGCAGTATAGCCACAAGCTGGTACTGTTGTCTGTTTGTTTACATTTGACCAGCTGGAGTCTAGCTCTGGAACACAATGTTACCCGAGCTGAAAAAAATCACCACCCCTCCCCTTGCCTCACATCTTCACCATTTAGAGAGAGAGACTGCAGATATGCTGATACATAGTCTGTCTACAAATGCCAACAAGCGTTCTGTGTGCCCTGTTGGGCACGCGTGCCATAGGTTCACCGTCACGGTTCTAGGGTGTTTTTATGCAGATAATATTGGCTAATAATATAAAACCATCTCGCACAAATGAGCTCCAAGGTCTCCAAAGAATGGGAAAAATATCATCCCGCTGTCTAATGAAAACTATAAAAAGATGTCTTCTACCACTATATAGCATTCATGGTATTGCACTGAAATAACCCCCGAAAGCCTGGCAGATAAATATAGAGTCTCTCATATGATTCCAGGGATCAACAGCTAAGTCCCTGAATGACCCTGGCACATTATAGCAGAGTGCAGATGAAGGGTTGAAGGGTTATTCAAAAAATCCACTTGTGCTGTAATAAACCCTTAACTTAAAAAGAGAAAACAGAGATATGCTGGCTAAATACCACGTAATATAACTGATGAATCATACAAGATGTTAAAGATGTCTTAATATTTAAAACAATCAACTTTATAGCCACAATTGAGATAAGGGATTACAAAATATGACAAATGATTTTGTACTGTATGCCTCAACATTTAAATTAAAGACTAATTAAAAAAAATTATAGCAATTGTGCTTTTGTAGACTAAGGTTCATTGAGAGAATTCAATACATGGCAGATGAAACACACATAAAAATGAGTAATTTGTCCAATAAAACGAGAGCAAAGAATTCAAAAAGTATTGGTTGCAAAGAGTTCAGTTGTTAAATTAGCAAAAAAAAAATATTGCCTAGAGAGAAGTTGTATCTGAAAAGATAAAAACAAATTTAACTTCGACTGACTATCTAGATTTACAAATACAGGTTTCCTGTGAATTATATGTATGCAGCTTCAAATTGATATACACACAAAATTTAAGTAAGTAGATATTAATAGCTAAAGAAAACATTGAAAAATACCCCGTTTTCAGAGTATGGAATAAATAAGAAAATAGCATGTAACAGCTTTGTTTATTTTTTATAAAACAATACAATTTATATCAAGTTATTGGCATATTCAACATGCTTAGGCTATGTTCCCACTTACGCGATCGGGCACGATTGACCAGACGATTTTTTACACATGATAAAAAAAAATTACCCCCATTAAAAAAAAACGCCCCTTGATCGCTCCCATAAAATGGAATGAATGAACATTATTTTTGACGGAGTCCACACGCGATCAAAAATCGCGTCCATTCATGTCTATGGGCGTGATCGTGGCCCACAAGTCTGATCAAGTCATGATTCTGATCACGGGCCACACTACGTTCGTGTCTGATCGCGTCCTTTAGTTGAAGTGGAGACAAGCCCATTCAACTTAATGAAAGCAATAAGGGGGAACATAGCCTTATGAAAATCAACAGAACCAAAATATTATACATTATAAATGATATTCATGGCACAAATGTTGTGTGTTATTTTGGCCAAACAACATCCCCAGTGGCTCTGTGAATGTGCTGTGATGTTCAGTTTAAATTTACTGCAGCCCAATCACCAGCCAATTGTTTAGCAAACCTAATGTGTCTGATTTACCTACCCGTTTGCAAGTGTCTTTGCTGCCAACAGTGATATGGCCTAATTTTTCATATTGATTAAACTTGGCCAGCCCTGACTTTGGATTTCCTCTGACCATGCTTCTTACCTTATCAATTTGTATCATACTTTATTGGTCTGACCTTTTGTTTATGATCCTTGACTTGTTTTCTGGATTACTCGATGAAGCCTGTTACTGGATATCTGGTGTTCATTGTGGTTGTGTGCCCAAGTGAACTATAATATTGCCAAAATAGGAAACCACAAGTTCACTTTATGATCTTCAGGGAATTTGATCCAAACTTTGAAATAATTTGCTTTCCTTAAAGTCATTGGGAACAATCATTTGTGATCTTTCTGTAACACATGCAGCGCCTAAGAGTGGGGTCTGAGCTTCCTCTTCTCCTATCTAGAGATGGCTGTTATTTTTGATGAGCTGAATTTGTTAGCATATTGCAAAGCCTCTGTAGATGGTATCATCACCAAAATTGCTGGAGATGTAGAGAAGGGTTGTGGAAACATTGGAAAAAAGTTTTGCTCTAGCGCAAGCAGTTTTTGCATAAATAAAGTTCAAATTTTGACTTGACTTGAACTTTATTTATGCAAAAACTATATGTGTTAGAGCCATACTTTTTTGTAGTATACCCCAACTCTTCTCTATATCTCTAGCAAGTGATACCATGCTTAGGGGCTTTGCAATTAATTTGAAATCTTTACTCCCTTCTCCGGTGAGGTCAATCTGGTGGTAATAGATAAAAGGCAGGTCAGCTTTAAGAAAGATCAGCAATATAATTTTAAACTACTGTGTATCAATTTAATATGGAAACAATATCTCTTTGTCTGTTGAAACTGCAAGTAAATCAGGATTTCCATTGATTCTGGAGAATTCTCATAAACTATCCTGAGTTCATTATGCATAGCTAGATAGTTTCTTTTATATTGGTTATCATCACTTTTTACAGCACCTTGACCATGCCAGTTAGCACTTCTATGAAAAGAACATTTTCAATGATAGTTGAATACGGAATGCAAATTATCCTGTCTGAAAATTGACATTTGACATTAGGATCACAGAGATCAAATCAAGGTCAGTAAAATTGGAAATGTAAGTCAAAGAACAGCTGATATCCTTCAGTAAGGATCTTGATCATGTCAGCTTTACTGACCTTCACTGTAGTACTGAACAAGGCGTGTGTGATTCAGTATAGTCTGTCCAGAAATGTGATGGCTACTTACCATGGGGAATCCTATCGTGTTCCATAGGCAAAGTTATGAGTTTTGTGGTAGTAAGGAGATTTAAAATGATTGTGTCCTAAATTTCAATCAGTAGATAGGCATCCCAACTCTGCTGATATTACAGCACAAGAAGGAGCAAGGGAGTCATTTACATTACAGTATAGATAGATTCACATAGAAATATGTGTTATATAAGTTCCTAGTAATGAGAAAAGAGAGATGGAACTCTAGCCTCATATATTGAACTGATATGAATGGAATGTATGAAATTGTTCCCAAGTCATACATAAAGTAAAACATTTTAATAATAAATAGAATGTATATGTTTCATCCTAGCACAGGAGATCTTTTTTTTTAAGATTCATTTAAAGTATTGCTGAACAGGGCTTTACAAACTCTGCTTATATATTTCAGTTCAGTTCAAGAAATTCAAATACACAACAGAACAATCACAATAACAATTGATTACTAGCAAGTGAAATTATTCTGTAATATAGAGGTATAAAAAGTATTTATATCAGTTATGGTTTTGAAACGTTACATTTAAAATCCAATAAAAAGTTGCATTTTAATTGCATTTAAAATGGAATTACAGCCTGACATAACATACAATAGAATACCTCCCAGGCCCTTCTTGCTCAAATACCTGCCTTTTCACAAAGCAATGTAATCTATGTACACACACTGGCCCCCCTCTTTCAAAGTAGCCAATATGCATTATGTCATATCTTGTTAGTACATGTGAGATCTTTTTTATACTAATGTTTTTAATAAAGATGCATGAGAGTATCTTATCCTGAAAAAGCTTGTTAATTGGGCAAAACATTTTCTGAGATTAGCCTATTTGAGGTTTTTTTGTTAATGAAAAGTTTGCAAAACTTATGTAAGCCATAAATTAAGGATATTAATGCTTGCGCATCAACACTCATTTCCTCTGGAGAAAAGTGATTTTTCGAATTTCTGTTCACCTCTATGTATGTTAATTTAAATGAGTCAGGATGTGGTAGAATGAAAAAACATATTCCAAACCTAAAACTGCTGTTGCAGTAATTGACAATTATTGACAACAGACCCTATGTTATACCTGAAGGTTGGAAGAGGTAAACAACTCTTTCACCTGTGTGAATAGAGCCAGCCCAATAACATTTTTTCTGTTACAGCATGCAGCCGAGTAGGCATTTTCATCAGGAATTCAGACATGAATGTTGCATTAATATTTCATGCTGTGAAATTGTACTTCAAGTGTTTTGCATAACTAAACTTCCCCATTTAGTAATAGCATAGACACAGAGAATTCTAATAATATAAAATAGGTCACAAAACTTAAGTGAAGCAAACTATGTGAAGAGTAATATATAGGGGAAGTAAACAGCAGAGTGAGATAGAGATGTTGTAGGAGAGATAGAATAATCAGTATCCTCAAAAGGGAGCCTTAGAAAAGCAAATATTTTCACCTCAGTAACTTTAGATCTCAGCAAGGAAATGAGTTAGTACTGTAGCATGCTTTGAAGGTCTCCATAGACAGTCCTGACTGGAAAGGCCGATGTAGGAAGGGATATGTGTAATACAATCAATCTTCTATGCCTTTGTTTATAGCTAGTCATTAAGTGTGAGAAAAGCAGAAAATGTAGCGCTAAATAAAAAGGCAGAGAATGGGCATTCTACAGAACTTAAGCTTTGTAAATCAGAGCAGAAGGAATCCAGTTAGCTCTGGGAAATAAGTTACAGCTCAATAATTACAAGGTGATGCAAAAGCTTGAAAGCACTTCCAAGGCAGCTTTATAATTTCATAATCTATATTTATATGCTTGGAAATATAATGTAATATTTGTCTTCTACAAGTAGTCTGTATTGATCCACCATGCATTCCCTTAGTGAACACCTTTATAGACTTTAATCTCATGAGCATTCTTAAACAAATTGGACTGGTGAAGCTCTAGAACTGAACTAAAACGTTCAGTTAAATTTCATACTCAGATCTTCTGTTGTTGAAGTCAGTGATTGAAAACAAATATTAACGTTGATACATAATCATGTTAAGCATTGAACTGACCCTCACAATTAATAAGAAAATAAAACTATTTGCTTTATGGGTAAGAAAATACATCAAGCATTTCCCATTGCACTAATCCCCTCCTGATCAATGCTGTTCCCATAGACAGCTAAATCCTTTATTTACTGATCAACTTAATAGTGTCTTTCAGACAACCCCTTTGTGAACCCATGCTTTTCTGGATGCCCCACCCCAATCATCATATCAGTATGGGCTTATATTATTGGAACATGTTGTCCAAGAGTAAATAAAAGAAATAACCAGAGGTTACAGCAAAAACAGATTAAAGATGTAACCTCCCTAGCTACACTCAGGGTAGATTTATTTACCAAAATGGATAACTTCAAACTATATTCGGGGTAGTTTACCTGCTCCATGTGAGGCATCGCTGTGTCCATTGTTGGCATTCTCTGCGCTCGCCACTGGAGCGGGTTGCGCTCACTATATACCTATATTATATTACAGGCATAGGTGCACTGGGTCTTCATGGTTGGCCGTGGGAATGTGCAGGTGGTTAGCGGGTGAGAAATATGAATGAATAACTATTTTTCATACAGCATTTGACATAAAATTTGGTAAATACTCATACTAACCAGTAGGTTGGATATTAAATTTGCTAAATATAGAGGTGAAAGCACAAGTGGGATGAAATACCCCCCACTCTTCCTGGATTCTGGCAAAAATGCTTATAAAATGACGTTATATTATATGAAAAAAAAACTAAGTATAATTTTGCCTGCCAAAATTAGCACTATGCAAAAAATACGGTACATAAACAAATATATACATGAAATAAAATGTATTATTCATATTTGTGGTCTTATTTGGATAAAATAATTAGTCAATTTGCAAAGTTTTTGTTCTTAGCAGAAACATGACAGTGTTTGGGCACAAAACAAAAAATTGATATTGATATGTGGCCATTAGTTTTATGGACATGAAATATTAAAAAAAATGGAGATTCTACACAACTTTCTATTTTTTTCAAAGATCCTTCTATATCACCTTTAACATTCCTCAAGCTATATTAGTCCCTATTTTGTAGTGGTTCTGCATGACCAAGCAACTCTATGTGAATTTGGCTATGATTGTTTGGCTTGTGGCTTTCTATGAGCTAATGGTAAGGTTTTATGATCTGAAATTAAGTCTGAAGGTTCTCCTTTTTTAGATCATAATTCATCGCAATTGCAGTAATACATCAAAGAAAGTTCAGTAAGTCCAATTGCTTTAACTTACTACTGCATATGGTCTGAAAATAGGTGAAGTTAATAAACAATACATGCTTTAGGTCCAAATAAAGGGCCAAATTTTTTCTATTTTCTTGTGTATATTCATGTTTTTTTTTATATACTCAAACTGTATATAGTGTTTTGTGTTTAGTGGATCTGTAACGCCAGCAGCCCCATAATATAATTGTAACATTAATAAACAAGTACTATTGCAGCTTTTAGATTGGTATCAAGCAATTTGTAATAAATGTATAGGTTCTCCATAACTTCCATGACTGAAAATGATAAATTTCTTTGAGGCTTATCCTCTACTACCGTCAAACATATTGTATTTGACATGTGTCACATGTGTGTGTTTTGCACTGATAATTGCATTTCCCCCTATTAGAGTTCCCTATTGTGTCCTAACATGTTATTTAAGAATACATTAAGTACATCCTCAACTCAGTGTACATGTGTTTTTTTACTCATTTGCGTTTCCTTTAAATAAAAAAGGACAGTACTGATCTTTTTTCCTGATTGCTATGTTAAACAAAACACGTTTAAAACACATGAAAAACGCATTAAAACTTGCTGCTAGACTGAAGCTAATGGAGACACATTCACCTATTAACACAGTGGTTCCCAAACTGCGTGGTGCAGAGGTATTCCAAGGGAGGCACAGCAAGGGAGGCAGCTGAGTTGGCACTTGGAGCTCTCTATGTCAAATTCACGCTAGCCAGAGAACTATTGGCTCTCTCCACTGTCAGTTCTCTTCTTCTTCTTGGGATTGCACACAGTCCACCCACCCTCACCTACCACTGCAGACAGTAGGTAGAGTGCATGTAATGTGTGTCTGTGTGTGTGTCTCTATTTGAATGATGAATGTTTCTGTATGATTGATGTGTGTGTGTGTATATTATGCATATATTTGCATGACTGGTAAATGTGGAAAAGGGAGTTGTATCTCAAATAAAGTTTAAGGGTCATTACATACCAGCCGAGCTGAAGCTAGATTGTGTTACCATAATGGACATTCTAGTGGTTATGCTTTTAATGTGTGTGTTTGGTAATAAAACCTTGTGTTTCTGAATTGCGCTGGCCTTCATTCTGAACCTATGTAGCTTGAAAGGAGGGGGGTGTCTCAATAATGTTCCTATATAGAAAAGGGGGGCCCTGCAAGGCAAGTTTGGGAACCACTGTAGTAACACATGTTGTAGGCCTGTAAGTTCCCTAAATATGTCCATACAAGGGTCTAATAGACACCTGAATACACCCTGAATTTAATAATGTTTGAAACAAACAATTATGTAAAATAAAATGAATGAGAAAACACAAAAATCAGGGCACAAAGCTATGCTGCTATGTACTAAATCTCGCCCAAATAAAGTCTCTGGTGCCCCAGATGTGCCCATTTGCAGTTAACCCTCTCTAAACTGGTATGATGGATGTGGTCAAATCACCCCAGGCAAGAGACGGTTACTGCAAATGGGCACATCTGGGGCACCAGAGATTTTGGCAAGATTTGAGGAGATGGTGCCGTCCCAAACGATAGGGCGGTTAAATGTTGAACCCCATTAAAAAAGGATACTTTCTGTATCTTGCCGTATGCATATACAAATATGTGTGTGATGATTTGCTGCTACAAATCTATGACACTTCACTATTACTTAAGGTACATGAATGGTAATAAAGAAAATTGTGTGCAATTAAAAATAATGCATTGCTTGATAGTTTGCAAAGTATTATATAACATAATATTTTTAACATTTTCTACAAAAGTTGAGGAAATAAAAAGATGAAATACAGCACACAGTGCAGCTTATCAGAGAAGGTCAGACCAGGCAGTCGGGGTAAATAAGACACTTTAGTTTAGAACTCTGCAGTGGGTAATATGGAGCATGAACATCTTATCTTTTCTACACACTGGTGTCTTTTAGAATGGCCAGAGAAAACTAAAAAGTAGTGATAAAATCTCAAATCTAAAGTTGAAATGGAGTAATCCCTATAGTTAGACAATCATCTCTAAGTTCTCTCATCACACTAAACTGATAAAAAATTTACCTTTGATCTGTCTTCTTGAATTATTAAACATCATTGCCCTCTGCTCCAAGCTTTCAATAAACTTTTAAGTGCCCGTAAATATATTAGAATGTAATGTGGTGCAATATAAAAGCATACCGGAGTGTTCCTCTCTGATTGACCTCTCTTTATCCAAAAACCCAGTGGCCATTTCACTCTTCCTATTATGTGACAATAACTGAAGAATAATTCTTTTTTCTCCTTCATGACACTTATTCTTGATATGTCTACTCATTTTTGAATATATACTTCCAGCTGTGACCCGCATGCTGACCCACATCTTAAATCTTCAACCTCTTCAGTTAAATATGCTGCTGTTAACAATACATAAAAGGACTTCAAAAGACAATATCATACACATACAGCATGTAGAGGTGGTTTAGGGGATGTGGGTCTGAAACAGATGGAAAGTGATATCTCTATATGTGTCACTCCTTTATCTACTTTTCTTAAGATTTGCTGTAAAGAAAGTAAACTAACTGCTTAAGAGTCTAATTAATAGTTCTTATTTAGGATTATGTCAAAGCTTTCCAGTTTACAGAAAGCTAGTGATGATTTAACTAATTTACCTTAACTGAAATATATTGAGAATAATAAGCTACAAAGCACTGCATTTGGCATGTTCATCAAAACTCCAAACCATACTGTATATCTTAGTAGGGCCAGTGGTAAACTGAAAGCTAATGATAGGCATGGGAGGTTAGCAAGGGAACCTATCACTTTGCCAATAATAGGTTAGCACTGCCCTGTCCTTAGGTTTTCTGTCTACTGAGCTTACATTCCTGTGGTCGGCACACACAAAAAAAGGACAAAACTTGTGACATTTATTTGAAAGCAGCACCACTTTGTTTGAAGCAGTGGGTACAGTTTTTGTAATTTTTTTTTGCAATTCAAATGAATAGGGTACATTAAAGTCCTGAAATGTGGGCCTGCAGGTTTTGCGCTAAGGACGCCTGGACACAAGCCCTTATTTAATTGTGATCAAAGCATCTGTTTCTTTTTGTTTTTAGCAGAGTAGAAGCAATCATACGAAAATGAACATCACATTGAAATGTGGAACAAAAACTGCTTCAGTTCAATTAGCTCATCTAGTAGTAGTAAAAAAATAAGAAAAAAAATAAGATGAGATTAACTAATTACAGCCAAAAAGTAATAACCCAACTTTATATGATGTCAGCCATGAGACAAAAAGTATGCAGCTTTGTATAGGGGTGTGTCTTTAACTCCAACTACAATGGTCCATGGCTCATAACAGTCCAAAGGATTCTAAAACTCCAAAATTAAGGTCACCACACACATTACAATTTGACCTACCACACTTTAGATATATTAAATCAATTTAATATAAGGGTATTTCTAAACTACCTGATCACTTGTCCTTACCTAACCAGGGTATGGTGCCCTTGCATGCATTACATAGATAGATCATAGATAGATCTAATGGCATAGGTGTCCCAAGTCTTTGATTGTTTGTCATCATGACACTGAGGGTGTGTGGTATGTGCTCTATACAGTGCTGCTTACGTGAAACCCCTCAAGTGGTGGTAATGTTTCTGTTGTTAACCATGATTGTCTCATTCTATATCACCAGTGTTTTCATAAATGTCAGATATATGTTCATCAATTGCATGTACTGTTTAGTAGGTTTTGTTTAAGTTGCCCAAAAACTACATTAACATGGACTTAGTGTTGTGCAAAAGTAAGTGAAACCCCCGCTGCATTGGTAAGCGAGCAGGTAAAAGACGAGGTGAACACATTGGGTGCTTAATCAATCCTTAGCAGGCAATGAAATGAGAATCCTGGAAAATGTTTGGCCTGCATAATAAAAAGAGAGGAAACCACTGAACCACTGTGTCCCATACAAATCAACAATGCAAGAGCAAAGGAGATATCCAGGCATGAAGAAGGGATAGTGACAGCCACATCTGGAAGCTATAAGACATCTCCAAAAAGATCCATCCATCATCCACGTACCAAGATAATTACCATGGAGGGCCTTCAACATGACAGCACTTTGCCTAGAAGGGACCCCATCAAAATATCACCCAGAACACCAGAAAAATAATAAACCAGGTAAGCCAACCCCCATCACTCTAGAGAGTGAGCTCTCTGGCAGCATCTGGGACCAATTTGCATGCGTCTACAATCAGACGAAAATTGGAAAAAAAACCTTTAAAGATTTAGCCATGACATTCATGGAGGGTTTGCTAGAAGGAAGCCTCTTGCTCTCAAAAATCAAAACTGCCCGTTTCCACTTTGCCAAAGAGCACGTGTGGACACACCAGAGGCCTTCTGGAGTCCATTCTCTGGACGACGAGTCCTCAATCGAATTATTTGGTCACAATCAAAACCGACAGTTTGGAGAGAAAATCAACACGGCATATGAGAAAAGAACCTCCTCCCCCGTGAGTAATGGCGGTGGAACATGTACAAGTCTGGGGCTGCTTTTCTGCTGCTGGGCCTGGACGACTCCATATTGTCCAAGGAATCATGGATTCCTTCTTCGGTTATCACAATTCCGACCAGAATCTCCTGCCATCATCAGGATTTGAGCTGGAACGAAGATTGATTAATGCAACAAGACAATGACCCAAAGCATTCCAGCAAGAGTACAAAGGAATGGCTTCAGAGAAGAGGATTTGCACTCTGATGCCCAGTCAAGTCCTCGGACCTTACCCAAATTTGAAATGTTTGTTGAGAGACCTGAAAAAGTTGGTACATGCCAACGTCTCTCAACTGGCTGAGTTCTGCAAGGGGGAGTAGGCAAAAATCCCCATGAGCAGATGTGAGAGACTGGTTAGTGGTTACAGGAGACGTTTAGTTGGAGTAATGCCTGCAAAGGGAGGAGCCACAAGCTACTAATACAAGGGTTCACATACTTATGCACATGTAAGCTTTTCAGTTTTTGGGACATAAACCTCCTTTGTTTACTTAAATAATGAAAATATATCTCTTTTTGTGTGTGTGTCTACTATTTGGAAGGTGTGCTTTACAAATTGGGATTTAGATGTATGTCTAATAAGGTTCTTTAAATGTTTTTTGCACAAACAGTGACCATGTCTGGAGGGTTCATATACTTTCAAGCAGCACTGTATTTCTTTTACCGATGGTTGGTTAATATGTTCAAACATGGATAGCTAGAATCCTGCAACAAACTGAAAGTTATTGTTATTTTTATAATAATTTATTTATATAGCACCAACATATTACGCAGCCATGTACAATACATTAGAGTGGAGATACAAACACACAATAACACATAGGTACAGGTATGACATAGGAGGAGTTGATATTTTTCCCATTTTTTTTTAGGATTTTAAATTGTAGAAGTCAATGGGAGATTTTACTGGTCACCTTAGCCTGCCAGACAAACCCTAATGACACCTTTCTGTTTTAACTTTTTTGGTTTCTACAGTTGAATGTCATTTGCCTAGACTCTTCAGAATTGTGTATTGTACTCTAACTTCAGTGTTTGGTTAAGTACCGGTATTTCTTTTTTTCCCAATAAGCAGAGCTGCATTCCCTACAGAATTCTTACTATTCAAGAACATTTAAATTATACAAGTTATGAATACTAAACTAAAATACTTTAAAGAAATCACTTAAAATATGTTGGTTTGAGGATGCAACACAGGATGTGTGACTACTGCAATAAGCATTTTCTCTGCATGCCTCTGCGGATATCTTTATTTCTGTTCTGCTGTGCTTAAATAAAAATTAAAGAGAAGAATAAAACATACTGTTCCACTAGACTTCACTGTCACTGGCATTAAATACAATTTTTCATTGGAAAAACATTGTTTATAGTCTTATCACCATACTGACCTTTTAAAGCAAAGCTCACCATGTAACTGAAGAAACAAAATGATTCTGCTGTCCATGGCACCACACTGGAGGAATTAATATTTGAAGTCTAGTGTTGAGCTTGAATAATGGAATTGCGAATTTATTGGGCAAATGTCGGCTATTGGGATGGTTATGGCCATGTATTGCGAATATATATTTGCAATGCAAAAAAAATAGCACATGTGACCATTTATTGTGAAGGTAATTGTTAGGCGAATATAATGGTGAATAGATTTTCACAATGCACTCGCAATCATAATTTTTTTTCAAAATGCACTCGAATATCGAAACGAATATTAGTAGAATTATTTGCAAAATATTGCCAATTCAAATATTGCCTATGACGCTTATTACTATTGAAGTCTACTGGGATACTAGTAGCTTTAGTAGCTTTGATTGCTGCCAGCTCTCCACCACTTCTGTTTTTACTACTGTCTCTTGATGACTTCCACATCATTTTTGTCTCTTGGTGCCATCAGTGTTAGTGTTGTCTCCTGCCTTCCTCAACATAACTAATGTCTTCTGCTGAGTTCGTTATCACTATTGTGTCCTGCTGACCTCATTGTTACTGCTGTCTCCTGCTGAATTCAAGGTCACTGACCTCTACCCCACTGCTGTCTCCTGGTGAGTTTCTTGTTATGATTGTCTCCTGCTGACCTCAACCTTACTACTGTATTCTGCTGAATTCCTTGTCACTACTGTCTCTTACTGACATCAACATTACTACTGTCTACTGCTGAGTTCCTTGCCACTACTGTCAGTTTGGCCACGAACATGGATGTTCGCCCACCTTCTCACCGGCGAGCTCTCTATTTTTCCTCCGGCAGAATCAGAAGCAGTGAGATCCCGTCGGAGGAAGAATCTTTTCAAAAAGCCTGTCTACTAGTGAAATGCCAGCTCTAGAACAGGAAGTGACGTCAGTGATGTCATATCTGGCTATCGTAACCTGGAACTATGCGTTCCAGGTATCGGATGTGACGTCACCTTGCCACTACTGTTTCCTGCCATTCCTGCCACTGTTTCCTAGTCACTAATATACTCTTCTAACGCCATTGTGTACATCATTACATTGTACATTGTGAACAGAAGTTACAGATAAAATTTCACAGGAATTATTCTTCATGAACAAGTGCCAGTTATTAAAATGAGCAAAGTTTCTAGATACACTGGCAAACCTGTAATTCAGTTTCTATACAGCATTTAAAGCCTTATTTTTAATCTAATCTCCACAATAAGTTTAAATCACAATTTATAAATAGCTATGAGTAGCATATGCTATATTCATATTTGCAAAATATGTCAATTGTTTCACCTAATATTCACAATAAATTATGTAAATTGGAGAATCTGTGATCTGCTGTTGAACCCGATAATACGTTTGTGAATCCATCGGGTTTAGATTGGTCACATTGTGTGATGGTATGATCGATCGTAACATCGCACATGATTGATCACAAAGAAATAGATCGGTTTATGGACAGCTTAAATATTAAAATGACTGACCTGGACTGAACTATCAGTGATGGTTCAGCCTGACATCAGTTATCTTCTTTGGGGGAGGATATAGTGGGGTGCTGCTCTCTTGCCCTCCCAAAGCCTCTTTCTTTGTACACCACTCATTTGTTCTCTGCTCACTGGTAACATAAAAAAAATATATTTCCCAATTACCTAAATTGACAGTGTATACAGGGGTTATGCATTATGCCCACAAATCTATTAACACAGAAGAAATGCCCAGCATGGCAGATTTATTTTACCATTGGCTACTGTCAGTTAATAGAAGATGTCACTAACCCTGTTCTGAGGTGGATGACTTTGTAGAGTTCTCCTTTAATTAAAATATATTACCACCTACTGATGCTTGCAGCTAAAATATATTCCACACATAATGTACAATCATTCTATTTCTTCTATAATATACAACAGCAGAAGTGATGGTAGCTCTCCAAAATCAGACTTTTCCACATAAATTAAATAACATGCTAGAATAGCAGCTTTTGGGGGAAAATGAAAGAAAAAAAAAGGAAATCTTGAACTTAGCAATCTTTTTATTAATAAAGAAAAGCAACAAACATGACTTGGTATATACAGTTCTGTAGATATCCATTTTCTTTCATTTATCTTCATTTGCTGTATCTTAGCAACCAAAACCAGAGTGAAAATGTAATTCACCTAGAAATAATGCTCTTGGAAACCGATCGCTTAAATCATTTCACTGGGAGTGGTGATGATTTGGGCTTGGATAACCAAACTCACATTGAAAGGATTACAACAGATTTGTGTATATGGATTTCCTCATTCTGCATAATTATCTGAAGCGAATTATTGAGATGTGATATTTCTTCACTAATCCGTGCAAGTTCTCAAGAGATAGTACAAGCGAACACTTAGACTAATTAGTTGCTGTATCTTCTATAAGCTTCCTGCAGTGAATAATGTAGCATTCATTACTAGCTTAGCGCCATTATAAGGGTATTAAACTGCAATCTCAGTCTACTTTTTTACAGTAAAATGTTGTCACAGGCATTAATATTTTCTTTTTCTTTAAAGGTGACCAAACTTTTCTTTAGGCTTCAATCTCTTAACAATTGATTAACCTTCTGTGCTTCTGTAGCGGAATGTGCTGCTTTGAGAAATACACAATTCAGTATGGATCTATTCTGACCTCCAGATTGCTTGTAAGCATTGGAAAAGTTCATATTGATGATGTTGTTTTAATATTTAAAGTCAGATAAAGTAACAATGTGCTCAATGTGGTACGTCATTTGCTAACATTGTAAGTCTCACAAGCCCCGCATCTTGAACTAATGTTGAGTCACTGGATTCCAGTATTAACCCCCTGAGCCCATTTACTGTTTTTTTAAGAAAGCTGTATGGGAAATTAAACATATTACAACGTAATCTGTTCAGATTTCCCACCAGTTCTCTCTTCACATTCCTAGCATCATCCATGACACCAGAGATGTGAGGATCCAGGGTACCTATGTCTGCATTTACATGCAGGTCAATGGAGCCTCCTGGCTGACGTGGAGGAGGTCATACCCTAAAGGATCGGTGAGGATGCTGACACAGAGGGACACTACGAGCTCGCCTGGGACAGGTAAGCACCCCTAGTGTAGCCCAGGGGGAGTAATGTTTGTAAACAAACTTACTCCAAGCTACAATCAGGGTTATTTCTTGGGAGGTTAATTGAATCTGGTGTAATGGTTCTGGTGTTCAGAACGCTTAATGCCTAGTGCTGATATTTTAGTCTGATTTGGTCACTATTTGCCACTATGGTTATTAAAGTTAGGTGAATCGTTATGCATTTTATACATTATGCACATACGCTACACCATCTAACTTGCATTACATGCAGCATATACAGATATTTGGGGCATTTTACATGCAGAACACACCCACAAAATTCACCAAAGTACTCAGAGCAAGCATCCTACTTTCTGTGCTTTCCCCTCACTGTCATTCTTCTCACCGCCAACAATCCTTTGTTAACCTTATTCAGAGGCTGTCAAAGAGGTTTAACTAAAACTTTACAACTTATGGAAAGACTCAACATCAACAAAAACATTTGATATTTAACAAAATACAGTAGAATGGTCAGATGACCATGGTGCAGCAATCCAACATTTAATTATTTAATAATTGCTGGCTTGTCAACATATTTTGCCCATATTTGAGCTGCTTCAGGAAAAGTGAATGTAAGGCTGTAATATAAGTGAAAACAGGAGGAAATCATCGTGGGAAGATTCCAGCCAGAAAGTTATCCCCCTGCAAGATGGACTCCATATGCA
Organism: Ptychadena robeensis; assembly: GCA_036250615.1. Lineage (NCBI taxonomy): Eukaryota > Metazoa > Chordata > Amphibia > Anura > Ptychadenidae > Ptychadena > Ptychadena robeensis. Next base: position 36,161,169 of record CM070040.1, read on the forward strand.
ATGTGCCAGGGTAGATATTAAAGTATCTTTAACTCTTTTTCCAATGTTTATTAAAATTTTCCTTGTTTCTCACATATGAAAGTATTCTGGGAGGAGGGCTAGGACAATATCTAGTAAAAGGAGAGATTTGAACAGTTTGAAAGCAGAGAGGATGAGAAGAATAGTAAATGGGTGACTGTTGTGATTTAAAGGCTAATTGACACATACTGTTCTGTATATTATAACATTTTCAAGATATTTAAAAGGGTTATTTATGGCAACTGGCAACTAAACATGCAGTTGAAATTCTCTACTGCTGTCAATTTCCACAGCACAAAGCACAGCATAATGACAAGTACATAAAGTGGAGCCAGTCAGGAGGGTTTTGTTGTCCAGTAATTCATCATTCTCATGAGACTTTTAATTTTACATTACAATGAATGAAAAGCTAATATGTTATTGGTTAGATCATTATAATTTTACCTAAATAACTTTAGGGGCACTAGGAAAGGTTATGTGTTTAGTATACTATTCTGACCTTAAGATAAACAGACATAGGACATTCCTGAAGAAAATACTAGCCTTGAACATCAGAGAACGCCTCCATATTTGTTATTTATTTTCCCATTCATTTACAAAAGGCTTAAAATATAGGTTACAGTAAAGCACCATGATGCAGTGGTCACCAACCTTTTTGACAGCAGGGTACAGTGATGTGGATTACAAATTTGCCCTGTTCAGTTAGGAAGGGCAGAACCAATTTGCCCCGATAGTACTGTACTACTGTCAACTAACCCCTGCAGTCCAACCTCTTGCTGCGATCTTTCAAAGTCATATTCCTGCTGACATATGGTGCTTCCCCCTTTTCAGATTATGCTACTCTTAGTGCAAGGGGATGGCACACACAACTGGGGGAAGATGCATTTTTATAATGAATAGGTTATGCAGTTCCACCCTGTTTCAACATCATGATTAAATCATGGTAACAATAAGCACAACTCACTCTGCTTTTAATAGGACAAACTCATCCTGTACTAAAATGAGTCTTGGTTGAAACAGAATATGCCCCACTCCACTGCCCCAAATCTGAATGCAAATACAGTTGCAGACCATGTTGCTGGAAAATGTTTTACCTTCCAAATAGAATATTTGTCTAGTGAAACTTTTAGGGCTTCTTCCACCTCACAATAATTCACCCATGATAAGATTGATCCTATTAAGAAATGGATACATGTGCACAAATATGCAATCTCTCAAGTGCAGTAAACCATCAAATAGTTTTAAAGCCTATAGGCAGGAGCTCACCGTTAGTGATGGCGCGAACCCGGAATTTGATGTTCGAGCAGGGCGAACGTGAACTTCCGCAAAAGTTCGCTAACCCGGCAAACCGGCGAACCATTGACTTAATGGGAGGCGAAATTTAAAAAACAAAGGGACCCTTTCTGCCCACATAGTGTGGAAATTGTTTCAAGGGGTCTAACACCTGTCAATGACATAAGAGGGGAATCTATGGCAAACACTCCAAGAAAAAACTTTTCACGACAATAAATCCCGCACCAAGGATTTCTCCAATGATAGTCAATGGGGATTTGAGCTGGGAGAGCAACTAAACAACATGGTTGTAAATGCCTGATCCACCTGAACAACCCTGTGAAGATCTGCTTCCACGTTGCCTCCAGCTTAAAAGGTGAATTTTAATTTATATGGAGGGCAATGGCTGGTGTGAGGACATGGGGGATGACAGTGTGAGGACACTGTGGAGATGGACAGTGTAAATGGAGGACACTGGTGGTGATGGTCAGTTTGGAGGACATGCTAGTGTTGATGGTCAGTGTGGAGGACACGGTGGTGATGGTCAGTTTGCAGGACACTGGTGGTGATGGTCAGTGGAGGAACACTGTGAGGTGATGGTCAGTTTGGAGGACACTGGTGGTGATGGTCATGGTGGAGGACACTGGTGGTGATGGTCAGTTTGGAGGACACTGGGGAGATGGTCAGTATGGGGACACTGGTGGAGATGGACAGGTGGAGGACACTGGTGGAGATTGTCAGTTTGGAGGACACTGGTGGTGATGGTCAGTATGGCAGACACCTGGGTGGGGATGGTCAGTATGGAGGACACTGGTGGTGATGTGTCAGTGTGGAGGACACTGGGAGATGGTCGGTATGGAGGACAACTGGTGGAGATGGACAGTGTGGCAAGACACTGGGGGAGATGGTCAGTGTTGACAGACACTGGGGGAGTGGTCAGTGTGAGACCTGTGGAGATGGTCTTGGAGGACACTGGGGGAATGGCGTGTGGCAGACACTGGGGAGATGGTCATGAGGCCAGACACTGGGGGAGATGGTCATGTGGGAGAACACTGGGGGAGATGTCATGTGGCAGACACTGGGGGAGATGGTCAGTGTGGCAGACACTGGGGAGAGGTCAGTGTGGAGAACCTGGTGCAGATGGACATTGTGGAGGACACTGGGGGAGATGGTCAGTATGAGGACACTGGTGGAGATGGACAGTGTGAGGACACTGGGGAGATTGTCAGTATGGCGGACACTGGGGGAGATAGTCACTGTGGAGGACACTGGGGGAGATGGTCAGTATGGAGGACACTGGTGTGATGGTCAGTTTTGGAGGACAACTGGTGGTGATGTCAGTAAATGGAACACGGGTGGGGCTGGTCAGTTGGAGGACACTGGTGGTAAATGTCAGTCTGGCAGACAATCGGGGGAAATGACATTGGCACAAGCTTGTAATGGATGAAAGCCATGCACTATGTAGTAATACACTTTATTAATAGGGTGAAAAAAATGAGCTGGTCTTACCCTGCCATCAGATTAACTGTGGCTGGGGAAAAAAAACTCCCCTGGGGTAACAAAGTGCCACCAGATCTGAGCACTTGCGTAGCACTGTGCAATATGTGGCTTGCAGGATCACCTGGCGGCATCCTGGCATGCCAGCCAGCAGGCACAGGGTAGCAAAAAATTGCCCTAAAATGGCTTTTGGGGTCTTTTCATACTCTGTCCTACAGGCAGACTCGAGCATGAAGAAGAGTAACAAGGTAAGAAGACACTGCCTATGCTAAACATGGTTTGCCATTCAGCGCAGCAGCAGCTCTATGTTCTTACTCTCTCTCTCCCTCTCAACTCTCTCCTCCTCCTGTTATGGTTCCCTCCCGCAGAAAATCCTGGTTTGCACGGGGTGCCAGGAGCAGGGGATCTATCCACCCAAGGGTTCTTCTCCCAGCCCCCTAGCGGAGATAGCCAGGATCCCTTGAGGGGACCCTGTGCCTTTTTCCCCCGCTCTCGGGTGGCAAGGTCCTGCTTCCCTGGTAAACCCCCCAGGAAGTGCGGAGAAGTCCTCTGGTATTTCCCTTTAAGGGGGAAGACGGTAGAGGCGTCAGTAACCGTGAGCGTGGTCTAGGCAGGCAGAGTTTCGAGGAAATATCCGTACGTACAAGCGAGGGGTCGAGGCAGGCGGCAGACGAGAAGAATGGTCGGGACAACGGGGTCAGGAAGCCAGAAGGTCAACCGAGTCGGTGGACGAAGCAGGTCAGGTACCAGAAGTCAAGACAAAGTGAGCAAGCTCTAACATCAACAATCACAGGAAGCTGTAATCAACCAGCAATGGCTTGTGGGACTTGCAGGCTTTATAGGAGAGGCAGCCACACCCCCCCCATGTGGGAGGGACCTGCGCCGAGGCACACCTCCTGCCAGTCTGTTAGAACTCCGGTGAGGTCACGTCAGCATGCGCAGGGAGCACGCACGCGCACGGGAGCGCGCCCGCGCGCCGTCGTCCTGTGGTGGGCAGATCAGATGGCATGGAAACGACCCCAGTGCCCCCAGAGCTGTCCCGAGGCGAGGAAAGCTGCCCAGGAGGAGAAGAGGTCCTGGCTGGGGTAAAGGCGGTGCGGCGTCAAGCAGGGACTGACACTCCAGCAGCATGTGAAATGGCACCTGTACTTGCTATGTTATAGGGGGTGGGATGGTCCGTGAAGGTGGGGGTGCTGATTGGCTGGATTATGTCTGCTGACTGTGACTCACAGGGTCAAAGCTTGTGCAATGTAAAAAGATAGGGAGCGGCTCGAACTCGCCATATGTTCGTGAACATGAGGCGAACGCAAACATGCGATGTTCGCCCGAATAGTTCGCCGGCGAACAGTTCGTCCATCACTACTCACCGTAGTGCGTAAACATTTTTAGTAGGGACATTTTCAGAACAATTGCTCAGTCATTTAGATAGACCAACAACCATGCTGTGGTAGGGTAATGACAATGTCATATAATCCTATTGAAGTACCACCATGCAGTAGTACGTAAAGGTGGATGGTAGAAATGGTAGTTTATTTAGAAGTTCAATGCAAAGCCCCTGAACAAGGTATCATCACCAAACTTTTTGCAAATATAGAGAAGAGTTATTGGAAAAAAACTAAATTGTGCTATGCAGTTTGTGCATAAATGTAGATCAATAATCAATATTCTACTATGCTCCCATGTGACCAACATCCCGAAGGTAATTAATAAGAGAATATTGAATGGATAATCCTATTATCAACATTTTTTCCCCTGATACAACAGGGGCATGGGGAGTTTAAAGGCCAAGATTGACAGAACCATTGAAATACAGTGGATGTCATGTATTTAAAACACACCCTAACTCAAAAAAAAACAAATCACCGAAAACATTTAATTACATTTTCACTGACATCTAAACTGTCCCAATAGCTCAAAGTTGCTTAAAAACCTATCCTGCTGCCGCCTGTGGAAGCCACCATTTTAGATTCAGTGTTAGCTTACAGTCTTGAATGGGTTAAGGTTGCAATAACATGTTTGTGTCAATAGACACGTGAACCGCTGAAGAAGCAATATCACTGTCGGCTCTGCCTGTCGGCCCTAGTGAGATCGATCCACAGATACGGAGGAGTGAGGGGGGAAATATACATATATCTTCTCACAGGTAAGGATTTTTTATATTTTATTTACATGAACACAACTACATAAGATATCAACAGAAAAGAAAAAAGTTTGTCTCCCTGATTGGGAAATTACAAATAAGGGATAAAGGGACTTTTCAGGCAGTACCTTACAACAGTGAAGATCAAATAATTATAATTTTAATAATAATAAATACTTTATTAAAATACTTTATTAGAAATACTTTATTTAAATAAATTTAAATTAAATTAAATTAAAAATAAAATTATAATTATTTGATCTTCACTGTTGTAAGGTACTGCCTGAAAAGTCCCTTTATCCCTCATTTGGAATTTCCAAATCAGGGAGACAAACTTTTTTCTTTTCTCCAATATCATGTTGGGATGTGGCAGACCAACCTATGAATATTGTGATTGAACCCCTTAAAATAATTTCTATAAGATATCAACAGAAACCTTTTAAAAGGACTCAAAATACCCAAAACCAGGTTTTACACACGTTCTGGATGCTGCTCCCCCCCCCCTTTGTTTATTGTTTGTTCATTTACTAGATTTGACTTATTTCTGACTAACATCATAACTGAAGCCCTCTGCTATTATTTTGTATTCCCTTTGCAAATTTTGCAGCTCTTGAGCAGGTGAACAGATGTTTCGGCTTTACAGCAGTTGAAGCTACTTAACCTGGATCATGTATTCCGCTCAAGCTTTTTGACTTTATGACTGCATGCTTGTTCTGGAACAGTGACTTTACTCTCAGCAAAGTTATGAGATCTTGATTTCCCAAAACTGGGATTTCAGAGTCACCTACGAACGAGGCCTTTAAATGTATTTCTATTAGGATATCTATGAATAATTTGTTTAGCTGACAGCCCTGGCTTTGTACATGCTTCACCATGGTAACATTTCTCTGTAGACTTAGATTTGCGACATAAAAATCAGTAAAGCTATTATTTTGCTTTTATTATGTGACTGTACAGACTTTTTATTTAAGTATCTGGTCAGCACTAGGCTTGGAAAAAAAGTCAATAGCTAACTTCAATGGGAAATATTTTTGATTACAATGAATACATTTTGAGTTAAAATATGAAAAGCATAAATGGAAGTGCTGTGTTAGGTCTGAAATATTTCGTTTTTCCGTCTAAAATATCCTCAGAGAAAAGAAATGTATTGTATTTGAATTATTATAGCGCTACTGCAGCAGTGCAGCATGGCATTAAGAATCCAAAAAGCAAAATGCCTCAATTTTGCCAACCACAATATTTTAATTAAGACTTGTGGTCTTGTACATTGCATCTCAGAGGAAATTACTTATGTAAAACTGACAGAACACCGGCTTGTGTGCTCGGATAAACAAATTATAGAGGAAAAACTCAAACAGTGTTTTTCTTGGGTTTTTTTCACAGTCTATTTCCATCCAATTGAACAGATCATCTTGTGGTTTTGTTCACAGCAGAGGCTTTAAATGTCGTTGCTGAGTTTGAGTTAATTGAACGTTAAAAGGGTTCACCGCTTAAGTGAGGTTAACCTCAGATATTAGAACAATGTAACAGAAGACAAGGTGAAGTGTCTACTCATTCTCACATCTGCAGATAATTTCCTTTTCTTCATCAGTTTGTGTTGTTTAATGAAGTGTAACTAAACCCAACCATAAATCCCAATAATTACACGTATTTTAATCAGCTCTATAATGTAGAAAGCTCTTCCACATGTCCTAACACAGACCGTCGATATTTTTAAATAATCTCACAAAACATTTGTAGCCATGAAAAGCATGTTCCAGTAGAGAAGAGGCACACCTCCATGCTGTATATAGCTATCTACTCAGAAAAAGGGCAGCCCTTAGAATCGGAGACTTACACAGAGTCACATAGAGACCCACTCAAGCGCTCATTACTGCCCCTCCTCCCAAGGAGTTATCAGTATACAGCATGGTCTAGCAGTCAGCCTAATGAGATGCACAATGAAATTTACTCACAGAAAAATTCATTCTTGGCTCTCAGCAGAGGGTAAGCACTGCTGAGAGCCCAGAATGAGTCTTTCTGTGAGTTATTTTTTAGGATGAAGAGAATAAATTGCATGCTTTCTCCCTCTGAGCATATGAAAATGCCCAGACTCATGTATCTTTTAGTAATAGCCTGTTGCCCTTCAGCAATGGACTGGTATTTATTTTCATTTAGATAAATTGCAACTTATTGAATGAATGCTGGAATCATCCGAACAGAGCCCCATTTTTGGCCATTCTAGCTAAAGGGATACAAGCAGATACCACTTTATTTACTGACGCTAAAAATTTAAATAAATTTTAAGTTTATTATCATTTTAGTTCACAGCCTTTTGCATTTCTTTAGCCTCATTTACAATTCGTTTTTAACCCCAGCTTTAACCTAATTTACAATTCATTAGTGAGCTTTATGGAGATTAAATAATTAAAGGTCACATGAACCCAGATTACATAGATGCACATTGACAGCAAATGCACAAGTACCATTACAATGCCCATGTTTTAACAATTCTGATTATAAACATTTTTATGCAATGCCATAATGCTGACAGATTTCATGTGCAGTGAACTGGCTAGAAGCAATGTAACATTCTTGTACATTAGGCAAGTTCTGATGCCCCAATCAACCCAATTAAAAGTGAATGACAGAGAGTTAAATAAACTGACAGCTATGTTGCATCAGTGGCAATTAATTAGTACTGTAACTGAGTCTGGCTGTAACAATGTGTGGGAATATGCATGAACTGATGAAGCTTGTGTTTACAAAGCACTGCAATGTCACAGAACATAATATTGCGAGGTATGGAACACTTTCTGTTGTTTAGCTAGAGTTCAAGAAACATTAAAATAACAAATAATTATTTAAGGCCTACAGTCCTTCTCCCAGTTCTAATTATCAATGGAAAAGCAAATGACTTACACTCTGTTATTAAGCAGTGAGAAAAATCCTTATAGTCTCAAAAGTACTCAAAAGTACAAAGACCTGGAGCCAAAAGGACAGAAACCTGGCATAGGGATCACATTAACTGGTTAAGAAGGAGCAGGCATATTAAGGGTTACTAGATCTTAACCTCCCTAGCGCTCTTGCAAGGTCCAGATTTCTGTACCAAAAGTGCACCATAGACTCTAATGGAATTTTTTTTGTGTTGTAGACCTGCAACTTCCAAAAATCTGTCCGTACAAGGGTCTAATAGACATCCTCACTATAATAATATTTGAAACACACAATTATTATAAAAAAAGTACAAAAAAATTATAAAATGTATCATTTGAATGCTTAAATCTCTTGAATACTTATTTGGTATGAAAGATTTCAAAACAGTATTTATTTTTTTCAAAACAGTATTTATGTTTGTTTATAATAAATTTTTATTACAATTGGGAATATGTTTTGTTTTACTTTGAATTCCCGGGGGGCCGCGGGACATTCATATGCAAATTAGGCTGGGAGAGACATACCTGCAAGCTTCACATCCCGGACAGCACAGAGCAGAGAGTATGTGCTGCTGTCGGGAGATCTGAGCTAAGCTGGACGGCTCCATCTCGTCAACTGCAATACTGCATAAGCAAGTGCAGGACGAGATAGTGCCGTCAGAAGCGCTAGGTAGGTTAAGACGTTAGGACTTTTTTTTTTAATTAAAGATTTTTATTAGGTTAATAGACTTAAGCTGGGCATACATTTGTAGATTCCTGTGCAATCGATCCGCAATCAACGATCGTTGGACAATCGAACGGGAATCAATGTGCACCAAAGTGCACATCAATTGCCGTTCAATGAAGACCCAGTACGCCCGTGTTGTGAGAAAATCTCTGAGAACTGCATGAGGAGAAAGAACAGCCCGCAGCCAGCATGGCCCCCCTCTCTTCGTACCCTTCCCACTGCCAGGAGCTAATCACAGACTGTAGGCTGTGCAGCTGCCGATTTTCATGCCTCCGTTACCTTGGAGGGAGAATCACAGTCTCCCTCAGAAGTAATGGATATCAAACATGGATAGATTAGAGCACAATCAAGCTCTGTGAGCGCACATGGCGCTTGATTGTACTCAAATCTATTTAGAAATCTACCCGTGTATGCCTAGCTTAAATTTTAAGAAAAGCCCTATTGTAAACCAATCATTGTAAGTCAAATATTGTAAGTCAAGATCAAAGGTAAGTAGTCTGTCAACATCCCAAAAATTCATAACAACTTCAGGTCCCCACACATATAACGAGTGGGGACTGACAGATTAGCTGTGGAGAGCAATGTGATGACGTAATCATGCTGCTCTCCATCACTCAGAGTATCGGCGGGCACCCTTTGTGTGCCGGCTGTTAGTTTGCACGGGGATGCCAGTCCCCATTCAAACTAAGGCAGAGATTTATGGACATGTCAGTTCTCTGGTCGACCAAGCTTTGTGGGCAGCCGTGATACACTGCCGTTTTTGCCGACGGCCACAAGTGCACACGAAAAGTCGGTGGCAAGATCTTTACGTGTGTGGGGACCCTTAAAGAGCAAAGCAGACCAAAGGTACCCTCAAATGGGGACTCCCGTTTCAATTACCCTACGTAATTTATGATCGATGTTAGTTTGATCGAATGAAGTACAATTGTAATACCTCTCACATGGAGAAACCAATATTTGGTTGGATCAATCAAAAACGTTATCGAAAAGGATCGATCGAAAACATACCAAAATGTCTGTGTACAGATGTATAAGTATGCTGATTATGCACAACCAAAAAACATTCAATGTATACACGATCGATCAAAATTTTTCAACATGTCCGATCACTTTTTGATCTTTTGGTCAATTTTTTGATTTTTTTGGTCAATTTTGATCGATCTAGGTTGATCAAACCATGTGGACAGGCATTGATTTGTGGTCGATCAACTTTAAAATTGATTGTTTTAGGTCGATCGAACTGGAAATCGAAATGTGCATGGGGGCCTCAAGTTGGCAGACACAACCCAGAATCAATGTAACAAAGTACCCAGATATAATGTAAACAATTTAAATAAATTTTACTGTAGAAATACTTAAAATGCCAGAACAAACACGATTTTCCAGTTTGAGCTGCATGGTGGATGTATTCCATACAGAGTGTCAACATGTTTCGCCCTATTTTCCGGGCTTCCTCAGAACAATAACAATGCATCTAAAACAGCAAAAATAACAAGGGTTTGATCAATACATTAGGAAGGAAGGAATAGGTATCTATCTTGTTTACAGTAAGTAAATCTTAAAAAGTATCTTAAAAAGTTCAGAAAATATATATAAACAAAAGTTATCCTGTTCATAAAGATACAGCTTACCCAGGTTAATATATCGGCTATCACAGCTCACAGGCACAGACTAGTAGAGTCAAATGACACAGAGAATGGCCGGGCGGGACCAAGGAATACCCAGCCCAACAGGGCGAGCCATGATAGTCCGGAGAAGGGAAGAGGAGCAAGCAGACACAATTGTTCAGTCTCTCTGCTGGCTAAAGGCCCCCATACACGGCACGGATTCGTGCCGGATTCCGGCGCGATGGATTCCGGGCGCGTGCACGCGGATCCATCGTGCCGGAATCCCCTGCAGCCCACCTTGCCCGTCCGATCGCGTCAGATGGATCGGAGGCACAGAATCGGATCCGAGGAAGAACCAACCTGTTGGTCTTTTCGGGTCCGATTCTGCTCTGATCAGGGGGCGTTGCGGTCAGGGAGGCGATCCATCGGACACGGATCCCTCCCGGATCCGGCCGTACAAGGTGGGCTGCCACGATCTGATTCCCTAATTGGCTAATCGTTCTCACCTGTGGATGCCGGCGGAATCGCCGGAATCCATCGGGTGCTGAATCGATCAGCCAGGGAATCCGTGCCGTGTATGGCTAGCTTAAGATTTAGACCTGAATGATGAATATAAAACCAATTTGTTTATCACAATACGATAACATTAAAGATTGTGTTCTATAAGGGGCTTCCAAGTGTGATGCTACAAGATGGTCTTCAAATATACCTATCCTTGTCCATCCATGTTGTCTTTGGTCATCCAGACAGTCACTTAAACTATTTAACCCTCTTTACATTATATCTGAGTACTTTGTTACATTGATTCTGGGTTGTGTCTGCCACCTTGAATCTCCTTTGAGAGTACCTTTGGTCTTCTTTACCTATATATAGGGGATTAGTGTTGAGCTCCAATATTAGATTTTCGAATATTTAGCTTGAATATCGCCATTTCACCAATATTCGCAAATATATCATCGGATATCTGACGCGATCATGATTTTTCGCGATTATATAATCGTGATGCGATTTTTTTAAACGGAAATGAAGGATAATCTCAAAGTCGAATATCCAAGCTCCATTGACTTGCATGCATTGCGCATATTTGATCGCAATTGCGATTTTTAGATCGCAATTCATGTCCACTAGTGCGGATATTCAAGATTACGAATATGGAATATTATGGCTGATATTGGCGAAATTACGCGAATTTGAATATTGCCTAGTCGCTCATCACTATAGGGAATGGGTGCTTAAACCCAAAAGAGAGAGAGGCTGTCTATTGACTTTACTATTTATAACTTAAAGAGCAATGTTGCACCAAATTCTCATAACCCCTTCAAACAAGGGGGTAGAGAAGGAAAGACACTCTCTGTTCTTCTCTACCCCCCTTGTTTGAATGAGGTTGTGAGAATCATTTGGTGCAACATTGCTCTTTAAGTTGTTACTAAATCTTAAAGTGCTTTGTTTTAGTTGCAAGAAAAAGTATTTGAACCCTTTGTGATTACGTGGAGTCCCACCAATAGAAAAACACAGCCTGCTTAAAATTATTCTTTACAAATATTTTATGTTCTCACGTTTTTATTGAACATAACATGAAAACATTAACAATGAAGGGTTGAAAAAGTATGTGAACACCTAGGCTAATGACTAGGGATGGTCGAAAAATTCGCAGTGCGAATTTTTAGGTAGAAATTTTGACTTTTTCGCCGAAAATTCGCATAGTCGGATTTTGATGGGGTCATTTCGACTTTTCCCTGAAAAAGTCGAAAATCAGCCTGATATTTCGACTGAAATCGAAATTTCAACTCAAAAAAGAACTTTGCTTTTTGCTTTGCCGTGCTGCTATTTTGCATGCGAATATCGCCATTTTATATAAAATTTTCGCATGCAGGAGTGCTTGGAAAATTCGCATGGTGCTAGCTAACTTTGTCAACCTATTGCAAAGCCCCTGAAAATGGTATTCTCACAAAAATTGCTGGAGTTGTAGAGAAGGGTTGGGGAAACATTTGAAAACAATAAGTTTTGCTCTAACATGTCAAGTTTGTATATAAATTGGGTTCAAATTGAACCCTAAAATGTTTGACTTTTGATATTTTAACTTGACTTTGAACTTAATTTATGTAAAAACTCTTTGTTTTAGAGCAACACTTTCTTTTTTGTAGCATACCCCCAACCCTTCTCTACATCTCCAGCAAGTTATGTGAATTTTTGACCTTATGCGAATTTTAGGCTTTATGCGAATTATTTAGTGTTTTATGCGAATTTTCGGCGTTATGCGAATTTTTGGCTTTAGAAATTTCGACTCTAAAAAAGTCGAAACTTCGCAGTCGAATCGAAATTCGGTTGGGAAACTCGAAATTTAAGAAGAATTTAATTTTATTCATTTCGACCATCTCTACTAATGACTTCTCCAAGAGTTAATTGGAGCCAACCTTAAGTCCAATCAGTGTGATTATATTGGACGTGTTGCTGAAAGCTGTCCTGCCCTTTAAAATCACAGACCAGTTTTTCGTTTACTGGTTTCAAGAAGCACTGTCTCATGTGAACCATGCCTTGCAGAAAAGAGCTCTCAGAAGACCTACAATCAAGAATTGTTGACTTACAGGAAGCTGGAAAGGGTTACAAAAGTATCTCCAAATGTCCATGTGTCCACAGTAAGACAGACTGCCTCCAAATGTGGAGAACAAAAAGCACAGCACACCTCAAAAACCTCTTCCCCCACTGTAAAACATGGCGGAGGGAGCATCATGGTTTTGGGCTGCTTTGCTGCCTCAGGGCCTGGAAGGATTTGACCAGAAAACATAAAACCATCTGTCTGCCAACTTCATCAAGTTAACCTCCCTAGCGCACTGCTGAGTTACAGATTTCTGTACCAAAAGTGCACCATAGACTTTAATGGCAAAACGTTTTTTTACATTGTAGGCCTGCAACTTTCCAAAGTATGTCCATACAGGAGTCTGGTGGACATCCTTGATATAATCACATGTTTAGATGCTTATAATAACTCACAATATCAGATAATTAATATTTCAAAAGAAACTGCATCAGGTAAATTAGCACTGCAACCACAAGATGGCAGTGCAGATGTGCCAGGTTACGTAGGACAGCATTGTAATACATTGACGCCAATGAACATACAGTTCTGTAAACGTGTTCCCGCCCCCTGAACAGAAATCTGTCACATCGGGAGAGAAGCAAGTAGATAAAATGGGGACACCGGATCATTTATTCAGGTGAGTATTTTACATAGGGAATCATATTGAGTAGTGTATTCAATATGATTTTTATTTAAAACTCCCTCCCGCACCCGGATGATCACATGGGGAGGAGGAGTGATCCGTTCTCTGCAGCTGCCTCTTCATTAGATCAGAGCCACAAGGATCAGTGAGTTTGTGGTCCTGTGGCTCCAATCTCCGCCTGACTAACCCAGCTCATCCACTGCAGTTCTAACAGGTCAGAGCTGGACAAGCTGGGACCGACAGGAATGCCAGGGGGTTAATGAATGCCCTATTATGTACGTTATTGACTGGGTTAGCTGGTAGGAGGGATCACCTCTAGTTTAGTTTGGGATGAGAATTTTGAACACTTCAGTCGGAGGATGGTGTGTGTTGGATAAATTTCCCTCCTCTACTCTCTAAATTTTATTTTGTTCTTGTAATTTTGATTGATTAATTCCTTTCAGGTTTCAAAACTTGTCATGGCAGCTGCAGGGTTGTACGGCCCTTGAAGGTGGTTTGGTCATGGAAAAGGTAGCACTCATGAAGATTCTACTTCCCTACATCGGTCATCAAGGCTGTCCCTTACCACCTTCATTCTGCCAATCGATGTACCTGGTGAAACACTCTCTTTTTTGTTCTGGTTTACATACATTTATTGATTGTTGTATTTACAAGCTTAAAAAACTTTCTTAATGAAGACAGAATGCGAGAAAAAAAATTATTGGAAGCGATCATCATCAGGTAACCTTTGTTAAAGATGTCTGAGTTCCAGAGAGACTCATTTATACCAGGCTAAGCTATCTATTAAACTCTAGTCAAAAGAAAAAGGTCCAAGAGCTTTGTTTTTCTTAAACTGGACCTATACTCAACTAATGTACTCCTTATGTTCAATCACAAAAAATAAAGTATATTTGTAAATTTCAAGCTAAAAAAAATTGATTTTCTGAGGGGTGTGGGAGGACTAAAGTGATCCTATCATCCATTTTAAATGCTCTTACTTAGAACATTTACAAAGAGACCCTTTTTAGTATCTTAAATAGATGACTGGTTGAGTTTAATGTAATGGAGCATAGCACAAAAAATATCATACACACTGGCAGGGCCGGGACAAGGTCCACCAACAGCAGAGGCTGAGCTGCGGCCGATGTCACCCCTCTCCCAGCCCAATTTCCATATGAATGTCCCGCCCCCCCCCGGCCGCGGGGGAGCCGCGGGGGAGCCGCGGGACATTCATATGCAAATTGGGCTGGGAGAGGGGTGACATCGGCCAGTTAAGAGCTGATCTGAGCTTAGCTGGACGGCTCCATCTCGTCAACTGCAATACTGAGAAGAAAGTGCAGGATGAGATGGAGCCGTCAGAAGTTTAACCCCCTGAGCAGTGCCCAGACCTCAGCAGCACCCAGAGGCTGGAGCCTCTTCATCCTCTGTGTCGGCCCGGCCCTGCACACTGGCATGCATAGCCACTTAAATTGGCTGTACATTGTAACTTGCTCATTGGGCAGAAAGCCATGTATTGGTACTAGATCATATATCGCTACACGTGAAAGAAAAAATGTCAAGTTCATTCTTTGAATGCATAGGCATTCATTAGGGAACTCTGAAATGAATAGGCAGTGCAGTGCAAAGTGTATTGAATGCTACGAAGATGTACCAACAATGCATGAGATATCTTCCACAGAGGATCTGACCATCTATTTAAGCAGGGGTCACCCTCTTTCCCACCAGAACACCGTGCTTACCCAATAAGTAATGAATAGTTGCCTGACAACCCTAAAATCCTTTCTAGCAGCTCTTAACATATAAAAGAAAAAAATAACAAGTTCTATCACTGCTCAATAAACGAATAACCATATAACTAAATGTATACTATAGTGCATATTAAAGAATGTCATTAATCTAGCATTGTTAGTATAATATGAACTATCATTTCAAGTTTTACAAGTAGTTTATTATTTTTATACTTTTTATATTAAATAGTTGAATCATATCTATATTTTTAAAAGCGCTGTTTAACATACAACATAAATATCTAGTTCAATTCAGTTCTCTTTCATGTACCAAAAATATATTACATTTCATGATTGATAACTTGACACATCATTTACATAGGTCTTGTCTTTTTGCAGAAACTCAGCTTTTGCTGAAGCCAAAACACTTGTTTGAGCTAGACGTTTTATAAATAATATCCAATATAAAAGAAATATTACCTTGCAATGTATATAGGGTACAATCACTTCAGATATTTTAGTAATTAGAAATACTGACTCATTTAAATGTCTGCAGTTACAATATATGACACTTAAGTATGAATGCTTATTCATGAAAAATACAGAGACAAACATACTTGACACACAATTGGTGCCCGCCGATCCTCAGATGGCCCGGCTGCAGCGTGATTAAATAAGGGTTGAAATGCAACACAAGATAACATACAGGTACTAACTATGACAGGGGAGGAGAAGAGGGACCTGTGCAATAAGGCTTACAGTTGGGGAACAAAGTATACAATAGGCAGCAGGGATGGGACTGGCTAGCTGGTGTAATTAGGAATGGGTTGACCAGACTGAAGAGTTGGGGTTTCAGGGTGTTCTTAAAAGTATAAAAATTTGGAGCAAGTCTAATGGGACAAGGGAGATGTCCCGGGTGAACCACAGGAGCAGTGGTGCCACCATGTCAGCAGGCAAATGTAGACCAAGGACTCAGAGTTTAAGGAGCACCCTGTTTAACACCAGAGCATTCCACAAGGAGTGATGGGCTTTACTGTGGGAGACTGCCAGGTTGCAGCCCTCAGTCATACTAACTGGCAATCACTGAAAGCAGGAAAACAAGGTACCAAATCATCTGACAGATGTGCAGGCAAGTCAGATGGGCAGGTAAGAAATCAGGGCAGTCAACAACAGCAAAGTCAACATGGTTCAAGGGTCGGTAATGAAACAGCAACAGAGATAATCAGAGCCTGGGTAACAGAGACAAGAAGACCTCTTAGTTCAGGTAGCCTACAAGCTACCAGGTACTTCCTTATATACAAGGTCATATGACTTGATTGGTCAGGATATCCAGATGAGGGATAAGAAGTGTTTAGTAGAGAAAATACCAGAACCACAGGAGCCACATCAGCTGGGTAACACTGCGATCTGTGACAGTAGAGAGTTCCGGAGAGTAAGAGCAGCTAAAGAAAAGTCTTGAAGCAAGGCAAAAAGTAGGTCAGTGGAGGACCGAAGGGGCTAGTCAGGGGTATATTTTTGAAAAAGGTCGGACATGTAAGTGGAACAGGAGTGATTTAAAAGCAAGGCACACAATTTTGAATTGAATTATCTTTTGGAAGCCAGTGTACAGATTTGCAGAAAGGAGCAGCAGATGAAGAGTGGTTAGAGGAGTAAAAGAGCCTAGCAGCAGCAATCATGGTAGACTGGAGGTGAAAATCTGGTTAGAGGAAGACCAAATAGGATTATGTTGCAGCAGTCAAGGCGATAAATTATGAGAGTGTGTACAAGAACTTAAGTTGTTTCTGGTGATAGAAAGGGGAGTGCAGAGTCAGACACCACGATATCTGTAGCGCGTATAAGTAAAGATTTCAGTGTAAACTCATGTACAAAGCTAAAGTGTAAAGTGTAGTGAGGTAAATTCCAAAATAATGTATATATAAGTACAATTAATTTCTCTAATCATTAAAAACAAATTAACCATGGTCTTCCTTTTCGGAGAACTATAGAATAAGGCCAATGCTACTCTTATGCTGGAAAGAGCTTCTATGATAGCTCTTTGGAGGTGGCCCAGTGACGATATTAAAATTGTGGAATGTGCTTTACTTTATTAAATATTAACTTCATTGTTTAAAAAAATTATCTTATTAGGAAATGCAAACACTAATGGTCCAATTTTTCCATTTGGAACAAAATGTTCCTTATAAAAGAAACACATTCAATCTATGGAACATATGTCTTTGATCTTTTCATTACATTGTATGCAGTTATAGTGCTTATTATATAGTGTATTTAGCAGCTTATAGTGTATTTTGCAGCTTCTGCTGTTACATATTTAGAGCACATCTTTGAACAAGGGAGTCATGAAGTTACAAGGTCTTCATTGTTATAGCATTATAAAACATTAATTATATGAATAAGCTCAAAAAATATGTCAGTGGTCAATAGCAGCATAGAAACTGTTTTAGTTAAGAAATTTTATGACATAATCATGGGGCGTATCGGCTTAAAATTATATTTTTAATTTCACATTAGCTTAATAAAGTTTGAATAATTCTGATTCTAAGAGTCAAATACTATGTATAATAAGTGCAACAAGTTATGTCAAAGATCACATCTGTCAAAACCAAAATGTGGCTTAAGGGAAAAAAAGGCAGAAGGTTGCATAATTTGTTACATCAAGGATACATTTCTTCTAATATTCAAGGTGGGTTTTAGTTATAAAGTACACAAAATGTAAATAAATAAATCACAACCATATGTTACCCACCCCAAGCATTAACTGTAAAGGCCCCCATACACGGGTCGGATTCCGGCCGGATTCCGGGCCGATCGATTCCGGGAGCGTGCACGCGAAACGATCGTGCCGGAATCGTGTGCAGCCCACCTTGTCCGATCGATCACGTCCGATTGATCAGGGGCTCAGGATCGGATCTGATAGAGAACCAACATGTTGGTCTTTTTGATCCGATTCTGCACAGATCAGGGGGAGTTGCCATTTGTGAGGTGGACAATCGGACACGGAATCGTCCCGGAATCTGTTGGACAAGGTGGTATGCAGCAATCGGATACTCTTAATTGGCCGATCGATCACACCTGCGATTCCCGGCAGAATCGCCGGAATCGATCGGATAGGTGATCGAGCGGCCATGGAATCCGAACGTGTATGGCTAGCTTAACCCTTTTTCACTGGGATCTTTTCACAACGATCTATTAATTTGGTGCAATTTTAACGTTTATGCAGTTCAATTATGCATGTCCACTGACATTTCCTCTTAATTGTAATGAAAACACAGAATGCACAAAAATACACATAGAAGTGCAAAAGGAAATTCTAGATTATGTTAGGAATGATTTGAACCCTTCTCAGGTGTTCAGTACATAACATGTCAGCAACAAGTCCAAAAATCACCAGATACTTCTAATCCTTGTAAAAAATGGCGGTTGGCATGGGAAAAGAAAAATATACACCAACGGTGAGCTTTATCCACAAGTGTACTTATAAATACAACAACTGCATGCCTTCTTCCTTTCCTAATATGGGTTTCTAACCAACACTAAAGGCCAAACTGGTCAGTAGAGACACTTTCACACTATATGTGCTGACAACAAAATGAGGTCCATTTTTTCTATGTTTTTTGCCAGAACATAAGTCATTGCAAATGCAAGTAGTAACAAAATGCTTGCAGCAGTGCATTTACGAGGTTTACTTACATTAGTTATGATACATTAGTAAGCATGTAACACAGGATTGCTATAGGATACCTGTGTATTTATGGACCGCAGATCAGGTGTATTGCCGAGTTCTTGCGGAAACACAAAATGTGAAAGAGTCCTAGCTCTTCTTGTCACATGGCTAATTTCATATAGCCGCCTGCATTATGTATTCAGTATGTACATGTACCGCACTGAAAAAAAAATGCACACCAGGCAATGTGAACAATTCTATTGGCGGTAGTGGAGCATCAATTAAAGAAATGCAGTGTAGAGCTGAAACTGATCTCATATTCTTAAAAAAAAAATTTATTTAATTTTTAACTGTAAGCCAGTATGTTGGTGGAGAACTTCTCCAAAATCCTAAATAAAAATACTTTCCTGCTGTTCCTGCTGTTGCCATTTTCTGTCCTACCTGCCAGCATTATTGCGGTTAGTTAACTGCAGTAACAAGATGGCGATAGATAATAGTTTTCAATGCTGCAAACTTATCAGTAGAATGGAATGGAGCACTATTAACATCCTTGGCATTACGCCTGAAGCCGAGAGGGCTTCAGTGGGCAATCAGTTTACTGTTTACTCCACAGCGATTGCTCGGGAAAAAGCTTCTCGTGCCATGGGACATGCCACGCGAAAAGCCCGTAAGCCAGGAGGTTTAAACACTGACATGTCCCTTTCTGAGTATAGATGGTAGAAAACAAATGTCCACTGCCACATGGAGTCTTAAGGAAGATTAACTGTCGAGGGTCGTGGAGTCAAAACTAAGTATTATATTGCATCTTAGGAGAATAAAAAAATGAATAGGGTTTTATTTTGTTGTGAGTTACCATTTTATCACATTGTGGTGTGTTAATTTGTATGAAGTAAAGCTGCCAATTCAAATTTCATTCAAATCGACATACTTGAATGCAAAAGATGTGTATTGTGGTGCATGGTACTGCACAAGCCTTAAACATTACAATGTTGCACACTTCATCATTAGTGTTAATCACAAATATTCAAATCGTAAATTTTTATTGAGAATATTGGCACTTCGAGAACTCGGGAAGATCTAGAATGTGGTGCTTTATCTTTGTAATTACATATATTCAAGATTCTAGGGAAAATACCATGCATTG
Organism: Ptychadena robeensis; assembly: GCA_036250615.1. Classification (NCBI taxonomy): domain Eukaryota; kingdom Metazoa; phylum Chordata; class Amphibia; order Anura; family Ptychadenidae; genus Ptychadena; species Ptychadena robeensis. Next base: position 36,181,080 of record CM070040.1, read on the forward strand.
CGTTTGCAAAATGCACATGTACAAGTGCCGATGTTCGCAATTAATGATAATACATTACTTCCATGAGTGTTGTCTCATGTGTTGATTACACTTGCAGCTGCCATTTCACATTTTGCCACTAGATGTCCCCATGACAACACACATTGCGTTCGCAATATGCGCATATACAAGTGTCAATTTTCGCAATAAAAGTACTCATGACTGTAGATAAAGAATTGTCTATTAGACAAAATATTTTTTATATTGCGAATAGGAATATTGCCTTTGCTGCTTATTACTATTCATCATGTGAGTTGTTGATGTATATTGCTGCCCAGAACTGTAGGACAATCCTTCAAAAAATCAACAGATACAGCAAACACACAGTTTAAAAAGCATGAATAAGCTATAAATCTTTGTTATATAAATCACATTTAACTTTTCTGTCCTTTTCTGGAACTATATTTATTATACCACTTTAGAAGCAGTTATAGAAAGAAATCAGATTTTAGGAGCTTTAGATATCTATTTCAATCCCTTAAACTATTTAGGTAATTCTGCAATATGGCAATGACTTAACATATTATGACATTTATATAAATGAGTTTTTAAATTGTGTCTGAAGAATAAATTAGAAAGGGTAAATGAGGAACAGGAACTGGAAGTCCTTTATAACTCTGGAACATGTTATAGATCAAAAGTTATATGGCTGTCTAAAATCCTGCTCATATATTATAAAAGCTATAAATCCTATTATCTTTAGTAGGCACAGGTCTATCAAATCCAATAATATTCAATAATACCCAATATTTATATAAATATTATGTTATATAGACAAAAATGCTGTAACTGACCTCAGCTAATTTTTCTGTCCCTCATTTGCAATCCCTCCCACCAAGACCTCTACCTCCATAATTCTGCTGCTTCAAGCTAGTTACTTACAATCTAGATAAATAGCCTTAATGCATACTTAGGTTATATATGTGGTATACACTAGCATTTTTGTTCATGGTAATCTTGGCTGAAGTTTTGTACTTTTTATAACATATGAAATCAACCAATTTGCAACCAAGTTCATTTTAAACACACCTGAGACCTAATTGATCCATTATAAGTCACAGGTGAAGCTCATATAACAAGGCATCAACAATTATGTCTTGGCAAAAATTTACTCAAATTGGGAATATTAGAATACTTTTTGTCAATTTCGTTTTACATGGAAACTTTATTACAAAAGCTGTTGGGATTAAAATTACCCATTTCTTGTAACAAAATCTTGATTATAAATATATTTTAGCGGCACTTCAGGTCAATTTGTACACAAGTGACAAGACTTTTGTCAGGGACTGTACACCATCTGTGTCTGCTCCATCGTTCTACTTCTCTATCTGCTCTGTTTTCCACTCCCTCTGTCTGCTCCACCTGCCACCATCCCAATTATCTTTATATCTCACCTTGTCTTTTTTAAATCCATCTCCCTCACTCTATGACTTTCCCAGCAATTCTACATTAAATATTCTATCCATTTTGTCCACCTTGTTCATTTAACTTCTCTGTTCATACTTCTACCTCACTCTAAACAATCATCTGCTTCTTTTCCTATCAATGTCCTCATCATGTCTATTTTGTCCGAAAAACTGCATATGCAGAGCCTCCCAAAAGTAAATCTATATAAATGATGATGAACCACCGACCAACAATATTTATATGGCATACACCTGATCATCATTGTACACATTTAGGAATTCTGGGCTCCCAAACACCATTGTTGGCATTCTGACCATATCTAAAAGGACATGACGTGTGCTATGGTTTAAAAAAAAAATCCCAGACAAATCTTTACATAATTTAGTTTGTTTGTGGATTTTAGAATATAAGGTACAAAGCAAGGTAGGGACAAACCTAAACCTTAGTCCCAACATTGGTCTCATTGTCTCCAGAAATCTGAATAATGCTTTTATGGGTAGCAATGAAAAAATATTATCAAAATAAAGATTTAAAATATGCATTGCACTGACTTTTTCACTTTTTCCTCAACTGACATTTTTTCAGACTTTGCAAAATGTATATAAAATAAATTTCGAACACAATTCAGTTAAACCTTAAGAGAGAAATGGAAATGACAACAATGTGGCTTTTCGGGTCTGTAAGTGAAATATGTACCAATTTATTCTGAAAATATACAAGTGTCAGGTTTGTAGTAAATGTGTTTACCACTCAAACAATAGTTGCAGTAAATTGAAATATTTTGTGTTTATATTTTCTATGACTAGAAGCATATAAAGAATTCAAGATCAAGCCAAAACACTCCATGACACCTTACACTAATAGGTATAAAATATACCTATGGTTGACAGGGATCAGATGAACAACACAGTCTAAAAAAACTTGCATTTCTCTAAAAAAAGTAATAATATTCTTTGGATGTGAGTGAATTAATCTGAAGATTAATTTCAGTTTTCCTTAAAATGTAGTTACCAGTATTTGCATGAACCTAATTTTGAAAGTTGTAGAGCAGAAGTCCTCAAATTTTTATGGTGCTCTAAGCGGCCATTGATCTGGCCCATATTTATGCATGTGTTCCCTGCTTTAGGGTCCTTGTTGTTGAGCAATAGTTTTTACAAAATGGTTTTATAAATCTTCCCTACACCTTCATGACCCATGGATACCTGAGACCCTTGTCCCTTCAACATTAACTTTACTTAAAGCGGACCTACCACCAGGAATCTATGTTTTCATTAATGGCACCTGAAGTGCCAATAATAGGGAGGAATGCAGTGAAAAACCCTAAAAACGTACCTGTAATGAGCAATTTAGTAATATAATCAGGCATTCCTGTTCACTTCCTGGTTTATGGAGAGAGCAGACCGCGGCAGCTTCGTCACAACACGTGATTTTTCAGTGAGCTGCTTTGCCATAGGAAAACACTGAAGGCCCCCAGTGGCCACCCGCGATATTGCACCACCATGTGTTGGATTTACACTGAAAAATCACGTGCTGCTGTGACGTTCTGCCGGGTCCTGCTACCTCCAGTAACCAGGAAGTGAACAGGAATGCCTGATTATATTACTAAATTGCTCATTACAGGTACGTTTTTGGGGGTTTTCACTGCATTCCTCCCTATTATTGGCACTTCTAGTGCCATTAATGAAAACATAGATTCCTGGTGGTAGGTCCGCTTTAATATGAAATAATGACAGAGGTCACTTGGTCAACTGGACAACTTGGTCACAGCCTATCAACAAAGATTAATTAAATAGAACAACACTTGAACCATATATGTGGCTGCCCTTTTCATACCAACACACCACAAGGAGCTATCTAACATTCATATTACATATGCGGCACTGCCGATCTTCTGCCTTGCTGTCACAAAATTAAAAACAAGGTAAATTACAGCAAACAAAGAGCATACATATGCAACAACCGAGAATAACAGAGGGAGAGTGGGTGACAATCCTGGTTCAAAGAGGAAGTACTTCCTGTTGGGCCAGGCTATATAGATTACCTAACCCCTCCCCTAATCAAGGGCCCACCCACTTACCTCACTCCTCCTGACATACCAAGGCCAGACCCTTGGTCAAGTTGCCCTCCGCCTATGCCTGCGTCACAGATCCAGCCAAGTCAATAATTTTGGGGAGGATAAAATGTTCAGAGGATTTGCAATTGACTCACAAAGTCAGCTAGTTGAAATTTTGTAAACTACTGCTACAATCTCTACCTATTAAGCATACTGATTCCCCACAGGTCTAAGGAAACTGGTAAGAAGACACAAAAGAGCCAGGTACCCTTCCACCCCATAAGAGCATCTAAAAGGACAAACTTTATCTTTTACAGTCAGGTCCATAAATACTGGGATATCGACACATTTCAAAAACCTTTCTTTTGCAGTATGCTTTGGGTCATTGTCCATCTGCACTGCGAAGTGTGGTCCAATGAGTTCTGAAGCATTTGGCTGAATATGAGCAGATAATATTGCCTGAAACAATTCAGAATTCATCCTGTTGCTTTTGCCAGCAGTCACATCATCAATAAATGCAAGAGAACCATTGGCAGCCATACATGCCCACGCCATGACACTACCACCACCATGCTTCACTGATGAGGTGGTATGCTAAGGAACATGAGCAGTTCCTTTCCTTCTCCATACTCTTCTCGTCCCATCACTCTGGTACAATTTGATCTTGGCCTCATCTGGCCATAGGATGTTGTTCCAGAACCGTGAAGACTTTTTTAGGAGTTGTTTGTAAAACTCTAATCTGCCCTTATGGTTTCTTGTGGTGAACCCTCTGTATTCACTTTGGTGAAGTCTCATGATTGTTGACTTTGACACACATACACCTACCTCCTGCAGAGTGTTCTTGATCTGGCCAACTGTTATGAAGAGTTGTTTTCTTTACCAGAGAAAGAATTCTTTGGCCATACACCACACTTGTTTTCTGTGGTCTTCCGAGTCTTTTGGTGTTGCTGACCAGTAAGTTCCTTCTTTTTAAGAATGTTCCAAACAGTTGTTTTGGCCACGCCTAATGTTTTTGCTATCTCTCTCTGATGGGTTTGTTTTTTAGCCTAATGATGGCTTGCTTCACTGATAGTGACGGCTCTTTGGATCTCATCTTGAGATTTAACAGCAACAGATTCCAAATGAAAATAGCACACTTAAAATAATCTCTGGACCTTTTATTTGCACACATAATTGGTATAATGAGGGAATGTCACACAACTGGCCATGGAACAGCTGAGAAGCTAATTGTACCATTACTTTTGGTCCCTTAACTAAATGAAGTACCGTATTTTCCGGCATATAAGACGACTGGGTGTATAAGACGACCCCCAACTTTTCCAGTTAAAATATAGAGTTTGGGGTATACTCGCCGTATAAGATTACCCCTTCCAATGCACACAAAAAAAACAATAAAAAAAACATCAGATTTGCTTTCAATATGGTTATTTTCATTCTTATGACATGGGCAAACTGCCTGCAAGTCAAATGTGACGGCATGTGTAATTTTTTTGGCCAGCTCAGGGAAACGGCAGTGGACCCAGTGCCTTACATATGTATACTCCAACAACCTTAAAAGTCCTATTTTTTTAGTAATTTACATTCTAATTTCACATCCCTAACTGCACTAATGTTTACCTGCGGTTATCCAAGTAACAAAAATTGTATGCATTTGATTCAAAGAATTTTGGCAATCAAAAATGTAACTGATATCATGTCACATGATACAGTGAAGGTGTTTTAATGTGTTTGAGCTGCATTACCAGTTTCAGCTACTGGAGCCACTGACCCCCAACTTTTGAGAAGATTTTCCTGGGTTCAAAAGTAGTCTTATACGCCAGAAAATACAGTATATGTGTTTTTAGGCACATAGCTAGAAAATTACCAGAGTTGCTTTAGCCAGACCAATGTCTTGCTATCTGTTCATTTCTTAAGGTGGCCATACATTTAGATTTGGGGACGATTTTGTGCGCACTCACATTATTATTATTAACATTTATTTATATAGTGCCAGCATATTATGCAGCGCTGTACAATAC
>CM070040.1:36199779-36212733 GCA_036250615.1 Ptychadena robeensis
TTCATACGCTGGCGAAGGGTTTGACCTGTCTCACCAACATAGAGTCCTGTAGGGCATTTTACTATATTATAGCTTTAAATTTCAAAGGACCCTATTTTTTTCCTGTAGAGGATTATATGGTAGATTTTCTATAGACTTCACTAAGCAATTCATGCCCCCTCCTTAACATGCAACAATATATTGATATGTTCAACATTACGAAATTAGAATGTAATAGAAGAGTGTTGTCCCGTGTTAAGGCCCCCATACACCTTACAATCTTTCCATACAATTTCTGTACAATCAACTTTTGTTCTACCAAAACCATGTAATACAAGGACCTTTCTAATCCTTCCAATCACAATATATTATATCAGGGAGGCCACTATACTACACAGTTGTTGGTAGATCTAATGAAAATTGTATAGATTGATCTTAAGGTGTATGGGGGACTTTAGCCATCGATCCCCTTTATTTGTTTCTCTAATGACTTCAGTTAGCCAAATATATAACTGAAACTACAAACATTCTGTGCAATTAGAATGTGAATAACTTCAACTGCCCATACAATGACCTAGGTTTTTAAAGTTATTCAAGAACCAAACAACCAGCAAACAGCACACAGCTCCATTCCTCCTGTATATTTAATAACTGATTCAGCTGGAGGTTTATGCATGTTTTCAGCTTTCTAACCGCAAAGTTAGGTTTGGGTCTTTTAAAGATTATATTTAATGTAAAGATTGAAGCATGCCTCTATGTACTATGTGTAATGCACCTGAACACACAATCACTACCAACACCAGAAATCCATTCAACAGTCTTTTTTTTTGAGGTACAAGGCAAAGATCATACACAGGAATCAGTCTGAGGAAGCCTGTTACAAAAGGACAAGGCAAGGGACGTGGCCAATAACAATCCAGGGTCAGGGCAAGGAGAGTACAGGCAATCAAGCTGTGTCACTGTTGCTGATAATGACATGTTCAGACAGGCAGGTTAGTAATGCAGCAGTTAGTACAGAAGCACACCCAAGCACACTGCTATACAGAGCATATAATTGGCAGCCTGCCCAATCACATTATGCCACCTAGCACCACAGGATTGGTGGACGATGTTGAATATACCCCAGCTGGTAGGGGCTGTAGAAAATTAACTTTGATCACAGCCAGCTGGGCAGTAATGTGTCAAACATGTCCACAGGGCTGCTGGGGATGCAGCTATGGCCAAACACTGAGTCAGGCAGAACTACATTCCACCAGCATGGGGCAGCAATACATGCCTGCAATGATTAGAGCAGGACCGCAGGGACCCTGGGGTTCCTTGTGGCCTGAAAAGCAGTCTGAACAGAATGGATACCTAAATCAGACCAGAGAGACCTGCTTCCACCATATACTATTCGACCGTATACTATGAGATTGTCTGCAATCCCTGGGGTCACCAATACGGGATCGCTGCCTATGCAAGTACCTTACACTATGGGTTTTTTATTTATTAAAATTTCTACCAATTTGTATGGCAAACTAACACATGCATTACAGCTTAGTGAATTTAAAGGTTAAAAACCACGACCACAAAAATTACCATTAAGCTAGCCATACACGTGTCGGATTCCATGTCCGCTCGATCACCCATCCGATCGATTCCGGCAATCTCAGCGGGACTCGGAGCTCCGATCGAGCGGCCAATTAAGTGATCCGATCGCTGCATACCACCTTGTCCAGCTGATTCCGGGACGGATCCGTGTCCGATTGTCCACCTCACAAATGGCAACTCCCCCTGATTTGTGCAGAATCAATCTGATGGAACCAACATGTTGGTTCTCTGTCGGATCCGATTCTGAGCCCCGGAACGGACGGACCTGATCGATCGGACAAGGTGGGCTGCACGCGATTCCGGCACGATCGTTTGGCGTGCACGCGCCCGGAATCGATCGGACCGGAATCAGACAGGAATCTGACCCGTGTATGGGGGCCTTAACCAGCTACTTTGGGTTCCACAATGATCGAGATAAGTAATTTATGCAATGCCCATCCAAACCTGTTAGATCATATAACTCTTTACTTTCCAAAAGTTAATACTTTTATTTTCCAAATGTGGTTAACTTTATCCCATATACAGTATTTAGAACACTTAAAAAAATTATACTCATTTCTGCTCATTTACTTACTTACTTATTTACTTATTACTGGTAAGTTTTTTTTCTAGTACCAATCATACAGAAAGGACAATCTGGTGGTAGGTTAGCTTTAAGTAACACATTAACATTTCCTTACACGATACAATTGCAGTCTTGGTTCTCATAGGTAACCCTGCAGTCCTGAATTTTACCTAGAACCTCTTGTAGGGGCAGACTCAAATAAGGATCAATCTGTTTAAACATTCTATATATGTTATTGACATTTTTCAGCAGGAAAAAAATTCACTTTACAGGAGCTTGAACACAATAGTTGAATGAAACATATTTTTGAATTCCCGGAGCTCTGGACCCTTAGCCTCCATGCAACCAACAACTCAGAATAAGATTAAAAAAAAGCTAGCCTTGACTTGATTCTTGCACTCTGACTTACAGTATATCACAAGGGAGATTATATCTTATTTCCATTATTGCTTAGTATGTATTACAGCAATAAGGAAACTCATTTTCTTCCAACTGAAGATCCCCGCTGACCATAAAAGATTAATATATATGATTTTATTAATCAAGCTTCCTATCTGTTACACTAATAATAATCCTATTAAAAAATATAATATATTTTGGACTTGCAAACCAATTGCAATTATAGCTACAAATGATCTCAATCAGCTTATAAAAATATGTCATCTTTCTGCTAACCTATACATGTGGACATATTGTTACATATTTCTGTGCTTTAATCTAAGTCAACATAGCTCCAGATTTCATATGTGAAATAGTTAGTTGGTTTGAAAGACTGTCAAGAAACACATTGACAAGACAATTTCTTACACTCTTACACCTTTGGATAATGAGGTATTGACAGTCATCTAAAATATGTGACCTGCGTCTGCTCAATATATTTTAATGAGCAAATTGAAGATGAATTCAATCCTTCAAAGAAATCAATAATGGATGGGGACAAAATGAACTCGGTGCCTACATCCCACACATGATAAGAGAAGAAAATAATTTAAACCACGGTTGGTATGGACACAACCAGGACATTGGGGTGGCTACTCCCCAGGGACTTTAATGGCACTGAGGTCGCACAACATCGTGAGAGTAAAAAGGATCTTTTATTGGGATCCAAAGAGTAATAAAAGCATAATACAGATACATGTTCATGCATGGTCAAAAGTGCTTCATAGTTCGATGATCGATTGCAGTTAGTCTACGCGTTTCGCCCCTCAAGGGGGCTTCATCAGGACAGAGTCACAGTCATATATCATAATGGAAGCGATTTATCAATAAAGGTCTAAAAGGAGAGAAAAAATGCTCTTAAATAAACAATAAACATGTTCATACAGGATAGTCTATGATTCCAATAAATATTTGGATATTACTCTCACTCAAAGTGAGTCCTGATGAAGCCCCCTTGAGGGGTGAAACGCGTAGACTGACTGCAATCGATCATCGAACTATGAAGCACTTTTGACCATGCATGAACATGTATCTGCATTATGCTTTTATTACTCTTTGGATCCCAATAAAAGATCCTTTTTACTCTCACGATGTTGTGCGACCTCAGTGCCATTAAAGTCCCTGGGGAGTAGCCACCCCAATGTCCTGGTTGTGTCCATACCAACCGTGGTTTAAATTATTTTCTTCTCTCAATCCTTCAAAGGTCATTTGAAGAGTAGGATGTTCACGGTATACTTGGATAAGAAATTCAGTGATCCTTGTTATATAAGCTGTGAACCCAGAGTCTCAAGTGGGAAATGCTGCACTTATAAAGAAATGTATTGATGATTTAATCTCTTTGACAGTGTACATGAATAATGTTTAAAACTCAATAATTCCTCCTCTGCTAAAACCGCAGGGCTTCTTTTGTTGTAGCAGATATATCACTATTTTGAACAACTAAGAGGTTACAATACTGTCCTTTGTAAGGTTGATGAAAGATTTTTCTGTGGACGAGATATGACCCGAATTATTTTGTCCAGCCGTCCAGCTATTACAACTACTATTTCAAAATGATGGCCCATTGCACTCTGTAAAGATAAGTATTACATTTTTTTGCGCTTTTATAATCGCGATCCATTGCAATGAATGGGATCGCGATTATATAATCGCAATGCGATTTTTTAAACCGGAAATGACGGATATTCTCCCAGTCGAATATCCGAGCTCAATTGACTTGCATGCATTGCGCATATTTGGTCGCATTGCGCTTTCTCGGATAATCGCAATTTCGGATTCCGCCATTCTCTATTGACTTCAATGTATTGCGCATATTTCGGATTTCCCTGTATTATCGCAATTTCGGATTTCCCCATTCTCCATTGACTTCAATGTATTGCGCATATGTGGTCGCATTGCGCTTTCTCGGATAATCGCGATTTCGAATTCCGCCATTCTCCATTGACTTGCATGCATTGCGCATATTGGGTCGCAATTGCGATTGTTAGATCGCAATTCATGTCGTAAGTGCGGATATTCGAGATTACGAATATGGAATCGAATATTATGGCGGATATTCGCGAAATTACGCGAATTCGAATATTGCCTAGTCGCTCATCACTAAAAATGACATTGCCTGATTTTTTGCATTTTCATATTATGGTGGAAAATTAGTATTTGGTCAATATGAAAATTTCATGTCAATACTTTGTTATATACCCTTTATTGGCAATGACAGAGGTAAAACGTTTTCTGTAAGTCTTCAAAAGGTTTTCACACACTGTTGCTGGTATTTTGGCCCATTCCTCCATGCAGATCCCCTTAAAGCAGTGATGTTTTGGGGCTGTTGCTGGGCAACACAGACTTTCAACTCCCTCCAACGTTTTCTATGGGGTTGAGATCTGGAGACCTTAAAATGCTTCTTACGAAGCCACCCCTTTGTTGCCCAAGCGGTGTGTTTGGGATCATTGTCATGCTGAAATAACCAGCTACATTTCATCTTCAATAACCTTGCTAATGGAAGGAGGTTCTCACTCAAAATCTCATTATACATGGCCCCATTCATTCTTTCCTTTACACAGATCAGTCGTCCCGGTCCCTTTGTAGAAAAACAGCCCCAAATTATAATGTTTTCATCCCCATGATTTGCAATAGGTATGGTGTTCTTTGGATGCAACTCAGCAACTCTTCTGGATTATCCAAATGCTCTCTAGCAAATTACAGACGGGCCCGGACATGTACTGGCTTAAGCAGGGAGACACGTCTGGCACTGCAGGATTTGTGTTTTACTGATGGTGCCTTTGTTACTTTGATCCCAGCTACCTGCAGGTTATTCACTAGGTCACCGTTTGCTCACCGTTCTTGTGATCATTTTGACCCCGCAGCGTGAGATCTTGTGTGGAGCCCCATATCGATGAAGATTATCAGTGGTCTTGTATGTCTTCTAATGTCTTTCTAATTATTGCACCCACACTTGATTTCTTCACAGCAACAGAAGAAAATGTCGTGATGGCATCATCATGCACGGCTGGTTGTCCTAAAAATCGGCCTCGCACCCTTTTTTGTGCCAGCATATATTTTGAATGGGGATGTTGGTCTCTATTCAAAGTAATGCAATCTACCAAAGAAAAACAGACATGTTCCTTCTTTGGCAGATCGATCTTTGGTGTGCCCAGGATTGGTTGCTCCAAGTGGGCGGCTTTAATCCATGACTGAATTTAGCCCTTTTGATCGCCTTGAGTACGTATGGTGGTTGAACTGTAATTGGGCATGGATTGAATTGTGTATGGCCTGCTTAAAGGATATTGTACAGTAAGACTAAAAAGTGTGTGGGTGCTTCCATTTCCTAAAAAACCTGTCTGGAATGCCTGTGGCTTTAAAACTCATCCTACACAACTTTCCATTCCTCTCATTCCTCTAAATTTTTTAAAAATATTATTTAATCATTTTATAGAACTTCTATGCAAGACTAACCAATGCCCATCCCTCAATACAGTGTGAAGGAAAACTTCTGGTCTCACACACAAGTAAATAAATAATGCAAAACCTGATCAATGATGTCTAAACACAAACACATCTGTTTGCAATTTATTCATTTCCCCGAACACACTCCACACACTGATTATTTTATATGGATCCAATCCATACAAATGTAGGCAAGTCAGTCTGCATTAAGATTATGGTAAAGAGGCAAACTACATATTGCTAGATCCATGTTTTGGAAACGTAAAGTAGAGAAATAAAGTACGGTAGATAAGAAAAGCATGTCTTCTTTACTAATTAATATTACTATATATTGTATTTATTTAAGCAACATATAGTAAAGATTTGAAATGATAAATGTTCCTGTTTCTATACAGTTGCACCAAAGGAGCTCCTTTTCTACAGCCTCTGCTAGACATGAACATATAGAATTTATAACCATACCTATATAAACCATATCTAAAGTATAGGTTAAAGCAACTGGACTTTCCAGTGTTTGGCTGTTTCCACACCGTTAAAATGCCTGTGTTCAAAATCTCCAATGAAATGCAATGGATGCATTTTCACATGTGCTGTAGGGATGCGTTCGATTGTAGTACCCCCCATTGACATTAACGCTACCCAACACAAGTATGGAAGCATTAATGCACCTATAAGGAATGCATATCTGATGCGCTGCTCCCTGTACAGGGAAAAGTCTTCTAGGTGCTGCATCTTACATGTATCCATAACGTGTCCTAGCATGACCCCTGCGTTAAGGCGGTGTGTTGCCACAACACATCCTTAACACATAGTGGAAAAATAGCCTTTCATCCAACTAGCTTTCTCAAGAAAGAATAATATGTATTACATATAATTTGTTCTTGAGAAAGCTAGATAGAATGCATAAGTTTTTGGAAAAACTGTCAATATGGGAGTGTAGGAAATTAACTTTTAAGCTCATCTTGCATCCTTGAGCTTCATACATAGCCATTATGTGTTGTACAAAGGTTTTATAGAGAGGGTCTTTAGTACTCCCCAAAAACCAGTGTACTACATCCTTAAAAAAGTCCCATGCTTCTTATTCCCTCATTGTTTCTAAAAAGATACGTTTTTGTACGTCGGGTCCAATAAGAACTACCTTTTTTAACTTGGCTTCTGACAGCTTTGGGAACTTGGAACACAGATATCTGAAGCATTCCCCATGTTTAGGCAGTGACTTAACTTCCCTAGTGGTTGAGGCAAACCCAATTCGTTTGGAGTTTGGGTTCATCTCAACCGCTACCGGAACCAGGATTGTTAAAACCCTGGGAAGCTGTGGCAAATTTACCCAGAGTACAGTTAAAAATGGTGCAGTACGAGCTGACTCCTAGGGAGGTTAATAAACTGCTTCTTAAGCTCAATTTTATATGAAGATTTTTTGTGTGAAATCAAGGTTGTATTTATGATACAACACTCATAGAAGTAATTATTGAAAAATCGTCATTTGAACCTGTAAAAATTGCCAATGCAGTGCATTATACCTTCCCCAGAATCTTGAATATTCAAGATTACGAAGATATAGCTTGTTTTGGCATGGTCATGGTCAAGTTTTTATTAAAATACCTAATTACCTTTGAAATAACTCCAACCAGTGTTTTGCTATCCAACTTGTCACACTGAAATGATCACACCAGTGTTTTTTTCTATTTTTCCAATTTTAATAACATTTGATTGAGCTGATCTAACACGCCTAACCAGTATTAAATGTAGCAGAATGTTGTGAGATTGTGTAGGAATTTATCAGACACTGCCATGGAATGGTTGTCATGCTCATAGAGGTCAAAATCTAAAGCAATGGCAGTGGCTCTTATTTTTGTTTTCCATATGCATATTTATGCGAGAGAGGAAGAGATGGGAGAGGGGTAGATATGGTACAAAATGTGGTGATATAGTCAAAAGTTAAGAAACACCATTTAATAACTGGAATTGTGTAGCAAAACACAAAATGAAACAAACTTAGAATATATTTTATATAGAAGATCCTTCCAGTGTTAATGATTTCTGGCGATTCAGCCAATGGATATTTTTTTATTTATCAGGGTTAGTTTGAGCTGCAGGGAATAACAATTTAGGAATGCAGGCATCTATTATTCATGAATTGTATGTTTTTGGAGGCTGGACAAACCTTCATGCATGTATTCAGGAGAATGAAAATGTTGAATTATCACATTTGCTGGTTTTCCTGCTGGTTTTTTAAACCAATTTGTATTACAACATACAACCTAATGGTGTTGGTGCCAGGAGTTTCTTACAATAGAGAAGGAAGATCACTCTGACTATATAAGGATTTGTAGCAGTACAAGATAATTAGAGAAGAACCATCAACATGTATACTAATTTCAATAATCAAAAAGGTTCAGTGAGAAAAAAGGTTGTCTTGTCAAAGCAAGCCAACTAGGGTTTGCAAGGGAAAGTGGTGACATTTTTTTTATATACTTATGCTGTCAACATTCAAAGTTGTTCAATCTTTTATTAGAAAAAATCATAAAAAACTTATTTATGCACATCCATAAAATATATTGCTAATCCAGTCTCTGAAGATATTAATTTAAAATTCTTTAACATATAGGCCTCCAGGTGCACCCGGTTCCCTCCTTACAGTTGGAGGTTTCCCCACCTTGGTGGGAAACAAGATCAACCTAAAGTGCTTCAGGTGCGCTCCGACATGCTTCGCCGCACAGGCTTTTTTAAGGAAACCTTGAGCACTACAAACAAGCATGACATTATAATTAGTGATGAGCAAGCACCAAAGTGTTCGTCAAAGCGCATCGCTATGGGGGCGCATGCGCGAGGCAGAGGAAGATGGCCTCCTGTTGACTCCGCTCCGTACGCGCCGGGAGACAGCCGGCTATCAGTAGCTCCCACGCACAGTGAGCGATTTTCTTTTTTTGCCCCTACCTGACCCAAGTCCGCTCCCCTGTGCGGCGATGGGTCCCACTGGCCGCTCGAGGCAGCAGCCCGCCACCGGCGCCGGTACATCTGCTAAGTCTGCCTCCTCTGCAGCCAAGATGGCGGCGGCGGCGCGGCAAACGGCCCAGGGTGATGCGACGCGCCTTTCCCTTGGGGATTCGGAAGATAGCAGTGAACTGTTCCCCTCATCACCTGCTCAGAAGGGGACAGATCTTTCTCTCCTAGCTGAGATACGGGCAATCATTAAGGAGGAGATTCAAGCGGCCTCTCTGCAGAGCTCCTTAAAGAAATGAAGGAGATAGGACATAGAACTTCTGTATTGGAGTCAAGGATGGATGATGCTACTACAGTATATGAGGGAAATCTCCTTCCTTCAAGATATTGCTGAGGACCATGAGAACCGGGCTCGTCGAGTTAACTTGCGCATACGAGGCTTACCGGAAAGCATTGTTGACCTGCATAGCTCAGTAACTTCTCTTTTCCAGGAGCTCGCCCCTGATATTCCACTGGAGCGCTTGGAAATGGACAGAGTTCATAGAGCCCTCCCTCGCCCCATCTCTGAAGGCGCTGCCCGTGATGTGGTCTTCATATTACACTTCTATAACACCAAGCAGCGCCTCATGCAAGTATCTCGCTCTGCAAAACATCTTACTTTTCAGGGTCACTCCTATCAATTGTTTTCGGATTTGGCTCCAACAACTCTCCTCAAACGCCGCAACCCTTGCCCTTATTTGTTGGTTTTACAAGCAGATGGTATTCGTTACCGCTGGGGTTATCCCTTTAGACTTATTTTTACTCACAAATCCCATACCTACCAGCTTAGGACACAACAGGAGGTGAGAGCATGCTTCAAGACCCTTGGCCTTCATGTTCCAGTGGACCCCAACGGCAGCCAATCCTCCACAGCATCCTCGCCCCGTCCGCGGGACCTTCCTGTTTCACCCCAACATTTATCAAGTTCGCCTGTGGCCGCAGAGCCCCGTGTTCAAGCCCTACGCCGCATGGGGCCCCAGGTATCGCAACCTTCTGGTAAAGGGTGACGGATAATTCCCAAATGGCCGGGTTAAGTTTGTATCTAATAGGGAACTATAGTAGATCGGCCTACTCGTTTGCTATGGGTAGGGTTTTGATATATGTACTCCATATGTCTTTTCCTTTCCTCTTGGACTCGGTCACCTAATATATTGGATCCATTCGTTATCTGGGTTTATTCTAATTTGTCTTAATCTGCCTAAATTTATATTGGTATTTTATGTTTCTTTTTTTTTCCTTTCTCATTCCTTTGAAAGTGCAATATCTAATTTCTTAATTTTTAATCTTTGAATGATTTTCTGTGTGTGATTATTTTAGTACCTGTCGCCTCTCTCCCGGGCGGCGATACTTGTTCCCCCCATTTGCCAGTACTCCCCCAGTACTGCCTGTGGCGCTCTGGTGGAGTTTACTGGCTTTATTTAAATGTATATTGTTTCTATGCTAAATTTTTTACTCCTCTTTTTTTCTTCCCCTTTTCTTGTTCCTCCTTTTTTCTTCCCTCTTCCCCCCTTTTCTGTTTTTTTTTTCTCTCCCTTTTCCTCTGTGTTTGATTTTATGGCTCCTCTTCGGGTTCTGTCCCCCAATGTTCGGGGGCTGAACTCCCCTGTAAAACGCACTGACTCTATATCACCATAAGCGCTTTGGGGGCCTAGGCGTCCCCCATATACAGAAATACGATCTGGCTGCCCAGATCGCTCCTCTAGCAGCTTTTCACCTATATATAATCTGCTTTGGATCCCCGCTGCCCTACGGCCCCCTGTTCTTGACACTACGCTTGCCCACTCTTTGCGCCTCTGGGACTCAGTTAAGGTAAAACTCCGATTGCTTTCACCTCACCTACCTCTTGCTGGTGTTCTGTTCTCTTCACTATTTCTCCCGGGTCAAACAGACTTTCAAGCTTTTAGAACCTGGCCTTCGACCCTTCTGATCACACTTATAATTTTTATTCTACTAATGGGGTTATCCCATTTGCTCACCTTCAGCACTTATATCAGCTGCCGTCTTCTGCTTTCTTTCATTATCAGCAGCTTCATCACTTCCTCACCTCCTTGTTGTCCCGCTCATCATCGCTTTCACCTCTCACTTTATCTAAATTTGAGCATCACTGCCTCCACTCTCCCCTGTCCTCTGGTCTTATTTCTCTTCTCTATTGCTCCTTTACCTCCCCCCAGACGTTGACCAAGCTTCCGTATATGTGGAAATGGGAGGAGGACCTGGGCTCTTCCTTGGATGAGTCAGAGTGGGCAGCGCTGGTATCCCGCATAGCTTCTTGTTCATTAAATGTCCTTGCACTGGAGAACTCCTACAAAGTTCTCCTGTGATGGTATATGACACCAGATCGACTGTCCAGATTCGTGCCAACCATCTCCCCAATGTGTTTTCGAGGCTGTTTAGCAAGAGGTACCCTCCTACACATCTGGTGGTCCTGTCCACGGGTCCAGCGATTATGGATCAGAGTTTACAATTTTATACGTTCATTATTGGGGTGCTCATTACCCCGCGACCCATGGGAGGCTTTGCTCCACCGGAGGGCGCCGTCCCTGACTAAATCCCAGGATCAGTTAGCCTCCTTTGTTTTTATGGCCACTTGTCAAGTGATAGCTCAACTTCTCGGAGGTAAGACATCGCCTGATGGACTGTTTTATTAACGAGAGATTGACTGCTACCTTGCTTGACTCGCAACCGAAATTCTTAAAGGTCTGGTCCCCATGGATCACTTATTTGCGTTCAGAGGGATTCTCACACTACCTGCTATCTGCTTGAAGGGGTTCCCTTTCTTACGTTTACTTTTTTTCCCTTTTTCTTTCTTCTTCTTTCCTTCTTTCCTCAGGTCAACAATACTATTTTATTAGTATGGATTGTCTGTCTTTGATGGAACTGCCTAGGTTTAGTATTTACTAGGGCCTTGTTTGCAGACAACTCAGTGTCCATGTGTAATTTTATTGTTTGATATTGATACTTTGGTAATCATTTGTAACCTATGTCTTTGAAATTTAATAAAAACTATTGTAACCAAAGCGCATCGCTATGCTTGAGTGTTCTACCAAGCACCCAAGCCCAATGTAAGTCAATTGAGGCGACCAGGCACCCCCTGTTTGTATGAGGGGAGGTTCCTGGTCCATGGAAAAAGTTGAGAAAGTGATAGAAAGTCACTGGGAACTGCATGGGGACGATGTATACATGCATCTTGGACTCAAGTCGGTGTTGGGAACCATTTTCTCCCAGTTGTATGCCACTTTTACACACTGACAAAAAACATGTCCAAAATCCCCCAAAAATACATTTTTAAGAAAAAGGTTGCTTTAAAATAACATACGGCAGTGCTTGCAGGTGAGCTGGCACTCTAAAACATTATATGGCAGTGCCTGTAGGTGAGCAGATGCTCTAAAACATTACATGCCAGTGCATGCAGGTGCATTGCATGACATTGCTGCCAGTGAGAAAACACTCTTAAACATTGCACATCATGGCTGCCAGTGAGCTGACGCTCTCAAAGAATGAATGGCATGGTCTGCCGGTGAGCTGACACTTTCAAACATTGGATGGCATGGTATGCCGGTAAGCTGATGCTCTCAAACATTGATTGGCATGGTATGCGGGTGAGCTGACACTCTCCAACATTGATTGGCATGGTATGCTGGTGAGCTGACGCTCTTAAACATTGGATGGCATGGTCTGCCGGTAAGCTGATGCTCTTAAACATTAATTGGCATGGTCTGCCGGTAAGCTGACACCCTCCAACATTGATTGGCATGGTATGCCGGTGAGCTGACGCTCTCAAACATTGGATTGCATGGCCTGGCAGTGAGCTAACGCTCTCAAACATTGGTAGGCATGGTCTGCAGGTGAGCTGACGCTCTCAAACATTGATTGGCATGGTATGCCGGTGAGCTGATGCTCTCAAACATTGGATGGCATGGTCTGCAGGTGAGCTGACGCTCTCAAACATTGGATGG
>CM070040.1:36240411-36252762 GCA_036250615.1 Ptychadena robeensis
AGATCCCGAGGGCCGCAAATGGCCCGCGGGCCGCGAGTTTGAGACCCCCTGCTCTAAACTCTGTAGTACGGTAGATGCTGTAGAATTTTATCATTTCCCAGAGCATTGATAAACTGGTCCTGCTGGACCCTATATCTGTACAGAGAGTAATAGGGCTGGGAGAATGTTTTTTTTTTGTAGTGTAGTTTTTGAATACATTAAGTTCAAAGTCATGTTAAATATTTTTGAGTCTAAATAATTTTCCTAGTTCTCTGTTCTATATCTTCAGCCATGTTGGTGATGTTACCTTGTTCAGGGGCTTTTCAATTAAGTCACAAGTAAACTAGTATTTTGTGATCTCTGCTAGCTATCCCCAGAAGTGTTCGATTCTATAGAATTCATAGCCAGTAATCATATTTAAGTACTAAAGAGGTCAAGGACACAGACAGTAAATGAGTCGGTATTTAATTCCCCATTTTAAACTCTTTTAAAAGATCATGTCTATCCATGAGTGCATTGACCAGGGAGTCAAAACACTGCTGTTTGATATCACTTAAATAAAGTGTATTGCAAATTGCATTTTGCCATTTAACATTGGGCAATACTTCATTTGGAGGAGTGACCCTTTTTGGGGACCTCTTTCTATACCAATACTGAAGGTCAGCTGGCTAGTATATGGGATATTTAAGGTGTCGTAAGCAGCTAAAAAATAAATATTAATAAAATAAAACAAAAGCAAATTATATTGTTGATGATGATATTTTCTGTTGACTATATGAATTCGCATAATTTCGCGAATATTCACCATAATATTTGATTCCATATTCGTAATTCCGAATATCCGCACTTGTGGACATGAATTGCGATCTCAAAATCGCAATTGCGATCAAATATGCGCAATGCATGCAAGTCAATGGAGCTCGGATATTTGACTGGGAGAATATCTGTCATGTCCATTTTAAAAAATCGCATCGCGAATATATAATCGCGATCCATTGCAATGAATGGGATGGCAATAAGCGCAATAAATCGCGAAAAATCGCGATCGTGTCGGATATCTGATGATATACTCGCGAATATTCACGAAATGGCGGAATGGCGGAATGGCGATATTCGAAATTCGAAAAAAATTCGAAAATCGAATATTCGAGCTCAACACTAGTTACCATGCTGGAGAAAGGATAAGAGTGCTTTCAGATAATAGATATTTTTTTTACACAGCAAGCTTGGGTAAAAAAGCTAATGCAATGCAAAAAACTAAAAGCACAACTTTAACCTTTATTAACCCACTTTCAAATATATATTTTGTATTTTTGTGTCATTTTAATTAACAGCTTTTCTGCTAAGGGGTCAATGGTTAGTGATTTCTATAGTGGTAAATATCACCCCTATTTAGATCACATTTTATGCTTAATATTTAATGTAATAATGATATCTAAATATGTGTATGTGTGGGGGTGGGGGGCGGGGGGTGTCACAAACCTTCCCCCAATCAATCCGTATCCTGTCCCTTCATCACTGTCGCAGTTCCGGTCCCAGCCACTGGGAGCCCTCGGTCTGCCTTCCTCACTGTGAACAGGCCAAAATGGAAACCGATTGGTTGGAGGGGGTGTGAATGCAATACACTAAACAATCTCGGTGATTGTATATGTATATATCGGTATCACTGCCACCACTCCTGGAAAATGAGCCAGAAGTCTCCTAACTAACTTATCCCTTTGAAAGTTAATTCAAAATAACCTAGAAATAACAATTTCTATATCACTAGGTAACGTCTCTTCAGTTGCTTAGATTCTTTATGGGTCATTCAAAACAGGTACAGACTGAAATGATTAACCTCCCTAGCGGTTGAGATGAACCCTGTTCGTTCGCTGAACAGGGTCCTCTCAACCGCAGGGTTTGCGGCACCGCCCCGATCGTGTCACGGTGACGCGGAAGGGGGCGGGGGGGGGCGGCGCCATAGACCTCCATGTTAATGGAGGAGTGCCGGCTTTCCCTCTCATGCAGCTGTTGTCAGTAATGACTGTGTACACTGCCTCGATCGCCCGTATCGGCGCGATACGGACGGTGCGCTAGGAAGGTTAAGATCATTTATTTTAAAAGATAAAATCGTGCATAAAAATATTGGAGAAAAATATAACAAAAACTAACAAAGGAACAGAGATTTTCAGTAGTAAGAATAAACAGGGTAAAACAGGAAAAAGAGAACTTGTCTGAGGAGTAAGAATTTACCAGGGGAGAAGTGTCCTTAGCACTGAGTCCAAGTATTGCAATCCAGCGATCCAATTCTGGAGTTGTAATGACGGGTATCAGAACACAAACAGCAGTTCGAGTTCAGCGAATGTTGCATAGAAGAATACGGTTTCAGGACAACCAATGAAAAGATAGAGGATGCTTTTAACCCCTTCTTCCTCCATGGGAGGAGTTGATACCAGAGCTGACCAAACCTCTCATCTGGTGAGTAAGACAGCCCTCATTAGAAGACAGGACAGTCATGTACATATGAATATGTATAACGTGCCAGAGGAACATGTGACTATGATATGGGTCACATGTTCTTTACCAGCATGGTTTCCCAAATTCATAGAGACAAAACATGAATAGTTTATGCTATGCCATCTCTGGGAAGCTAAGATCTCAGTACTGGAATGCCACACACACTCCATCCTGGTTTCCTCATATACACAGGGCCGTTTTTACTGATAAGCAGTTGAAGCAATTGCTTAGGGCGCCACATTAAAGGGGGTGCCATTACAGCTGTTTCTTTAGATTGAAAAAAAAAATTTTTTTTCATCCTCTGATTTGTTTTTACTAGAGATGCACCAATCTGACAGTGACCAGAATCGGACAATTTTTTGTGTTATCGGCCATATCGATAATCGGCCGGTCAGCCAGGCTCACAGCTGCCGATATATTTCCTTGTCAGCTCCTCATACACTGTGGGATAGTGCCATTATGTGAAAAAAGTGTTGGTACAGTGCACAGAGCGACACTATCCTCTATGCACCTGTTGCTTTGACAGACAAGGTGCCAGATATAAATGCAAGTGCAATCATTGTCATTCTGTGCATTGTACCTGGCCAGTACTAGCACTCACTGCCACCCCTTCCTTCACATAATGGTACGATCCTGCCTTCTTCTGCTGATGCTGATTGAAAGATCGGACACATTACAGTGATGAGACACAAATGGATCTGTAGGAGAGAAATCTAATCTTTTCCTTCCAAGAAATCCATTTCTGTCCTGGAGGTTTATAGACCCTTCCATGACTACATATCATATATTTCACCTGATGCTGCCCAATTTCTTCCTAACCTCGCCTGCTCCCCTCCCCCTCTGTCCAGTGCACTGTGACAACAAGGCTGCAGAATCCAAATTAAAAGGTATCCATAGATGAGGGAGAAGATAGATGAGGGATCGACTGCAGCCAACTGATCGGTGGGCACCCTTTGGCTATGTTCCCACTTAGACGATAAGCCACGGGCGGATTTTAATTGTGCGCGTCCGATCGTGTTCATTCATGACTATGGGCACGATCAGCGCTGAAAAATCAGAAACCATTAGTTGAAATGGGGACAAGCTCATCCAACTAAGTGGAAGCGTACAGCCACAATCACAGAGTGCAATTGAAATCGCATCCGCCCAGCGACTGATCGCCTAAGTGGGAATAAGCCCTTTGTGTTCCGGCCATTACTTTGAATAGGGGCTGCCATCCCCATTCAAAGTAATAAGATCGGCCAAGAAGTTACCAGCCTGTCGGATCACCACCCGATCCAACATTCAGCAGATTTCTGGTCGATCTCACCAGGTGGGTACACCCGATTTTAAGCCGAGCGACCGCCCGGCGATTGGCGGAAGCATGCATGGCGGCTGATTGGCTGCAAAAACTGGCCATGTATGTCTACCTTTAAACAGCCATATTTTGAAACATTCATATAAAAAAACAACCTTTCATAGTATAACTTAAGAGTTAGTAATGCACCCCTACTACTACTTACACCCCGAGTTTTACCCCTCTAGCTACAACAGTAAAAGTGCCCAGATACGCATAGATATGGGCCAGATTAACCGTCGCTTTGAGTGCTGTGCAGGGTTATCAGACATGACCGGTCGATGTCCATTGCTTTGGATGGGGACCGTGGGTTCCCATGCAAAGTATCGGCTGAGCTGGGTGACGCAGCAGTGTCTCCAGCTCCTTCCATATCGGGCTTGAAGGGCATTAACCCATGTATAACAACCTTTACAAGTAAATTGTCAGCTGAATGTACAGCTATTAAATAACACTTCCTTATGGCCACAGTGCTGTCCTTGTATCTGCATTCCCTCACTCACCTACTCAGAACACATATCTCTGAAACCCTACATGGTACAACCTTGACATTTGGAGACTACATCCATGCAAAATTTTAGGTCCCTGAACACACTCCTTCCTACTTAAAAGCCAGCGAACAAATTCTTCCCACATAAAGCACTACTCTGCTACATACATGTCATATGCTTTCACTACAGTTCTTTACAAAAAAAAATCGAAATCGCCAAAATCTGAATCGGCCCCCACCCCTAAGAAAATTGCTTAGGGCACCAAAATGGCTAGAAACGGCCCTGCATATACATATTCCTATGGAGAGTCACCTCCGCGATTTACAAGTATCTCCCATGTATGGAAATATGGTTTTGTTGACAATCCTTCCAATTATTGATCCAAGGGGTGAATCAATGGTCAGATTTTTGCTGTTCCCTGGTTGAACTCATTCATTCACCCCCTCCCTCTTCTACAGAGTATCAGAGCTAGAGTGTGTTATCTCAATGCTCAGAAGTACAGATCTCTGAGCATTTACGACCCCCCAGATGTTTACACAAGTGGGCACATGGTGGACATTCCATGGTTTTCTTTGAGAACTGGTTTGGAATTAACTATAAAGGGTCTGGTAGAATTGAATTGTGGCTTTGGTTAAGATGCTAGCGTCAACTGACACACATTCGGCGATTATTCGTCACAGGGGGGTTGTTATTGTAAAATTGTTTGGTTTTTTTTTGTTTGCAATTGTCAGGTTTCGTAAATTGTCACTTTTTTATACTGTAAAAGTGTGTGTTGTGTTGTTTACAACTGTTGGGTTTTGTGAAAAAAGGTTTGTCATTTGTGTAAGGGGTTAATACGACCCCATTGCTCGTTGCTTGTTACCTGTAATCATTTATTTCATGATTACGGATAACATTTGTTTACTGTATTTTAAAAGTGTTTTCTTGAATATGCTTATTGCCATTGCTGAGGTTAATGGTTTTGGAAGGAGTAGAAGTTAGCATTTTGATGAATATTCCTCTTTAAACTGTTAGTACAAAGCTATTGCCATCAGCACAGGCATGAGGACCTTTTTATAGGTGCCTTGTGTTATTTATAATATGTATTTAGCCCTCATTAAGAATCATATATTTGAATCTATTCATAATGAACATCTGCACATCTAGCAGGAAGGAATTGTGTGCATTAAGTTTTCATTTTGTCTGAACTACAGTATATTAGCAGAAATACGGTTTTCCTACTTTTCCTTCTGACCTTGTTTAATACAACAATAACATATAAATGAAGTCTTGGTATGAAGCTATACATTAAGTGGTCTACACTTTGTAAAGGTGAGGTGAATGTTTAACTTACACGATTATAGTAACTTTAAAAATACAACATTATAAGCAAACTGTAGGGATCCTCAGTGAGTTAATATTTTATTAAATGAGACTTGAAATGGTCAAAGAAAAGATATGGAAAGTGCAAAAATCGATATACTTCTAAAGGCTTTTTCACAGTAGCATTCCCACATACATTTCTGCTACAAATGGCATTATACAAACTATGCATTTTTGCTTTGGGGTGCCATTAAATGGTATTGGTACCCCAAACAAAAAAGTGTAGGAAATTGGAACTGTGCTGTGCATACTCACAACCTGCCATGTGGGGTTGGAGGCACAAACTGAGCAACCATACTCACAACCTGCCATGTGGGTCAGAGGCACATTGAGGTTCCAAGGAACTTTTTTAACAGAGGGAAGCCCCAGAAACCCACCCTACAAATGTCCCCACGGCTGGTTACTCATTCCAAAGGAAGGTAATGGCAGTTTTAGATTGCCCAATGTGGGATCATACGGGGGGGGGGGTGGGTCAACATCTGGTCACCTGAACATACCTACAAATAACATGGAGTTACCCTTCTATATACTCCCAGTTACCTTGTCAGCACTAGTTCCCCTGCTTATTTGGCATATCAGCATGATAAGCCTTCATGTTATTGAATGCAGAGGTCACTTCAGGTAATATTTACATACAGGGACACCAATAAAGACCAATGGCCAGGTCAACAGGTGGGCAATTAGCATTTCTGAGATATAAATCAATATAAAGTCATTGTGGACTCTGCAAATCTATGTCATAATTTATTGTCTCATAAGCAATTAGATAGAGTATTTCCAATGGGCTACGAAGAGCGCCCTCCGGTGGCTAATCTACAAATTTCTAGCATATAAACACAAAGTCCAATCAAAAAGGTACTTTTCATGCTTATTATATTTGCAAAGAAAACAAGCTCAGATTGCCCCTGTCAGGAGATGTTATTTATCTATAAGAGAGAAAAAGGGAGATAACCCATAAATGAAGATTTGTGTGTCCCATTATCATACTGAATAAATGACAATGTTATAAGTCATTAAAAAACAAAAACGTTTTATCGAGTGTTTTTATTTCCCATGGTTTATTGCACAATATTCTGCTTTTGTTGCCTAGCAAAGTCAACCTCGCCATTGAGTCTTGTTTTTTCACAAGAAACATATATCTAAGCTACAGCAGTATCCAACCATATCTAAAGCACTAAATGGCAGCGTCCTATTCAAGCCTTTTGAGCAAACCTGACTCTTAGGAGCTCTAATGCAAATAAAAGCTAGTCTGCGCTTCGTAGAAAAAAATCCATATAAATTGATTCTGTGCAAACGTGATGGATTTCTCTCTGCAGAGGACATAATAGAGCTGTCTGTGCTAAAATATAACTCCAGCAAATCTGGTGTCATTGTGAAGTAGATACCGTGGGTACACTAAGCAAGCAGGACAGTCACTGTCAAGCAAGTTTAACCAGTTGGCCATTCGGATATCATTATGCATCCTCATACAGATTCATCTCCCAAGAGCCAGAGAGAGATTCTCTCATCTGACATTTTGACATAGAACATCACAGACATTTGTGTTTTAATTAACATTAAAAAAACACAACAAAAAACTTGATGATGGGAGCTGGAAAACTCAGTCAATTCACTATAGGAGCATATTCAGACATTGTTTGCCTACGAATCAAAAGGTAGTAGGCTTATGGTCACCCAATTGATTTATGTGTGCCAGAATACTGGTAGTATGTATATACCATATCTTAAGGCATATAAGATGCAGCATTTTATTTGGAAAAAAACCTGCAGCGCAGCTTTGTGTACAAAGCTACAAGCCATCAGCCAAGAGTAGTGGGAGATCTAGAAGGAAGACCTACCTGCGGGCGAATCTTCCTTCTGAGAGCTTTGCCCCCTCTGTACTGGCTGTAGAGGAAGAGGGACATTGATAACGTGACAACTGAATAGTCTTTTGGCCGTGGTTGGTTTTGCATTAAATATATAAGATGCAAACACTTTTCTGATATTATTTTGTTTACTGTAAATGTACATAGTGTGGTGGTTCAGCTCAAATGGGTGCTTCTTAATCTGGTAAAGCCACCATACAATTGTCTCTTTAGGGCTGTTGCCCGCATTTATTGTCCAAACAGCACTTACCCTCCTGGCTTTCCAAACATGTAACATAAAGGATTGTCCTTGGTTTGGCTTCCCAGCAGCAACGGGCCTGGTCCCCACATTCCCTGTGAGCCCTCTGTATCAGCTGCTCCAGTAACCAAAGGCCTAGGCCCCACACTTCTTTCATGCCATATGTCTGTACTCATGCCATGTCAAAAGCCCTGATACTGTGGTCTTTGATCCTTTTGTGGAGACACATCCAGCTCCACTCACCTGCAACCAGGTGCTTACTTTGAGTGTACCTGGGGGAATAGGAAGGTACAACCAGTTCCACCCCTCCTATTCCAGAGTCCAGGAGCCCTATAACAAAACAAAAACACTCAGCAACCTAATGTTGCTGTGCAAATTATTCCTGGAGTCCTTCCAGGACACCGCCTAAGGGTCCAGTCACATATCTGTTGTCCCCTCTGTTTCAATGCCAGGGGCGGAACACCAAACCAACACAAAATGTAACTCTTCCTTTAGCCACCACCAACCTACATTGGGCACGCAACCTCCATCATTTTCCTCCAGATGTTTCAGCCCCCTGTGAAATGGGGTACTTTCTTGCTTTTTTTCCTTGAGGCTTCTTTTGGTATGTTTCCATGACCAATAACATTTGATATGGAGCTCATCAGCTATTTGACCATACTGGAAATTAACCCTAGCTTTGCTCTGTTTTACAATGGCAGGAAATTATTCTACTTTTATTGCTACTAGCAATGGAATACACCACTGAGACTCTATACATTTAACTCCTTTCTTAGCTTCATAGGGTTTGGTAGTGAAAGAGACTGGGCTATCCTCCTCAACCTTCTGCCTTTGGAGCTCAATCTCACTCTCCTGGAGTTCTGTGCACTGAGGGAATACTTCTCCAAATCACACTCAAGTATTGTCACATGTCTTACCACCAATATGGAGGGCCCTATATCCCCAAGAGTCAATGACTCTGTGGTTGAAGACCATCCATCTTAGTACTGTTTGTTGGCTTTGTGAGACCAGGCACACTTGGGCTGTCTGCCTCAGCAACCAGCAAAACACATTTACTCATTATTGTGAACACTTCCCATCATTGGGGTTTCCTCTTTCTCTTTGGCTAGGGCAGTGCAATCAAAGGAAGCACAGACAGATGAATGGTTTTTACCCATGGCAACCTCACAACATACTTCCTCTGTTGGCACTGTCCAGGCATATCACCATTATCAAGGCCAGCTGACTCTTCATAGCCCTAGCTGCCTAGACACAACCCAGCAGTGGACTGCAAAAGTGCTTTGATAGCCTTTTTCATACATTAAGGCACCTGGCTTCAGTCCAACATTTCCACTATTTCTGGAGAGGCAACCTCAGAGTTTGCAGTGTCACATTTTATTTTCTCTCACATTAAGGAGACCACTATTCCTGTTGATCTACTGAATAACCTCTAGCTCAGGTACAGAGAGCTCATCTGGGGTTTTTAGGGGTTTCTCTTTTACCTCTGATCCAGTTGCTTGGGGAAACTTCCCACTTCCTGCAGTGGTCACCCCTACCATATTCACATAAACACTTGGTTTAGTTGCCTTATGAACTTAAACAGTGGATTCTTCAACCCTAAATACATTTTCTGCAGGTTTGCAATTAACCCATGCCTCCTGACTGCACATGGTAAGTCTCTGTTACCACACATACCAATCCCATTTTCTGGGGTCAGTCTCTTAAAATAGACCTTCCATCCATCCAAGTCTCTTGTTGACTTTAGGTCTCAGCCTGTTCACCTCTATGTGACAGCCGCTGTATGAATTCTGCCATGGCTCATGGTGCTTTCTCAGTGGTCTAAGTTAAGGTGTCCACTCTGGCCTTTACAGACTCTCTCTGGCTAGCCAACAGTCTATTATAGTCCTGGTGTTGTGCCATCATCTGCTTGTGGAACAGGGCCCCAAGGGAGGTTAATGTACACCAATTCTTCAATTCAAAGATCACTCATGCTGTATATTAAAAACTAAATGTCAAGTAATTATGTCACATGATTTATTGGCATTTTGATGCAGTTTTATTTTACTCTACAGAACTACAAATGTTACAGAATGCATGAATATGTTTATGTAAAAGGAAGGGCAAAGAGCATCATCAGCCCAGGGATGCCCAAACCATAGATTGCAATCTATCTGCCCACAGTGAATGTAGTGGGGGGGGGGGGGGGGGGGGGGGGGGGGGGTACATCATAAAGCTCTGGCTTTCTTTTTTCTCTCATCTTTATTAACAAAAGGTTTATTCTCAAAAGGTTCTACTAATGCATTGTTGACAAAGGGGTATGAGCACCTCTGGTCTAGACATTTTCTTACCAGTCTTAAGCTACCCATACCCCTTAAGATCTCTTTGTCAGATATCCATAAGATCTACCAACAGCTATGTAGTATAGGGTCCTCTGCGATTGAACACAGGTAGACTTGATTGTTTAGAAACCCCTCATATTACATGGTTTTGGTAAAACAAAAGGAGATCTAAAGGAAATCTGACATAGAAAGTTTGTGAACAACCCCATTGTAGACTACTCAATCATGGTGGCCTAGAATCCCATGACAGCATTAATACATCTTTCTGTTTTCATGACATTCTGTACACTACCCTATCAGCCTCGAATACAAGATCGCAAAAAACAATCATTGGTGTTGAAACTCTAACATTTATACATGCCCCAATGTTGTTCGCTAAATAGCAAACCATTGTGCCCACTCCCTCCTCTATTCGCCATGGAATGAAATGACCACCATTGTTTCAAATGAAAATTAAATCTCTAATCACATAGCTAACAATAGCTAACAAATCCTTATTTTGAAGAGAATATTCTGACATGTACTGTAAAATGGAGCTGGAGCTATAGCAAATGTATGTATATAATGATCAAATACAGCTAATATCCATTGTTTTTTTTTTATTACTTATAAAAGACTTTGGAATGTTAACACACCTGTCAATGCTTCAAGCTGATTTTTTACATTCTATTTTTCAAAAAGTGAAAACGTTACAGACACTGAGAATACCATAAACAGACAATAAAACAAAGCGAGAAGAAAAATGCAGCATGCGGCTCCCTGATATTTCTCTAATATCATCATTTCTGACAGGCTCAGCGTGTGCTGAAAATACATTTTTTGCATAGTAATTCTCTAAGCCATCTTTACTCTGCGTTCTGTCCTTCTCTTGTCTTTCTTCTGTTCTTTGACAAAACATGCAGAAGGTGACAGCTTTGTGCCAAAGTCTATTTTATTGATCAAAATATTGGTGTACACTGAAAATAGTTTTAAACATTATTTCTAAATCTAAATATATTATTGTTAAACGAATATAAAAATAAATAATAAAACATCTTTAGTAACTCCAATGCTCGTTTACATTTGTTACTCATTTTACTTATTAAAGTGGGCCTTTTGTTAACAAAAAAAAAACGTTTTCCTTCTTCTGAGCCATTATAATGGCAGAAAAGCTCTCGAGAACCCTACAAACATATATTTATTTGCTGTTTATCTGCATTGTTGTATTGGCAATTTTTCCACTAATATGTCATCCTGCAGTACCAAAACTCGTCACAAGATGGACAACTGTTTTCAATGATGAAAACATACTTTATAAAGTCTCCATGAGGTGGTACCTCATCCCTACTTAACTTATCTATAGGTTGGTTCAACCCTACCCTGGAGAACTCTTTCCTTTATCCTTCTTCTCTTACTTCCCCTCTTCCCTTCTGCCTGCACCCTCTTTAACTACATACTATATGACTATACTTCTGCCATTGGCCTATGATGATTCGTCATCAGTTGTTTACATTTTTATTTTCACCTTTCTGTCCGGCGTACCCTGGCTGGGAGCTTATTTGAGTATAGTTTCCTCGTTGTTCAGCTGTTTGTATATTTGCATTGTACTTTTGGAAAGTATTAAAACAGAAAACATACATACCAAGGTTTTTAGAATTAAGCAACTAAGACATCTGCCTTCCCAAATCTCTCTCAGACCTAGGTGCAGGTAAAGATAGCGATACATGCTACAATCTCCACCCGATTCTCTAGCAGCTGATTGCAGTGTGAGGATGTCATCATGCTGAATCTTGGCACACCCTTTGTTTGCCGGACATACTTGGATGGGGACCAGAGTAATGCGATAGGCCAGGAATTTACCATCTGATCAGGATCCTGGTGTATCCGTCCAGGTGGGTGCATCTGTTTTGTGGCCGATCGACAGCCGAGAGATCTTAGTGAACATGTATGGCATATATGGTTATACAGTGGTGTGCAAAACTATTTGCCCCTTCCTGATTTCTTATTCTTTTGCATGTTTGTCACACTTAAATGTTTCAGCTCATCAAAAACTGTTAACTTTTAGTCAAAGATAACATAATTGAACACATAAAGCAGTTTTAAATGAAGGTTTACGGTATTAAGGGAGCAAAAAAACTCCAAATCTACATGGCCCTGTGTGAAAAAGTGATTGCCCCCCCTTGTGAAAAAATAACTTAACTGTGGTTTATTACACCTGAGTTCAATTTCTGTCACCCCCAGGCCTGATTACTGCCACGCCTGTTTCAATCAAGAAATCACTTAAATAAGA
>CM070040.1:36271242-36283389 GCA_036250615.1 Ptychadena robeensis
GGTTTAGAAAAAGGGAGGCTAACCCTCCCAACTTGTTCAGAGGATGTGTGGGGTGGGATATTAGAAAGGTGACTCAATGGTGCCTAAAAACCCTTGTTAGTTTCCAAAGTGGTCCATGTGTGGGCACCGGTAGGGTATATTAACAATCTGTCACATTAATGTCGACATAGGGAGCCCAACGTATTACATCAATGCATGTGGAAACATGCTCATTGATTGTTATGTAATGTGTCAACGTATGGCAAACTGAGGGTTTTTGACGCCGTGGAAACATATCTAACAAAGTCATGTTATAGCTGCTCAGAAAAGGGTAAAGCAACTAAGTTTTGCTATGCACGCTCTTATATCTATCTAAAGGAATGCAACACCAAAAACACATTCCCCCAGGGAATCCACCCTTTTATATTTATGGGGGCAGGTATGCAGCAATGTCCCCAATATTGGGCTGTTTTACCATATTGATCCCTTTAAAAGGCTACATATGTTTTTATTGACCATTTAGAATTTGGTGAGAACTTCTACATTGAATTGGATTCCCTAGTTCCATAGCTAAACCTCTTCACCAAAATGTCAGCACAAAGGACACAAGAACACATATAGAATTTTTCCTGTACCCCAAGAGCTGAAAATGTGAACACAGGAACTGGTTCTCACCAACTAAGCATCTTGTATTGCTTAAAAGAATAAGCTGGGTGTGAATTTACAAAATCTAAAAGGCTACAAATACTAGTCATAGTAGGAACTTTAGAAAATGCTGATCCTCGCTAATTCACTGTAATGTCTTTGACAATTAAAATATTTTCCTATTTGCGGTGAATTGAACTACACTTCACAGAGTATTTTTCTTTACTGTCAACTGCGGCTTAAAGTTGTAGTTTTTCAACCCAATTATATTACAGTATAATTTTTGCTCATAGCCTACATATGCATATCAATAGAACAATATTTTTGGGCAGCAGTAGATTTGTTTTTAATAAAATCTGATTTTAATTGTACAAAATTATTTGCAGATATTTATTTTACCTATTTACACTGATTTACTTATCACTTTCAGAATTTGAGAAAACATTGTTTCTACACTGAAGTAGTTCGGATTTACAATGGATTTTTGAAAAATCACTCTATACTGCCTACAGAGGCACAGAAATAAGGGGGCGTCATTCTTTGTCTCTGCATAGACGGCTAATGCTTGGAGGTTTGTTTTCTTTTTTTAATAAAAAATCATTAAACTTGTTAAATGTGAATATTTTTTAAACCAAGCCTGGCATTTAGTAGAAACATTTTTATGTATCATAGACATAGCTTTAGAAAAAGTATACTTTAGCAGATGCTCTAATATGATAAGAAGAGAAATGCACATATTTATTTTCTTGTAGTGTTATCTGTAAACAGAGTCCACAGAAAACCCCCCAACTGAATGTAAATGCCATTCAGATAAACAAATCCAAAAAACCTTATATTTTATCCATCTAGTCATCAAGAGTTCCCTGTCTAGGAAAATACAAACCCAATTAAAAAGGAAACATTTAAAATAAATAGATAGACTTACATATACAATAGATTTTCTCTCTCATATTCCAATAAAAGGTAGATGCAGGGCAGGAGGAGGTGAGTCCCAATTGAGGCCCAATTTATATCAATTTTTGAGCTCATCATGTACCCATTTTGCCATTTCAGGCATATACGGTATATGTGTATGTCACGCCTACACAGGGTTAGTAGACGTATATACCAACGACAGAGGGAGGAGTCTGTGTCCGTAGAGCCCGGTCTTCAACCCAGAGCCCCCCTAATGGGAGATGGGCCGATGTCCCAGGAGGGGGCACCGGTGGTCTTTCAGCGGTGGGCAGGACAGGTCTCCCTTTATCGTCAGTACCCCTATGTAGGATGGAGGTACGTGTGAGGCTACCCCAATGTGGACATTCAGAAGATATGAGAGTAGTCAATACGAAGTCCGAGGTCAATAGGGCTGGAGACGTCAGCAGAGTCAGATCAAGCTTAGGGTCGGGGCAGGCGGCAATCAAAGAGTAGTCCAGTAACAGTGCAAGGGTCGGGATTCCAGATATCAGGTCAACAAGAAAACAAGCCAAGGTTCGGTACACGGGGAGTCGGTCAGAAGTAGGGATAGGGAATCGCATAAAGCACTATAAGGTTAACTGAACTGCAATCATCAGCAACTTCTATTAAATGACACAGAGCTTTATACCGGTGTTAATACCCACCCCTCCCTTCCACAGGAAATGACTGTGGAGAGGAGGGGTGTATATCTCTTTAAATTATGCACTCTCGTGCGCGCTCCCCCGTAGCACCGCAGGCCCGCGCATGCGCAGATGCGCCAACCCACGGCGGCCATCTCTGGACCGGGGGTACCCCATCACAGGGGTATACCCCCACAGCCCCAGGTACGTCTCATCCTGGGGGAGATGCCACGCCGCCCGGGGACCCCACCAACCATACTGGGGACCCCGACGGCGCCACACTCCCCCCAGGGCTAGGTGGAGGCTGACAGTGTACTGCATTCAACCCAGATATTTTGATAGCATTGTAAAATACTGTGTGGTGCCTCTCACACATATCATTTGGTTTGGTTGGGCAAGAAAAAGGGATTGACAAATATATCCCATCTTCCCATCCATATCAGGCTCTCACAAAGTATAGGACCAGGTATAACAGGAAAAAGGGGGTATTAATTAAGTAGGGTTGGAAATAGGTAGGCATAGCATCCCAGACCACCAGGCCTGTTGCCATATCTCAATTTGGCAGAGATTCTACATTAAAATAAAAGCCTTTTTTCCACAACGTGGCACAGTGTTGTGGGGATCTGCTGGTGGGAGACTTCCCTCATGACCCATTACACATGTCAAAGGAATGTTTTGAAATATTGCTTAAAAATGATGACACTAACACTGTAAGAAAGTTCTTAATGCTCACCTTTTCTTTTGGATTTGCCATCACCTTCTATCTAAGGGACTATGATCACCAGGACAAATAGAAAGTGTAATCTTCCCAGGAGGAACTTAAGCAGCAACAAAGGTTCAAGAGGGGTTGTAACATATCCTTCACTATTTCAAAGAACCAAAAATTGTTCAGGTATACATATACATTATCTAAAAGATTATATATGACAGCATGAAGAAGTTCTTATCCTTTTGTCAATCAAGGTGCATTTAAAAGTATTCTTGATTTGACTAAATGGATACAGATTCTAATGAATGTAAAAAAAATTTCAACTTGATTGAAATCAAGAAAACTTAGCCCACGTAAATTTTTTTCAGTTTAATATTTTTCAACTTTTGTTTTAATTTTTCATTCAGTATACAAATAATTTTACAGGGTTATAGCAGTTATGAAGACATTCATAAGCACTAGATCTGCTTATTGCCAGAATAAGAATTCAGTATTTTTGTTCACAAGAACAGCTGGCCCAAGAACAAGGTTGCTTTCCTTGATGCCTTACAGTCTAGTGCTTTTGTTGTAATTGTCAATTTAAAGCTGGCTAACAGAGGCATGGGCTAAACTGCAATCTCTCAAAACCAGCTGGCTACATATTGTAAATCCCCTTAAAAACTAGACTGCTACCAGCACATAACTTTGTAAATATTTAGGTCATGGACTCTCGTTTTAAAGAACTCTAAGCAAATGTACTCCGAAACATCCAATACATAAAGGTTTGCTGGTATTGATGTATATGTATAATACAGAGGAATCTTATATATTCTTCAATCTTTGGAACTGTGACTTTTGTTTGATTAAGATAAAGTTAAAATGTACTGTACTGTACTGAAAAAAAAAAACATCTGAGCAAAAAAGATGTATCCTTACCTTCTCTGTATAATAGTAGAACTTATTTATGTTGATCTTATACCAAGAAAAAAGGGTTTAAACTATAATAAATTTTTTTGCTAAAAACTAAAGGTCAGTTTTTTTTTTGGGCAAAGAATTTTTATTGAGTTTTGTACAGAACAGCAAAGCATTGCAGTACATCCGAACTACAATGTCCAGTTCCAGACAAAGAAAATATGCATGAATGCGAGAGTGGTACAGCAACTGCAAACAATAACCACAGCAGTAGTAGGAACAATAACCATATAAACAATAACATTACTAACAATAGCTCCCCCCACCCTGTGAGCCCCCCCCCCCTTCCTGTCATTAGTAATGACACTATCTCACACTTCTGCAATCTTGGGGAAACCAGCCAGTAACCCCCTCTGAGACTACTGGACAGAACAGATAAATATATAATAGAATTATGGTAAGGGAAATCAGCAGAGGCTGGTATCCCATACCATAGTATTTTCTTTACTAAGTAAAGTCAGGGGGACTTTCGGGGCCACCTTAATGTATTGTTACTACCATACCCCTGTGGGGGATTTAAATCATAAGTCCAAAAACGAGAAAATTCTATTATATATTAGTTTGGGATTTTGGCCTTGTAACTTGTGGTATCAAGATACTTTGATTTGACATAACAGATAAAGGCGTTGGAGTCAAAAAAGGACAAAGCGCTCCTGCTGTGACAGAATGCAAAGAAATCAAATGATAGAGGAACCCCTCATGGCCCCCCATGTCATTGCAGATCATCCAGACCTCCCAATGTCCCGCTTAAGCTCGCCTCAGCATACCACGCTGAGGCCTGAAACATCGAGATCGCAGGCTTAAGTTGCTCCACTGTCAGTTCGGATTCTAAGAATTTTCGCCAGACAACAAAGAGCCTATGCACTGTTTTATCGTCGCGATAATGGGCATGGAGTTGCTCCATGAGCATTATTTGGTGTAGATGAGTAGTCACTTCTGCTATAGTCGGTGGTGAGGAATTTAACCACTTTGTTAAAATCACTTTTTTATTGCTAGAATACATAATGTGTTCCCAGGTGAGTAGCGGGCGGTCCTGCCCCTGATCCTCGCCCCTGGCCACACTATGTTATAAAGCTGTTTGTACCAGCAAAGGGCGTGCCCCCCCCCCCCGACACCCGGGTCAAATACTGCCAGCCCTGGTTCCAAAAAGTTTGGATTAGCGGGCAGCCCCACATTAAATGATCCACATCAGGGCGTAACACATTACATTTTGGGCAGTTCGCTATCCAGTTGGGAGAGGGGTGTTTGGGGGGAAATTGCAGACCAACATAAGTCCTATGAGCCGTTTTGATGTAAATTTCCCTCCATGGTTCACTGATGACCCTACGCACACTCCACGCCATGCCAAGATTATTCTCTCCACCTCATCCGCCGGCCACCTTAGTGCAGTGGCCCATTTCTGACTATGGTATTCACTCTGCATTGGTTGGTCCCCTAACACCCTTAGACGCAGGTAGAAGTCAGAAAGGGAACGAGATGTATCCCCCTTGATCCGAAGAGTGCATCCTGGGAAGGGAAACACATTTGTGGGCCTAAAATAGAGCGTAGGAAATGCTGGACTTGTAGGAAGTAAAAGGTATGAGATTGGGGAATACCAAATTGTGTCCTTAGTTGTTGAAAGGTAAGGAGTGAGCCTTGGGGATTCAGCAGATCTCGGAGTGTCCACAGTCTCTTGGTCACCCAAATTCTATATGCTCCCTTGCAGAAAGTTTGGCAAGCCTATCAGCGGCATACCCGGCGGCACAGAACCCGGCAAACCTAGCACCTTCCTTATTTCCCTGAACGTTATCACGGTATCCCTCACATAAATTGATTTCTTCACTTCCCTGGGTAACAGGGTGAATCTAGTGTTTAGGAGCCCTTTGAGGGTCCAGCCAGGGAATAGCTGAGAATCTAAAAGGGAGTCAGCGTAAAAAGAGGAATCATGTCACCAGTCTCTGATATACCTCAGCAGACTAGCCAGGTTGTAAAGGCGTACTTCCGGGAAGTTCACACCTAGATCATCTCGGGATCTTTGCAGCTTGTATAGGGCAATCCGTGGTTTCCTGCCCTTCCAAAGGAACCCAGTGAAGGCCTTCGTCAGTGCTCTGGTATCGCAGTGTCTGAGGAGCAAGGGGAGAGTTTGCAGGGGGTACAGAAGCTTCACAAAACTCGTTCCTGAACTATCTTGTGTATCACCGGGGCATAATTCACACTGTATAAGGAGGATAGGGATCTGGGAATCAAAATACCCAGGTATTTTATCGCTGACACTCCACTTCGCACCGGGCAATAGCTTGCTCTTTTCAAAGTAGATTTTTAGGCCCGAAAAGGAGCCATATTGAATGAAGGGGCGGATAATCGGGTCAAGATCGGGAGCCGAGTTGTTTAAGAACAGGAGGACATCATGCGCAAACAGGGCTGATGATATCGTCCTGTTCCCCACCTTCAAATACATGCTTGGCCTTCAGCCAATCATCTCTGGGGGCTAAGGAGTCCAGGGTCTGGTAATTAATGTAGGCTTCACGCACCCTTTGACTGGCCTCTGTGTATTTTTGTATTATCCGCTTGGAGGAAACATACGCTAGAATGTGACTTAACACCGCCTTCGCTGTTTCCCAGAGTAGGGCACTATTTTCACTATGTTGAGCATTGTCGGTAGTGTAATGAAACCACCAGCTCTGAAGATTGCCATGAAAGGTTTTGTCTTTGGCTAGGTGCGTCTGAAAGCGCCACACCACTGGTGTACCAAGTCCCTGGTCCTCCACTATCACCCGTGCATGGTCCGAGATGATCAAGTCCCCGATGCTTACCTGAGAGAAATAGGGTAAAGAAGAGACATTCATTAGGAAGGTGTCAATACATGAAAAGGACTGCTGCGAATGAGAAAAATTTGTATATTCCCTGTCTACCGGGTGTCCGTGCCGCCAGACATCCACCAAGCCGATTGCCTGGGTGAAGGCCAGAAAGCCACTATCTGGGTCAAGGGGGCAGGGGACTGCGCCAACGAGCCCCCCCCCCCCCCCCATCTGCCTCCTATCCTCCTGTGGGCTCAGGACAGCATTGAAATTGCCCCCGACCAATAGAGGTACAGTAGAGTCTCTGTTTAGGCATAAAGTGAGCAAATAGTGCAAAAATTCAGCATTTTGGGAGTTGGGGCCATAAACATTTAGTATGTCAAGTTTGACAGAAAATAGAGTGAGCTCAGTGTATGACCACCTCCCTTCCTCATTATCACAACTATGGGGAGTCACCGAGTAAGGCAAGGATCTGCGAATCAGCAGCAATACCCCAGCTTTACGCCCTTGGGCTGGCAATCCCAACACCTCCCCAACCCAAAATATTTTTAAGAACCGGAAACTATCTCCCTCCAGGTGGGTCTCTTGTAATAAAGCAATGTCTACCTACCAATGTCAACTATAATCATAACAATACCCAGCAGGCTACACTCCCTGCATCCAACATTTTACATGTTTGTGCCTTCCTTTTTCCCCCAGCGGAAACGCACACCTTCAGCCGGAGAGAGAAACCCATCACATGCCGTGCCTACTCCCACTTAGGCCAGCAGCCATAAGCCACTCTCCCATCTACACAGTAAGGTCATAATGCCCCTGTAACTTGCAGCAATGTTACCCATGAAAACCTCTGAAAAACTAGTGGTGTTCTGCACGGGGGCCGTAAGATATGTGACCGCTCCTCCGGACCGTACGTATGTCCAATAGTGAGCCAAATTAACAGGATAAAAAGAAAAGAACAATATACCAAGAACAAGGCAGAAGTAGAGATTTGGAACCCAAATTAAGTCAAATAAACTCAAAAGGTAAAAAAAAAAAACTTGCCCGTAGCAGTCCAGTGCCCAGGCTCCCAGGCGATGTCAAAACTCGCTCTCAGCAGTCCACCGTTCCACCTAAGAGCAATTGTAAATACCTGAGGTGTTGGAGACCGCATGGCCCCATCAGTCCACCACACCCACAGGTAAATCTTGGGAGAACAGTCCTGGTGAAGTCAGAGGTCCTGGGGATCTTGGGGGCTTCCTAAGGTGAGGAGTTGGGGGTACTCCCTTAGCCGGGGTCTCCGAAGCCGCTCCCGTGAGGATATCTTCAATGTATGCTTTGGCCTCCCCTGGGTTCTAAAATGAAACAATATTGCCCCCAGGGGCGTTGATCTTGAGTGTAGCCGGGTACAATAGGACAAAGCGCATGCCATGGGCTACCAGAATCTGGCATACCGGGGAGAACGCCTTGCGTTTCCTGGAAACCTCAGAGGAATAGTCGGCAAAGATTAGAATTTGGTGGCCATCCACCTCCAGGTGTCACTTGGATCTGAGCAAGCGTAACTGGTGGTCTCTCTGCATGGGGGGACCCCTAACTCTTTGGGTATAGTAACGGCACATAGCTTGCAAAGGTCAGCCACCGGGGTAGATTCTGGGACCCCCACAAATCGCAGATTGTTTCTCCTGGACCTGTTCTCTAGGTCGTCCACCTTGGAGCGTAGGTATGTAGATTCTTTGGTCAGTGCTGAGTTTTTAGATTCCAGATCAGAAATGGCATCTGCCTGAACAGAGAGTTCTTGTTGCACATTGGCTAGCTGGGCAGAGTGGTCGGCCAGTTTGGATTGTATAGGTGCCAGCCTGCTGTCCAGAGCCTCAGCTATGACTTGTTTTATGTTAGGGTTGATGAGCTTCACCATCTCGCTGGCCAGCTGCCTGTAATTAATAGGTGCTGCAGAGGCTGATGAAGCCACACCGTCCGAGTCCCCCTCCTCACTTTCTGACATGTGGCCTGAGGCAGCCATGCTGCATTTGGCGTGGTTCCATTCCTTGCAGCGGGATTGGCGCTTGACAATTCCCGGCTTTGTGAGGAACCGGTCCATGTCATCCTCGAATGTAGCCCGAAGCATATATGGGGCAAGGCAGCCATGTATCTCAGCTCAGGGTGCCCGGAGGAGTAGTGGGTAGACGGAGCCCTGGGGAGAGTCCCTAAGGTCAGTTTTAATAGAATAAGCAGAAACTTAAATTTCTGGGGGATTTTTGTATTAAGCAAATGTACAACATTTACTTATATGAGGAAGGTCTATGTGGGCCTGTTGTATAACAAAAAAGTTAGCAGAGGATATCATGTAATAATATTCCTATTTAGTTCTGTAACAGTTTTTGAGTACTTTCACTACACTCCTGTTAAAATTCAGTAAAGTTATCACTTAAGTATATGTAAAGAGTAAGATTGATTCATTTAATTTTGGTCTCTTAAATATATATTTAAATGTCCTGTAAATGTGCCATTAAAATCACTATTTAAATTTATGCATAGCTAACTTTTTCAAAGTACAAAAGAAAGAAAGTTGCTATGCAAAGGAAGACAATTCTGAAAAAGTCTGTATTCTTTATGATTTTTCCAGAATTGTGTTTACAGGCAACAGCAGAAAGCTCAGTGCATTTCTGCAGAAATACGTAAATGTGCATGAGTTACAGAAAAATATTACATGTGTGTGTTTTTCTCTAAGATACCCTTATAATGCACTCAGGGGACACGACCTACTGACTGGTTGTTTCATTTACTAAACCTTGTTATACATTTTTGTGTGGTGGAGGGTATTTTTTTATTTCTGGAGGCAGTTGAATTTGAGCTGCAATGTGAGCTGTTGAGATGTTAATTGCTGCAAATTAGAATGTTCCCTCGCTCATTAACATAGGTAAAATATCCAATAAAAAGTTGTGAAGTCACCAGATAAAACTCAGAAGCACCTTAGTCAGTATTTGTATAATACCTGGTCACTTATTTACAGTGCTGCTCACTGAAAGAGTCTCTGGGCTGTCAGCAACACTGCCCTCCTACTGAACCCTACATAATAATACATTAAAAGGCTTCAAGACCTGTCCAAAACAATTAACACTACTAACCTTGTTCAAATGCACTTTTACATTTTATTAATAAAAGCAATATAAACAAATAGCCCTATTCATACCTTGTTTAAAGAATGTTGCCCACCCGGTGGGACTGACTACTAGTAAGGTAATCAGTCCATAATCTCCGATGACTGAGACATATGGCCCTGTTGAGGTCTTGTAAGATTGTTGAATCATGCATCTAATCTGAGATTCTAATCTGAAATTGTCTCAGTTTGAAAAAAGGAGTGGAAATTACATGCTTTGAGGAAAACTGTCTACCCTTGAAACACATCAAGCATAGCTCTGGTCTACAGTTGCCTGAGGACTTAGTATTGGAATGGGATTAAATAGTTGTCATAATGCCCCTGTTCTTGCAGCAAGAACAGGGGCATTATGACAATTAAAGCAATTAAATGCTGCTTATGTGCATTACCAACATAACTAACATAACAACATAACCAATTAGATAATTTATTTCACAATGCCAGTGCATCTTGTGGTGGATAAGGCAGCAAGGTGACTCTATTCCTGTCATCCATTGAAAGCATTTAGGTAAAGTGAAACAAAAAATACCTTGAAATGTTGAGAAGCTGAAGTCCTGAATCAAGCACGAGTTAAAGAACATTTATTTTTCACATTTAAATTTGCTTACAATGTAACGGTAAAATGAATACACAGTAAAAAAATCATGCAGGTGATTTAACATTTCTGGCATCATAATAAAAAGTAAATTGTGTGAAAAAAAAACACATTTGATTTCCTCTAGTTGTGCTATCTTCAATTAAGTGTTACTGCTAAAGGTTTGAATGATTTACAGATTGTCACATTTGCTTTTACAAAATACACACAGCAACCCAACATTTTTTTCAAACAAGGTTGTAGTTTGCATGTGACATGTCATGCTATTGACACACAGCTAAGGGCGATGCAGTACTTAACATTTATTTTGTTTGCTCAAGCTTCATTACCAAGAAATGCAACACAGAAAAAACACGTTAAATATTTTAAAGGTTAATTAATTTTTTAAGCTCCTTACTGCAGTAAATATGTCAAAGACATCTTTATTTTTACTGAGATTTTCATTATTGTCTGGTAGCCAAACATCAAGTTGCAGTTTTCGCTCCTTGCTAATGGAAGACCTGCCTCAGTAATGTAATTTATAGCTTATGCAACTCAGACGTCCTCATCTATAATGAAAATAAATTATTGTCTTAGGTCAACCTGAAATACCCAAGTATAGATCGAGCTTTGATTTTATTTTTCCTTAGCATTACTATTCTTGTTTATTCAAGGACAGAAAGGTCTCCTAGGTGTTTATATTTGAATTTGTAAAATTTGTAAAAAAAAAAGACTTAAGGCTAAAACTCCTTTAGATTTTATGCAACTTTATTATGAGAATTTGATGCTTTATTCACAACTGTTCTGGATTGGGCTTTTTTTTTTAATTTCACTACATAGGCACAACTGTAAACAACACTTTCCAGCAATGATAATACAGGTGAAAACAATAGGGAGGGAGGTGGGTGAAGTTCCCAAAAAGAGTTGCTCCTTCATTTCCTCCAATTGCCCACCTAACATGCTAACCTCTTCTCTTACCCACCTATCAGCCCATAACAAATCCAGTCCCCCCAGTCAAGCTGTCCTTCAACCTATACACTCTGGGCATAAATTCCAAGGCCTGTGCACATGCTCCATAGTATAGAAAGGGTTGTGAATATGCACCTGTACTTGTATAATTTGTCAAGGCATTCCCATCCCTATGAAGTCTGAGAATAAAACAAAAAAGTTCCCCTCTGGTGGGACTTTACTTGGAATGCCCTGATGTCAATTGAACATAGATCAATGTTGTAAATCAAGTAGATTTTATTAAGATCCAAAGTTTTTGGTGTATAGATATGTCTAAAAACCCCAGCTGTGGGTTTAGACCGTCCTATACATTTATACAAGTTTACCATAGAATAAATGAATAAACAAAATAAACGGAGGATCTATTCTGTAGACCGGCTACATCAAAAATACTCAAAATTATACAATATACAAGGCACCTCCGTGCTATATGATACAAATGGCTGTATTAGTACAATGTCCATACAATATCTAGTACTTGCTCGACATGTTTCGCCTACTGGCTTCTTCAGGCTGTGTACCGATAGAATTGATTTTGTGAGTCCCGGATGTAATTTGGGTATAGTTGGAGATGACTAGACAAACGAGTCGAGACTTGCTGAGCCGGAGCCGGGACAAGCCCCCAGCGGGGTCCCCCCACTATGCTGAGAACCTCCAAGACAGTGAGAGGTCATATGCCGGTAAGGACACTGGGCATCTGTGTTATTCTAGATTGATATGCAAAAAAGAGGTGAGTGTCAATGATATACAGGGAGTGCAGAATTATTAGGCAAATGAGTATTTTGACCACATCATCC
>CM070040.1:36284935-36309441 GCA_036250615.1 Ptychadena robeensis
AAAATTATTCCTCAAAAATACCACTTGCCTAATAATTCTGCACTCCCTGTGTATATATATGAGTATCCCTTTGTGACCCGGGTAGGGAGTGCTGTTAATTTATTTTATATTTTTGTATAGTGTCTCAGTATCCCAAAAGACATGTACGGTGCTACCCATCAATGCTGTTATTAATATAAAGTTTGTATAAGGGTGACAGTATATATTGTTATCTTTATAGTGCTCTTGAGAAATGTTACTGTGATATAATCAAGAATATGGGCCATGTGATTTGGATCTTAATAAAATCTACTTGATTTACAGCATTGATCTATGTTCAATTGACATCAGGGCATTCCAAGTAAAGTCCCACCAGAGGGGAACTTTTTTATTTTATTCTCATGCTCCATAGTATCATCAGATACAAATCAATTGTTATACCTAAAAAACCAATCAGATACTTGAATGATCGACTGAAACTTACCAACAAGTTTGATCACTGCTCGATCAATTTTATGTTCCATTTTCATCACTTTTCATCAATCAATTTAGGTAAAAAGGATACGATTTTCAAACAATCCACTTTTTGAGTTGTAAAAAATTGTGTTAGGCTCCCTTTATCACCATGGTGGTAATGCTTATTTAAGCTACATCACAATGCATTTATTTCCAAAATACTTTGAAAGCCAGGTGAGTAGAGAATCATCTTGCTGTAAAAATGGTTTTGAGTTACTACTTTAGATATAAATGCTGAGCTAGTTGAATGAGAACTTTAGGATTATGCCAAAATTCAGTTGAAAAAAAAAATTGAAGAAAGGCAAATGTTTTGGATGTACCCTTGTGATGATACCCTATGCATTGGTGTCAAACTCTAGCCCGGCGGCCAAATTTGTCACACCAAGAAAATATTCTTGGCCTCTGGCAGATGTGGTAGATCTGTCTTCCCGGCAGCGCCCCTACCAGTTGGACCTACTCCATCCTCTCACTGTGTGAGTAGAGAACTACAAGCTCTGGCTGCTCTGCAGTGCATTCCAGTGACATCATAGTGAGCACCAGCTGCCCAGAGTGTGCTGGGATCTGTAATTCACTACTTGAGAATCAGAATTGGGGTACAAAAACATGGTAAGTGCAGCTGACGGGGAGGAGAACAAAGCTGGGGAGAAGGGTAAAAAAACTTGATCTGGGGAAAGGCAAAGTACATGAACTATGATCACAGGGATGGGGACACACATCATATGCACTATACATTTTATCTGTTATCTATGTGTGCCCCCATCAGTGTGTGTTTGTAGTCCAGGGTTGTCAAAAAAAAGGCAGCAGTGTGATTATATTTTTAAATAAATCAAGGTTGAGTGACAACCAAGTTTTTTATTTGGCCCCCTGTATATTTGAATTTGACACCCCTGCCCTCGAGGAAACAATATGTAGGCAGGGCCATGAGAAGGGTGAAAGAGCATAAACAACTTCTAAACAGTATTAAGGTAGATATTCAATACCAAAGCTTCAAAAAAAAAAAAAAAACATCTGATGTAAAATATAACAGCCTTCGGTTGGTAATTATGCAAGGGGAGCCATCAACAAAAAATTTAAACAGGATTTGCAAGTAAAATACATTAAAACCACAATGTCGATGAAGAAAACATGGCCGGCAAAGGGAGCAGCAGCGTTGTCTGTGAGCTCTGCTGTTTTCCCTGAAATTACCCTCTGATTACTCCCTGTACCCCTCAAACCCGGACCCTACTGACCCTCACTTGTTACCAGGAAGACCCCCTTGGCGATCGACACCAGGCGGCGTGTTTCGCGCTATTTTGCGCCGCCATCATCCAGCGCGACCGGATCCGGCCAAAATCGAGGCCGCGGCTTCGGCCTGCACGCGACCCCTG
Organism: Ptychadena robeensis; assembly: GCA_036250615.1. NCBI lineage: Eukaryota > Metazoa > Chordata > Amphibia > Anura > Ptychadenidae > Ptychadena > Ptychadena robeensis. Next base: position 36,286,798 of record CM070040.1, read on the forward strand.
CAGCACCAAAGGACTCCCGGACGACCTACCGGCCAACTCAGAGCACCCAAGAGGTGAGCGGACAGCAGCACCACCCTCTGTGCGGCCCTGAATGTCTGCTGTTGGCGGTCTTTAAGCAAGTCCTCAAGCCCACCTGCACTAACTGAGGCCGCGGCTTCGGCCTAGGACCGGCTTCCACCGCCCAGAAAGACCATCTGATAAGGGCATCGGACCCCCTGCAGTGCAAATAAGGGTGAGCGGACGCCATCCCCAGTGCCTGCATCCTTACAGCTGCTCTCCTATACGATCTTGGGGCGCCGAAAATTGAGGCCGGGGTCGAGGCCTACCCGTGGTTTTCCCGTTGAGGCCTACACCATCTCTCCATCCAACGGATTTCAATCCCATCTGACCTCCTGCAGGTAGGGCTGACATTTCTTACCACACCTGGGACTTCCTTATTCACTATCCCATCATCATTTGGACACGTTCCACACGGCACCTCTGGGTCACCACACACACCCTGTTCAGGCTGAGACATTCCCTGCTGCATTACCTTCAGCATTCTAAGTATCCCTCTGGATCTAAGTGGACAACTCCATATACCTCGCGTTGCATATTTATCTCTTGCCACCTCCAATAAACCTCCTGGGAAATGGGCAGACCTATCCTGTGATCTACTCCACCTGTAGCAGGGTGCGCTTGAAAGTATCCACCCTTATTCAGCCATTGTAACGTATACAACCTTCATGGCCATGTGCTAACTCAACATAACAGCACGTGGGAGTACTACGCACCGCACATCAGCCAACATGGGGAAATCAGGGAAGCACTACCCTCAACAGACTGACAAATCCACTAGCAAACAAATTCCGGCAATGTTTCGTCAATCCAATACCGATCACCACCCCATGTCTCCGAATTCGGAAACGGGAGCCTCGAGTTTAGACGGGATGGACCATAGTCCCCCCCCCCCCCAGAGATACCCGAGATGACCAGATAACCAGACGTTCTAAACTCAAAGCTTTTGCGGAGGAAATTAAGTCAGACATAAAAGCAGCGCTTTCCTGGTCCATCTCTGATTTGAAAGCTGATATGCGTTCCATTACTTCACGTGTTGCGGAAATTGAATCGGTCTGCAATAAGCACGAAGATGAGCTAAAAGAAATTTGCGCAGCTGTAGACACACATGATAACCTCATGATTAACATGAACAGACATGTGGAAGATATTGACAATCGAGGTAGACGCCATAATCTCCGCCTACGCGGGATCCCAGGGGTCATTGACTCCCCCCAACTAGCGGAAGCAGTGCAAGCACTATTCAATGATCTGTTGGACAGACCTAGGGAGTCCCCAATCTTATTTGAGCGCATCCATAGGGCTCTGCGACCTAGACGAAATGACTCGGATCCTCCGCGTGATGTGGTTTGCTGCATCCCAGACTACCACCTCAAAGAAACCATCCTGCAAAAGATGCGGACCCAAGAGACACTTTCGCTCAATGGTTGTGCGATTTCCATTTTCCAAGATTTATCACCCGGCACGCTACAAGCCAGAAAAGCTCTTCGCCCATTGCTGACCATACTGAGAGAGAAGCAAATAAGATACAGATGGAAATTTCCCTTCGCTCTTGCCGCTACTAAAGATGATCGCACTGCCATGCTGAGATTCCCGGATGAGCTGCAAGCCTTCTGCGCCCAACTTCAGATTCCTGTTCCGCCTTTACCGGACTGGTACGCTGAATTTCGTCGCTCACGTCGGACTGAAGTAGATCCGCCGCCTCTGGTTCGTCACTCGCCCAAACATCGCACTCCAAGATCAGTGTCCAGATGGCCGAGACAAGGTGGAGATACCTTTGCGTCTCCTTCGCATTACCGCACCCCCAGACATAGTTCCAGGAGAGCGTTGATGTAAGTGTAACTTCCATGTGATCATAACGTGACTTTTAGCGTAACATTCTGCTTTAGCCCCCCATTGCAGACTTATGTTTCCTGATTCCTCTGTTCTGCTGTTTCACAAATTTTTTCTAGAAGTTAATATGGCATTGTTTTCCTTTTTGCATTCTGTACCTTGTATGTTACGCACATAGCCACTAATTTACACAATTGCCTTGTCCCAGTCTAGTAAGGTCTACAAATGTAACGTAATGTTTGGATGCACGCTAGTTAGATCTGTGAAGCATGTTATTCTCTCCTACCCACACACAGGCTACTCACGAAGTTTACAGCAGCTCTGTATGCAGCTTATTGCATATGGGTATTATAAGAGGTTTTATATGCTTTGCTTCCACTGTTGCTCTACTACAATATAGTCTCGCACAGTGTCCTCCAGTACTTGTATTATTCCTCATCATGGATATTTCAGCTTTATCTTTCCACAATACCAGTCCTTGTTTGCTTATAATATAGATTGGGACTGATGCTAGAAGTCAGGAGGCTTACAGAGCTACTCACTACGGGCACACATGACCCCAAGACCCAATACCCTATTGGTTAGGTATCTAGCTGCACTGTACACCGCCCTCATCTTTCTGTGTTTTCCCTATTTTGCCGAGATCATATTGTATATGGATCATCCAGAGGGGGCAGAGTTGCATCTCACCGGTGCTTGCACATGCTTACTTGGATACTTGTGTTAGTTTATGTCATACACACTCAGCGGAATGTTTCAGGAGAGTCTTTATGTTAAGTCTGTTTTTTTTGGGTTAATGAGTCCAAGTCACGTTATTGAGCTGCATATTCCCCCCTCCCATTGTTAGTGGATTTTTCTGTCTCAGAATACCATTCCCCATTCTTGAGAAGTATTCTTTTTATCTCCCACATTTGTGCTGTTTCATGATATTTTTTATATAACCCGCACGCTACACCCCCCCCAGCTAAGTGACCTTCTACTGTTACGATTTAATGTCCATATTGAAGCCTCTAAGTACACACTCACTTAACTAATCACCACCGGTCTTTCTAATATTAATTGGGCTTTGCCCAATCCGGTGCTTTTATTGTTATACGGTTTTGTTATTACACTATTATTTCACTCTTATTTTTATCTTGTTACCCTCACGCTTTCTTTTTGATTGTACCCACCCTGTTCCTACTGTGTCGTGATACGCCACGGGGTGACCTTGATAGTTGACCAATTTTTCTCGCTTAACACAAAAGGGCTCAACATCCCAGCGAAACGATCGCAGGTATTGCAGCTGATTCACCAACAAAGGGCAGACATAGTCTTCCTACAGGAAACCTACTTTAAATCGTCTGCGGTTCAAAGACTTACGAATCATAGATACCCTGAGGCCTACCACGCCACAGATGCCACGCAAAAGACGAAGGGTGTTGCCATTTTGCTCTCCAAAAGGACGTCCTTTATTAAGTTAGATATGATGGTCGACCCAAATGGCCGTTATATCTTTGTTAAAGGCACCATTAATCAGACGCCAATTACCCTGGCTAATATATACTGCCCTAATAGGAGAAAAACAGCCTTTTGCTCCCAGGTAGTCAACGCGCTGCTGGAATTCTCGTCTGGGATGTTAGTCCTGGGCGGGGATTTCAATGTTCCGCTTAACCCCATTCTAGACTCATCGACGGGATCATCCTCAATACCGTTCTCAGCTCTCAAATCAATCAATCCAACCTCCAAAAATTGTCCTTACACGACACTTGGCGTTTCTTGCATCCCTCCACTAAGGATTTCACGTTTTTTTCCTACCCACACAATATGTATACCAGAATTGATCACCTATTTATCTCCCAAAAAGATTTGGCTTCTGTCTCTGAAGCAGGTATTGGTGCAATCACTATATCTGATCATGCCCCGGTGTGGTTCAAATTTAAACTGCAACACGCCCCCCCGCGTAAAGCGTTCTGGAGGCTGGACACAGCACTACTTAGCGATCCTAACGACTTAAAATTTCTGAAATCAGAGTTGTCAGCATTTTTTAGCTCCAATGTTTCTCCGGAAGTGACCCCACTTGCCGTTTGGGAATCGCACAAGTGTGTGATGAGGGGAATTTTTATTGCCCTATCAGCACGCAAAAAAAGGCAGCGCCAACAGATACTTGATAAAATCCTAAAACAAATCTTGAAACTAGAACTCTCACACAAGAGGTCACATTCGACACAAACACTGGAGGAGTTAACGGAGCTGAGGTCGCAACTGAAGTTGGAACTCAACTCACGTACCAAACGCTCTTACATCCTTTCGCAAAAGCTGTTCTATGAACACGGTAATAAAAGTGGCAAATATCTCGCCAGGGCTCTTAAAACAAAAAAATCGGCCTACACAATCCACCAAATTAAGGACGGCCAGGGTAACTCCCACTGCACCACAGAAAGTATAGCCCGTCAATTTGAAGCATACTATTCTGAATTGTATAATCTTCCTGGCGACCAGTTACCTACCGCTCAAGAAGCACTGGATAGCTTTATCGCCAGGTTTTCTCCTCCCCCCATCTCCGATCTCCAAGCTAGTGAATTGGAAGCCCCTATCACAATCATAGAATTCCAAAACGCTTTGAAGGTGTTAAAGCCAGGAAAATCCCCTGGCCCAGATGGGCTGCCAGCCCAATATTATAAGATGTTTGTAGAGGCACTGACCCCACATTTCCTCAATAACTTTAACTCCATTCATCAGGCGGATCTTTCCAACTCCACCCTTCTTGAAGCCCATGTGACGGTAATTCCCAAAGAGGGGAAAGATCCCCTCTCTTGCGGGAATTACAGGCCGATTTCATTGTTGAATGTTGATTTAAAAATATATGCCAAAATCCTTGCCAGCAGATTGGCCCCGTTACTGCCGTCCCTGATCGACTTGGACCAAGTAGGATTTGTCCCAGGACGGGAAGCCAGGGACAATACGACAAAAGCCCTCGATGTGCTAGATGCTATTTCTAAGAGGGACGTCCCCTGCTTCTTCCTTTCAACTGACGCTGAAAAAGCCTTTGATAGGGTCAATTGGGCTTACATGGAGAAGGTGCTTCGCTCCATTGGGATTAGACAGACCATGCTTGCGAGAATAATGACCTTGTACAATCACCCCTATGCCAAAGTGAGAGTTAATGGCACCTTGTCTGGGCCTTTTAAGATCAACAATGGCACCAGACAGGGCTGTCCATTATCTCCCTTAATCTTTGTTCTAACACTGGAGCCCCTGCTCAGGCAAATTAGATTGACCCAGGGTATTGTCGGCATTACGATCAGGGATAAGGAATATAAAATTGCTGCATTTGCAGATGACCTACTTTTCTTTTTGTCCAACCCCACGAAGTCGATACCCGTACTTCTTTCGGTTCTGCGGAAGTTTCAATCCATCTCCAACTTCAAAGTAAATTACTCCAAATCATATGCTTTAAACATTAATCTCCCTAGCTCGGTTCAATCCACCTGTGAAAGCACCTTTCCTTTCCACTGGGCCACGGGATCAATTAAATACTTAGGTATCCTCCTCCCGAAGTCATTCAGAGAACTTTATTCTCTGAATTTTCTCCCACTGCTCACTTCCATTAAAACTGACTTGAAGAAATGGAACAAACCACTCTTTTCGTGGTTTGGCAGGGCTTCCATCATAAAAATGAACGTTACCCCACGCTTCCTGTATTTATTCCAGACAATTCCCATCATCCTCCCAGCAGCCTTCTTTACTTCACTTCGCTCTGTTTTGAGACAATTCTTGTGGGGCAACAGGAAACCGAGAATCTACAGGCCACCAAGCCGCAGGGGGGCATGGGGTTTCCAGATCCCGTGACCTATTACAGGGCATGCCACATTACCAGGGTTTTAGACTGGAAACTAAACGTCCACGCCAAAGCCTGGGTTGAACTAGAACAACTCCTCTCTCCAGCCCCTTTGGCATCCCTGACTTGGCTTCCACACACCAAAGCCTCCAAGCTTGGGGTGCTCCCGGTCTCGGTTTCTTCCTCCCTGAAGGTGTTTAGTGACTCCGTCAAAAGCCATGATCTCACTACCTACCCTAACCCCTTCACGCCTCTTGTTCACAATCCGGATTTCACCCCTGGTGAAGACTTAGCCACCCTTTCACTCAATATGCCTGGTACCTCTCTCTGTGCTAGACACTTTTTCACTCGTGAACTTTTCAAAGATAAGGAGGTACTGGCCGCTGAGGGGATTGCCCTAAAATCTTGGCAATACTTCCAAGTACGGCACTACCTGAACTCAACCCGACACAGAAATTATATCATTAGAGAACGTACCTTCATAGAAAAGGTTTGGAACACGGGCCAACCAATTAGACATGCCATTTCTATGTTATATAATCACATGATTGAACTTAGCCCCCCAGAGTCATCGAAATCTTGGGAATCGGATTGGCTCTCTTTCTCCTTTTCTCAGAGGAGAATGGGAACAGGAATCAATACTCTAACGGTCAAAGGCTCACCTTAATTTCAGAAATCCAAGAAAATAACTTTAAACTTAACTTTCAACACTTTGGTTATAGAGTTCCCCTAGCTTTTGATAATCCAATATAATCCAATTATCAGACGGGTCTTGTGCTGGAGGTGCTACCTTGATCTCAGGGGACGCTTACCTTCACATGTTGGTGGGTTATATGTCCTCGGTAATGACCATTCTGGTGTAAAGGTGCATGACATATAGATAAGAATTAACGGGCCAGTGATTTCCCCCCCTATACCCCTGAATGCTATCTACTGCATCACAATGTGTACCCGGTTCAGCAATACAAGGGTTCCCTGTCTTTTCACATGGTTAATGCAGCTAAACTTCTGATCCCAGCCCTTTGGAGGGAGTCTGCTCCCCCCTCTTTCTCTGACTGGATTAAACAACTTGATCACATTGAGGAAATGGAGAGGCTTATCCACATGGCGCATGACTCCATGTCTAAGTACTCACAGATATGGACGCCGTGGATTCTTTCCCACCCTTAAACATCTACACTATATCAACGCTAGCACCCTTTTCATATTATCGAGCATGGCCATGCCTTCCAGGTCTCTTTTAGGTGTTACAAAGGATTTATGCTTATGTTGTTCTGCTTCTGAACTGATTAATTACATGCATACCCTGTAATGGAAGCTCTTTTGTTATTTCGAACTGGCATACCCCCCTCCCTTGTTTCTTTCCCTTTATTGTTGTAGTCTTTACTTTATTACTATGTTAATTCTCTGTTAACTGCATTTTCCTCGCAAGAGCTGTATACCTTTGACAATTTTCTTCTGTATACTCTTAGACAATGTTTATGATATTCATTGTTTTATTGATATGTAATCCTATTATGTTAATAATGCATACTGTCCCTTATGCACTACCATATATGTGCACATTTGTTTTTGATATTGTATGCACTTTTCCTTTCAATAAAACCCGTTTTGGAAAAAAAAAAAGAAAAAAAAAGAAAACATAAAACATTCTACTAGATAATATATAGATAATAATGATACTGTAGCGCATAGATGAAGCAAAGGATCCTATAGATTTGAAGGTTGCATGCATGCAGTCATTTTATATATCAATATCTTTCTATTTCTTGTAGTCTTACTTTAGAGTTCATGGATTTCTGGAGTTACATTACCTACTGATCTCATTGCTAAAATAAATCTTGCTCCAGCCAGAATGACAAAAAAAAAAATAAAACCACAATGTCTATATATTGAAATTGGTTTCATTTGTTTCAAGAGAATGAATAAATGTTTTTCAATTGACCATATTATAAATAGGGAATTTTATTTAAAAATCAGACATTTTAAAGTTACCCTGTAGCTAGACTATGAACATTGAAGTTTTAGCAAGTGAATGATGTTTACCAGCATTATAATATAAACAGCATGCAAGAGATGTTTGTTCTACTTTACGCTTGTAATGCTGTATCATAATAATATAGTAGCAAGGACAAAGCAATAACTTTTAATAGCCTGTGACTCTGTCTAAATGCAACCTTCTTTTTAGGTTTTTTTTTTCCACACTGAAGCATTTCCTTCAGTATTGCTGCTCTGAATCAATTGGATATTTCAAGTAAGCTTATAACTACCTGTCAACTAGGAAGCTTGATCACTTCTTCCATGCTTGAAATGTCAATATCTACATCACTTGAATATAAATGAAAAACATCTTCTTGACATGAATTTTAACTAAATACAGTGCATCCGCAATATTTATGAGAAGTCAACTTGATAATATTTGAAGTGTCACCAATGGTAATCCAGTAATTCAATGTAGGTCTTGGATTTCTATTGACAAACTCACAGAGTTAAAGAGCAATGCATAATTCAGCTTCATTTTTGAAGATAAATTAGGTTTAGAAGAATAATTTATACTGAAATGAATTTCCTTTAATTTTGTTTACACAGGACATAATTTTTAAGGAAATGTAGTTGAAGTCGGTATAATATGGTAAAGTGCATGTACTGTTCTTACTTTGCTGATATAAGGTATATATTTTGGTCAGTATGGTAAAATGTCATAATTAACTTCCGGGCATTTAGCCCAAGTGTAGCTCGGGGTAGGTTTGCTTATAAAATGAACTCACCCTTCTCTATACTCTTACATATTTTCTCTGTGAGCCTGTGGCGATACTGAACATCAGCAAACTCACTGACTGGACCCTCTGGCGTATGTTTAAACCATGTGAAAAGGTGCTTCTATAAATCTTAGATAATAATAATAATAGAATAATAGAATCTTTCACAATTTTAGACATCTTTTTAATTAATATCAAGTTTGGCCTGTGACTTTTTTCAAGCTTTATATTTTAAGTACACAATGCTCATTTCTTCTGTGTCTGGGCTTTACCCAGCCCAATTCAGAGGTGGTGCTGAGCTCAAAAGGCTACACATATGATAGAACTGTACCTTGTCTCTGGCTCAGAGAAAGCAAAAGTCTATAAATGTAACTTTCTGACAATTAAATGATTCCCTGTTTAAGCTAACCCGTGTATGTTCTACTGTTACTGTATGCTTAGGCCTAAGTCTAGACTTATTTGAAAAGGATCTTTTAAAGAAGGAAGCGTTGACATCTTATCAGGAGAGGGAAAATAAATACAGTTTCTCCTGGTACATATAGGAGAGCCTTGTTTCCAGCCCCCTCCCTTGCATTGCACTCAAGTCACAATGATCATGTTCTTAATGCCAGTATGCCCCTGAAGTGAGGATCTGCTTAGAGATCAAAGTCCCACCAAATTCAGCACAGCCAGACTCCTCCTGTCTGAGTTTTGGCACCAGTAGAGTCTCCAGCACCCCCAGGTGTACCCCACCTTGGTAATAAGACTAGACTTTATATTATCAATTAACATCTCGGAGGTGCAGTCTTGTCTTGGCATTCTTTTCTACACTGGCCGCGCCTTCCAAAACTCTTCACAATCTCAAAAGATAATTCCCAGCAAAAGAGGGCTAAATATCTTTGCTGATGAAATATATAACCATAACTGGAGCTCCAGTGTCATCTTATTTAATTTAAACAGTAACATCGTTTTATAGCAGCTTCATAATAGATGTTGTCTTAGCCTGGCCAATGTCTTCGCTTTACTTAATCATTTAAAAAAATGTGCAACTCATATGTCTGACTGATTAAAGGTTTACATTGACAACCCTTATGGGTGCTGGAATCAGACTAATTGCCATTAACACACAGGGAAAACTCATAGTGCCTGACACCAGAAGACAAAATTTGCATACACATGCAACAAACATGTGATAACATATAAAAATTTAAATAATGTGAGACACATATAATGTTTTTCCCTATTTTGATATGTTTGTTAATACCATTTACTAAAATGCAGACCACTGACCACCAAAGTGTAGTCTTTATTTACAATGCCTAATATTTAATATTAAGTAATATTAAACAAATGAAAAGGCCAATGTAGATGTCCAATAAAGAACACATAAGTATTTATACACTTGACAAATGTTCCTGGAGATTAAATATCGAGAAAGCATACTCTAAGGAGGAGAGTGTGTTTTTTTTTATTTGTTCAAATGTAGCTAAGGTCTCAATATTTTCCTTTGTTTTCTGTATGACATGAATCAGCAATCTAAATTCAGGAGTATTAGACTTACACTTGGCACCAGTTGGCTGAAATGATTGTTATATTTCTTTTTTTACAATATTTACTTCACCAAAATTGGATACAAATGATTTTGTTGAATTAAAACAAAAAAAGAACCATGTGCACAAACATATAAACTAAAGATTTTATAGAGGTTTATGTAAAAAATTTTTGCCATTTACCTAAATGTTTGCCCGCAAATTTCTGGGCAGCATTTACAATACCTGTCAGGTATATTAATAGCTGCCAAAGATCACAGAGCAGCCCATCCTGGAGTCAACTGTGGAGCTCTTTGAATCTGTTCAAAAGTTCTCCAGAATTGTGTGCAACAGTTAAAAGTTACTTTTATATATTTGTGAACTCTGCAAAGGCTCGCAAATGTTGATCTGGATTAGTACAACACTCAACATGGGCAAACATAGTTTTACTTTATTTGAATTCACACCCAATATTTTACATTTTATTGAAACGTTTTAATGTATTTTTATTGTGAAACTACATAGAAACTCATAGCTAAAAAGTATTGATTATCTGAAAGCTACCTCCACTATTGTGGTTATTACAGAAATAGAAAGGAGCTGCGTTATGCCCTTGAGCACTATAGGCTTTATGTATTATAACTAATAGAAACTATTTTTTTTTTCTTTGTTCTTCACTGCAATGTTTCTTTAAGATACAGTTTGAGCTGCTAATTACGCCATATAGATTAAATTGTCCCTTATATAATTTCAGCCAGACAAGACTATCCATCTATTAAGAGGTAACACAGCTCTTGTATTGCATGTGAATCTTCCAGACCTGGAGGCGAGAACCGGAGTGGCAGTTTTGCTGTTAAAACACAAATCCAATAGACAAATTTAATCAGGATATTTACTTTCACTGCCTCTATAAATTTAAGAGTGGTCTTTGACACAATGAGCAATTAATTAAATTTTAATAAGCTTCCCCCTTGGATTTTAATGGAGTTCTGCAATGCAATAGCACTATTAGAAGGGTATAAATACCATAAGTGTTTCTTTTAATTACATGACTGTTAAAGATAAGTGTCCTTTCTGAGTTCAGAGGTGACTTTATGAGAGAAGGAATGTGAGTAGTGTTTACTAATTAATTTAACTGATGAAGTCATTGTCTTTCTGGTAAAATCAATGATTTAGGGTGAATGATTTTATACTTTGTTTGCAAAAGTTCAGACAAGTAAGGTCTAACTGTTCATTACCTTAATTTGTAAGTATACAAACATAATGAGACAAATAGTATTAATTATTACACATAAAACAGCAGTGTATTTTTTTGTTATCAATTTAAAGGAAAAAGTGATATTAATATTACAATTTCAACAACTATTTTAGATCCCAAACTTTTGGCAGATTCCTATAGACATGAATTACATTTGGAAGATCCAAATTTTGATGAAATTCCAAAACATCTTAAGCTGGGTATAGACGGGACGATTCCTGCCCAATTCGACAGCCGATCGGATGCCGTGCATGTTCCCGCATCCGATCGGCGGTGAGGTCGGCAGGAAATCGGGTGCGCCAACTGGTCATATTGACCAAAAATCTGCCATCATGTCGGATCGCACAGTGATCCGACATGACGCATAATTCAGATCGGAACCCATTGCCATCCCCATCCGAAGTAATGGCGGGCACACAAAGGGTGCCCGGCCGATTTTCAGCACTAGTGGCTGTGTGTGATGACATCATCATGCCCGCTAGGTCGGCTCGGCAGTCGATGGGAAATCGCCCTGCCCAGCTTTAGCGATACTTTATTTATCTTTTTTTCAGAGAATGCCAAAGGGAATTGTACTGGATACAGTGATAACTGTATCCAATACAATTCAAAGTAAAAAAACTAATTTCCAATTGTAATAAAAATTTAATTATAAACAAAATATAAATATGAATACATACTGTTTTGAAATCTTTCATACCAAATAAGTATTTTAGAAATTTTATCATTCAGATGATAAAATGATGATTTCACCATTATTATATTAAGGATGTCTACTAGACCCCTGTACTGACATATTTTGGTAAGTTACAGGCCTATAACTTTAAAAGAAAATCCCATTAGAGTCTATGGTGCACTCTTGGTACAGAAATCTGGACCTTGCAAGAGCGCTAGGGAGGTTAACAAAGAACAAGATCTCATGCTACACAAGTTCACAGCTGATGTGAGGGGGCACGTTCACCCTTCTCATATTTTTTTTTTGAGTACAAAAGACCCTTAACCCAAAACTTCCATCACAGTTCCCATCAAAATATTGACCAAGATAGATTGGTGACATCACCCCCAGTAACATGGGGCGGTACTTTGGCCTAGGAATTTGTCAGTTAGGTCAGGATTAGTGATGGACAAACTTCGGCCGCGTCCGTCCGTGAACGGGCGGAGCGGACTTTTAAAAAAGTCCGCCGTCTGCCCGTTCGCGAACAGATTCAAATTCGAATTTGAATCTGAAAACCCGGATGTGACGTCATGCATAGTTCCTGGTTGTTCTAACCGGATGTGACGTCACTGACGTCACATCCGGGTTTACAAGCCGGTTTTTCACTGAAAGACCGGGTTCTCTACCCGGTCTTCAGTGAAAACATTCTTCCTGCGGCGGGATCTCGCTGCTAATGATCCCACCGGAGGAAGAATAGAGGGCTCCTTCTCGCCGGCGAACAGGGCGGGTCGAACACCCGTACTGTCTGCCGGCGAGAAGGAGTGTGAACATGCTTGTTCGCGGCCGAACTGTCCGCCTTGCGGGCAGTTCGGCCCTCACTAGTCAGGATGATGCATATTCAAGGAATTCTCATGCTTCTCTATGCCATGAAAACACTGGGAGTTTTGTGCCTATAGTGATGGTAATAGGAGCACTGAGGATTATTGGGATGAATGAAATGGGGAAATACATTACCTCCGGCAGATGCCAAAAAAATGCATAAAACGTCTTTGTAAAAAGTATGAAAAATTTTACATCAATACATAAATATAACTAAATGATTTTAATATTTCTGCATATAAATTTATTAACAATTTTAATCTAATTAAAACAGCCCTCTAGGTTCCTATATTAGCAAAATAATATATAAGCACTAAGACAAGGAAAAGGCAAAAGAGAGAGAGCATGTATGAAGCAAATCATATATGACCCAGATATAATTTTGTATTAATAAGGGGTATAATTTTGTTAATTAGGGGTGATTTATATATGTGCGTATATGATTTGTATGTGTGATTCAGGTTAAACTGCCATGCCGGAACTTTGCGATAAATAATTAGGTCTCTAAAAGGTTCGCCACCACTGGTCTCGGGGCACAAGTCACAAGGAAAATGTACTTGAACAAAAGCATGTAGTTATTGGATTTACTTCAGTAATAATAGCAAGGACATCAATAGGATCCTAAACCTAAACAAAAGTTGCACAAAATCCATGGGTCCAGGACACCAGAGGTCTTGGAACAGAATATGCAAATGTTGCTACTGTACTGCTGTCTGGTGACCATTCTCTTCTTTTTTATATTTTCTTTCTACATGGTAGCAGTAGCTCTTCCTGCCAGGTCCCTGGTATGATGAGAGTCCTTGTAAAATGAAATGCCACTGATTGTATGATACATCTGCCAAATGGTAAATCTAGTCTCTGCCACAAATGACCTTTTGAAAATGGCAGTTGATTTCATTAACATATACCCTCTGGACTTCCTGTGTCCTTTTTCACCTATGTATTTTAGTAATTCAGAGTATTTCAACAAGAGCCTCCTATGTCAGCAAATGGCAGCTTCTGCCATATGTTTCTTTCATAAAAGTTTCCACAATTGTGTCTTTTATATTATTTAGACAAGAGAGTGTTAATTTTAAGACAAATTTTTTCTTCCCAAGTTTTTGAAAGTGTTAATTATTCACTGTTTCCCCACAAGTATATTCATTAGTGTCACTGATGAAAAGTCTATGTGTTACAAAAAGCTTCCCGAACAACCAATCGAAAAAAAGAGGAGAATAAAGGCCTATTGCCACCAATTAAAAAACAATTTTCTAAACTACATGATAGTCAATTATGCTAATATGAATAGCAAAGGAATTTTCATTAATCTTCAGAAAATCACCTTCTAGTTCGGAATTCCTATCTTCTGCCATCATAAATAATACATTAATTTTAAAAAACGAACCCATGGTCAGGTAATATCAAATGTCAAATGATACATTAAAAAGATTCATAATAAACTAAGAAGGCTTTTTACAAAGAGATCTAATTCACTTATTGTGGTCAGTGTTATGAATTGATTTTTAGTAGTACTGTACAATTGGCAACATCACCTTCCATAATACGACATTAATGAAATGAAGATATATTTGTTAAACTTAATGGTGTTTTAATAACATATATTTTCTGCTTTGTCCAGTTCTTAATACTTGTCTTCTATATATACAGTCTATAAAATTAATGTCAGTTGTCAAATCTTTACATATTTTATATTACACATCTATTCATATATAAAAATTGGCAACTCTTCCACCCCTAGATACTAAATACATTACACAAAAGATAAAAAGCATGCTGAAGAAATCAAGTTCCCAATTCTGAAAGCCCATTCAATAGCATAAAGATAAAACCAAGATCTAAAGGCACCTGTCAGAAATTATTGACCTAATTGGCCCCAATTTGTTAATAAGAGACACAATCTTGTTCCTTTAATAGTTGGAAGCCTCCTTAAGCCTTAAGCAAGCCATACACGTGTCGGATTCCATGGCCAATTGATCACTCACCCGATCGATTCCGGCGATTCTGCCGGGAATCGCAGGTGTGATCAATCGGCCAATTAAGAGTATCCATCGCTGCATACCACCTTGTCCAACGGATTCCGGGACGATTCCGTGTCCGATTGTCCACCTCACAAATGGCAATTCCCCCTGATCTGGGCAGAATCAATCTGATGGAACCAACATGTTGGTTCTCTGTCGGATCCGATTCTGGGCCCCTGAACGATCGGACCTGATCGATTGGACAAGGTGGGCTGCATGCGATTCCGGCATGAACGTTTGGCGTGCACGCGCCCGGAATCGATCGTGCCGGAATCCGGTGGGAATCCGACACGTGTATGGGGGCCTTAAGTGTTGAGCTCAAATATTCGAATTGCAAATATATTTGTCGAATATCGGCTATGGTTTGCAATTTTGAATATTCGCCATATTCTGCATTGGCGAAATGAAAAATGAGAATATAAAAAGCACATGTGGCCATTCATTTTATGTTATTATAATTGCGAGTATTTGAGAATATCGAATATTAGTAGAATTATTCACAAATATCGCAACTATTACGCCTCCAGAAGTTTCAAGAAGTCTGCTAATGGTTGCAAGTTTTGTATATCTCTTATCTTCATCTTCATACATGGACCTGAAATTTTTAGGGTAAAGTAGCAACTGGGAAAAAACTGGGAGTTAAGGAGGGCTCCCTCGTGTACTAGTGAATATAAATCGTAGTCTTTTAGCAATACATTTGGGTAAGTACCTTTTCATTCAGAGTAGTGAGGTTTCTGTTAGTAATAAGCAGCATTCGTATTCACAAAATATAAAAAATTTTTTACCTAATATTCACAACTCCCTAAATTCGAGAATTCACGATCTCCAGTCATTATTACTTTCATTGCAGAAATCGGCACTTTTGAAAGCAATATACGATTATTCTGGGTGCTGATGTAAAAAATATTCACAAAGATATACCACTATATAATTTTTGAAGTGCCAATATATGATCTTCAATGGATGTATCTTTGGCGGAACCTTATGAAAACGCAGCATTTCACAGCTTCATATCAACACCGCAGGTGCACTGGTTAGATAATGCAGAGTGGACACTGTACCATTCATTAGAATAGAAAGTGCCCTCTTAGCGTCTTTTTCCCTGCTGTGGATGTGTGCCCACCACAAGTAAAGAGAAGCAGTGGACACAAGCCCAAAGGGTAAAATCTGAGAAAAGAAAAGAACTGTTGGAATGTTGACATTTGAAATATGACTATGAAAGATTTGTTGTGGTGGGCAATTAAATGCCCTGTATAGTGTTACCTTACTGCTCCAAATTAACCATTAGATATCAACCATGCAACAAACAGTCCTGTCTGAGTTCAAAGTTACTTCTGGCTTTAATGCAGAACTGTGATACAGATATACAGATTATTCGTTACAAGAAAGAGGGAGGGATTGTTAGTTAGGACATCATTTGTGAAGCCCTATTTTGAATTAATAGTGTGATCTTGATAGCTAGCATTCTCCAGCCAGCCAGCCGATGACCTTGGCGCATGGCAGTTAAGTTTCTGTTCTACTGGAGGCAAACTGTGGTGGTATCTGAGATATGGTTTTGAGGAAAAATAATACGTAAGCAGACAGGCTGCTTCAACAGCAAAAATAGGAGGTGAAAAAAAAAGAATATTATCCAATATAGCCAATCAGTCCCTCACATCAGGTTGACATTTTGACTGTAGGTAATCTCAGGGGTTAGTTACTAACCCAGAACATTTCAACTGCTAAGTACCTGCATGTCAATTACCAAATTGAAATCAAATATGATTTTTTTTACATTTTTATTTGGTGTGCATTGAAAGAGGGCTAGTCTTATATAGCAAGTATATCCCAAACTGGAAAAGTCGTCCCGGAAAATATGGTAAGTAACATCAATAGCACAAACTCTCTTTCTGTAAAAATTATCCACATACCCTGCTCTATTTGCTAAAATATGACAGTGAGCCCCCATTTCATCCCATTACAAATGGTGGTCTTTCATCCGCCTCAGCGCTCCTCCAGTGCCTTCTGGCATGCTGGGACTTTTTCTTTTCTTTCTCTGTGGAGTGTGAGTGACCATCCGCTGTTAGCACCGTGTGGCTCCCAAGCTGCCCAAGGACGCACATCTCAGGATCTTACTTGCTGGTCAGAATCAATATATACGTAACTCTTTGCAATATATTGTAAATGCAACCAAATATTTATCGACATTGCTGTACCTATGATGATTAAACATGTAAAATTACTTTATGTACCATCATGTGATGTGAATGGAGGCAGATTCTACTAAGGTTGTACTAAATTATATGTTTCTTTACTTAGATCTGAATACACTAAAGCTTCACATACTGGCTTTTTAAAAAATGCACTGAAACTCCCCCAGACCCTAAAGAAGTCCTTTATATGGATGATACACGTCGGAAAGCACCTGGGAGAGCATTATCCCTTTTGGACCTTTAATCGTATACCAGGCCAGGAGTGTAGCAAGTCTGAATTTTGCACTACCTTATCTGTATTTGTTTTGTGTATTTCATTGTATTTACAGTGTATTATTGCCTTGCTTAAGCACCCTATGGTGGAATCATACAGGGCATGATCATTTTAACTTTGTATTAAATAAACAGATAATTTCATCTTATTTTTGCTTCGGAACACCTTTTTCTTTAGTTGCCAGTAAAGTCCCGGAGACAGCCCTTCTCAGGAGGGGTTGTCCACCCCACCATTTCTTCTATTGCTTACTAATGCATCTGATATCAATAGTGAAAATATCTACCTTTTTTAAGCTGATTCAGTCAGCATTATGATTATACACTTGCATTGTTTTTACTCGTTATTGAATTATTTATCTGCACAGAATTGCATGAATTCTTTGTTTGAGCTTCAACATTGTAACTTTCATTCTCATCCAGAATAAGCCAAGCATGCTTAACTCAAGAGATTGAAACCTAAGGTTTGCCATTGTTTACACTAATTTGAAATACCGTATAAAATGGAATCTGTTTATGAAAAAATTGAGTACAGTAAACAATGACTTTTTTTATCAGTTGCAGGTGTCTGTTTTCCATGAACACCAACAATAACTATGACAATTGTACAGTGTGTTCTTGTATGAGAAATGAAAAAAAATCTATGTATATAAATGCTTACACTTTATATTTATTTTCTCTACTGTGCTTTCATTTCAAGTATTATTTTTTTCAATGATTTATAAAGCACTTAAAATTGGTGACTTTTTCCTTATCATATTTCTCATTTGTTCTACTACTACTACAATGTACTCAAAAAAATACATATAAGAAAAGAAACTCTGCTTTATTATTGGTGACAAATTAAAGTATGCACATTACTAAGTGTATTACATGTTATTGTTTGTTTGCTTAATAAAACATTATTGGTAGAATGAAGAAGAATTCCCAAAGAAAAAACTATCTGTAATGCTGTACAGAGTCTACATGTATTCCGCTTAAGAGCTTCAAATCAGCAAGTAACACTTGCACTGTCTTTAATTTTAAAAGGTTGTGACCTTAACGTAACGGAATTTCAGCTTAATTGGTGATCCTTTATTTAAATGTTCATCGTGGTGCTTATAAAACGCAGCAAAATTTTAATCAAAAATTGAAAAAAGATAAACTGTTCAAATAGGAAAATACATTTGTTACATATATATCTTATGTATGCCTTTCTTGTAGATACATTCCACAAATAATATGTACTTATTATCTATTACATATTCTTGATAAAGTTATTTAAAAAAGGACAGGCCAATAGTAAAAATATGCAAATTGTTTTGGATTTAAGGAAGTATAGCATCTGTAAAGGCTTAATTTAATAGTTTTGGAAGAATAGACATGTTATTACTTTTACTTGACTTCAACTTGTTAACCAACATTTACTCAGCAAAGGAAGCCTATTGCCACTGCTGTGTGTCAATAGTTCTAAATCCTGAGGATTGGTTACCACTTCTGTAATGGAAAAAATGTTCTAGCTATTATATAAGTGAAGAGGGACATGTAACTGGATTTAATAATTTTTTTTAGTTTTTAGTTAAAGCAGGCCACATTTATATGGCTGTAAAATTTTAATTTAATCAACTCAACGTGTAAAAAAACCCCCAGCTCTCTACAGTTGGTTTGTGGACAGTCATGGCTAAGACAAGGACAAGAGGACATGTGGCTGCACATAATGCTTTGGGGTGTTTTTCAGCCAATGGACTAGGGAAGCTAATCACAGTAAACGGCACCATGAAAAAAAGAGAAACTTGGCCTTGGGCACCAGTGGACATTTCAGCATGAGAATGACTGAAAACACACAGCAAACGTGGTGAAAAAATGGTTAGCAGACAAGCCAGAGTCCTGATTTGAATCCAATTAAGAATCTGCGGAGGGAGCTAAAGATCAGGGTGATGGCAAGAAGACCCTCCAACGTGAAAGATTTGGAGCTCATTGGTAAAGATGAATGGGAAGAAATACCTGTGGAGACATGCAAAAAAGTGGTCTGCAATTAAAGGAAGTGTTTCATTGCTGTAATAGCCAAGAAAGGCTTTTCTATTGATCATTGAGAAGGGTATGAATACTTTTGGACAGGAAACTTTTTGCTCAAATGTAAATAAAAGCTGAGAAAATGTTTTTTTCCACAAAAAATGCCTCTTGTACCTCCGCTTATTATCTTTTGCGAGACACCTATGTCATTTCCCGTCAAAAAATAACTTGCTGGTTGAATAAAAAAAACTTTAAGTCAAAGTTAAATTTAAGTCTGTATGTTAAATTTGCCTGTTAGGTTTGAGGCCTGTTTTGTCAAACTGTTCCATAGATTCTGAATTCTAAATACCCAAATACCTTTGAAGTCTATAGATACCAAGTTTTTGAGTTAAGTTTTTTTTTTTATTTGATATTCCAAATATCATTGATTTCTCAAGGAAATTACTGAATAGACCAGGGGAGAAGTGATTAAAATGTTTACACTCATGTTTATTTAGTTATAACTTTATATGTTGGAGTTGATTTGCCGAAGACATAGAGAATGGTTTGATGGCAAAGTAATTTGGCATAATTCATAGGTATTTTTACTTTGGTTAGTGTATGTTGCAAAAATTGCATACATATACATATGCAATCTCAGCGCAGCAGGCTTCATGGCCAAAGCAAGCCTCCCTGTTCTGACGTAGGCATCCATTCTACCCATACTGCTCTTTGGCCAAACTGCATCCCTGACTCCATGCAGTTGTGTTTCTCTCAGTGCAGACATGTCTTGCTGCCCCCTGGTGGTTGGATGCAGTTCAAGAAAATTCACTGTTTAGCCAGAGCCATCCCCAGTCACCATATGGAGATGTTGAACCCAGTGCAGCCTTGTCCTTTTGTACCACGCTTCCTTGGACTGATCCTAGTGTATGACCCATGCCTTGTTTTTGGATTACCCAATAAGGAGTGTTACCTGGATTTATGGTGTTGGTCGTGATTGTGTGCCCAGGGACATTACACTAATTTAATCATTTAAGGAGATTCAGGTAAAAAGGAATTGATTTTCAAAATATTGAATGATCGAATGGAAACATTTAACCATGTATAGCCACCTTTAGCTAGTGGAGAATGCCATGCTCTGAGAGGTTGTGAGGTAGTAAGGAACACCATAAGATATAATGTACATTAAAAGGTTTTTGAACAAAATTTTCCCCTCTGCATCCAGTCCTTTGGTTGTGAAACCCCTATAGGCATATTGTATTTTGCTCCCAACACAATTCTGGCTGCCTGTGCACACTCATCTTGAAAGAAGAAAAATAACAGCTTTGAAACTGTAAACCTGAAGATGTGCGTAAAATGTACTTGAGTCTTCAAAATGCAATCCAAATGACCTGCATAAAAACCTTCTAGATTTGCAGACGAAGGCGAGTTTGCATATTCACTCATTAAGCAAGGAGCATTCCATGCATAGTTGATTTCCAACCCATTAGTCTAATCTACACCTCTCTTCATGTAGAACAAATAAGAATTCTCTGATCTTCACAGTTACTTCAGTAAAAAGATTTTTCCTTGCTAATAGTAAAGGCTAGTGTTGTACAGAACTTGCATAAAATACAGGATGTGTATTATTATTATCTTTTTCCTTTAAACAGAATGTTGTTGAATCACCCAATTAAATGATTTTGCTGTAATGTGGCCCTAGTACATTATAGGAGTTTTAAGAATCGTGTTTATTATATCATATCTATTAAATTAGTCTCACTTGAGGTATCAAAATATATTTTGTATATGCACATGGTGTAACCTTAGACCAGGTAATCTTAATTTATAGAAGGAAGGGGTCAAACTAGTGAGGGGTCAAACTTTGTCTCCATGTTAAGGTATAGGGGGCGGGTAGAACACCCATAATGTTCACTATCCGCCAG
This sequence comes from Ptychadena robeensis, assembly GCA_036250615.1. Taxonomy (NCBI): domain Eukaryota; kingdom Metazoa; phylum Chordata; class Amphibia; order Anura; family Ptychadenidae; genus Ptychadena; species Ptychadena robeensis. The sequence continues at coordinate 36,307,940 of CM070040.1, forward strand.
GCAAACTTTTCGGCCATCACTAGCTGGATGATGTGAATAGTGATGGTTTTACTTTTAACATTTTATTGTTAAGCATCAGCAAAAATATGTTTATGTTTTTATCTAGGTATATATATTTTTACCCAATGTGTATATTTATTGGCTCTTAATGTTTTGAAAAAATAGGTAAAGGCTATTCCTCTGCCACTTAACTTAACTGGAAGAGGATATCCTTCCCTTATTATTGGGGGATTTCAGATTTGCTTGAATACAGAAAATTTTACCTATAATAGTGCCATGTTCCCCATGTTTGTTTTAGACAGTAATGCCTAGCTGTAAAAATGTATACTTCATCTTTGCACATTAACTGTAGCATATTTTTATCAGTTTTTAACCCCTTATTACTTGTAGCCAATACTATCTGCTGTACCCCAAATCTCTTGGATGTTGCAATTTCCTTACGCGTCTCTCTTATGTTATATGTAATGACTTTAGACTGCCTCTGACCAGAAGCAAAAAAACAAAAACAATAATTTTTTGTGTGTTGCACTTTCAACTAATGACATTTGGTAAAACATCCTTTATATACTGTGTTTTCCACACTATAAGACACATTTGGGTGGGGGAGAACTTGTGCATCTTATATGCAAATGAGCGACCACTGGCTGTTGAAAGACTTTTCGCTTATGGGTGGTCACACATTCTCTATATGCCTGACCAAGGGTTGACCAAGGGTTGATCTTTCTCTAGCCTGTGTATGTGAGCCAGGCTAAAACTACCTTACTCACGGGCAGATCTTTCCGTTGCAGTGTATATGACAACTGGGGTCCAGGCTTACACAGCAGAGTAGCCTCTGCTGCAGTTGTTTGTATATGACCAGGCTATTGCTGCTTTGACCCTCCCCATGGGGGAGGTGTTCCTCAAATCTGGAAAATACTGGTCCCACCTGAATGCGCAAAATAATCTTCAGTTAGTTCAGTATTGCAGACTATATAGATATTGCGATCACTTGTAATGTTTTATACATTATTTTAAAACCAATATGTTTTTGGTCACATTGTAAAAAAAGCTTTTTAATATTTTTACATGTCTTTTAAAGTACATTAGATACCTTAAGGCTATGTGTCCACTGGGGCGTGGTCTGGATGGCACCGAGGGAAGCCGCTTGATCACGGTGCTCCGTCCCAGCCTGCTGCTTTGCCCCTGCTGACAGCCTCTGCTACCCACCTAATGGGCAACAAACGCCGCCAACGAGATCCCAAGGCTGCCAGGTACCCTTCTCTGCGCCTCTCTGGCACCCCGGCGACGCTGCGGAGCTACTTCTCGGGCGGAGTGTGGGGGAGTCAGCCTGAAGATAAGATGGCGGCCACTCCCCCTCCTCATCCCCTGCGGGCAACGGAGATCGTATGGAGCCGCCGGGCGTACGGAGCGGCGCTTAGCTGCTGGGTGAGCACGTTTTCTCCCCCTCTCCCCCCCCTGCGCCAGAACTTTCTGCTCTGGACTTCCCCGCTCTCATAGAGCTG
>CM070040.1:36324118-36340682 GCA_036250615.1 Ptychadena robeensis
TGCTAGTTTGGCTTAGACCTCCCGGCTTGAACTTGGCTACTGACCCGGATTGCCCTGTCTTCTCTTGACCTGACCCTGCTCGTCTAACGGACCCGTCTACCTCGCCAGCTGCCCGCCTCAACCTCGGACCAGATCTGACCCTGCTTTGCAGCAACGCTCAGGTACTTCACACCGCTCCCCCCTGAAGGGGTTTTTACACTAGCTTCCTCTGACATAGTACAGCTGAGCAGGACCTGGGACTGACTGCAGCAAAGAACCCCAGCTACCCTCAAGGTAGCTGGCCTTATCCCCTTCCTTAATTGGATGTGGGCTCTGGGTGAAAACCAGTCCGTCGTCCTTAGACTCCCTGCTCTCTGATAGTTATTAGTTACCATACCAGGGCCAGCCGTAACACACATCATCTTACCGCCCCTCGAATTGGACGACACCACTACCATAGGATATTGTATTTATAATGAAATTTTTTTTTTTTTTAACAATGTCATTCATATGATTATTATACTTCTATTATGTAAATTATCTTTGATATTCGGATGCTATTGGCATCGATTGACTTAAATTGTTGTATTCAGATGAACTTATGTGGATTTATGTATTGTCATTGTCGGGCCGTGTTTTCACTGGCATACCGCCAGGAGGGGACCTGGGATTGCCGGGTCGGGGTGCCTCACGCCTTGGTTTTGGGGGGGTCTTCCACCACATGCAAATCCCCTATGCGGGCTGATGTTTGGTGTTTGGCCGGCCTCACTGATCGGCCTCACCCCCTTCTATCGGGGAACTACTGTGACGTCACTGGGAGGGTAGGGCTTTCCCCATCCTGATAGCCGGGTTGGGTGGGGGCGGAGCCTCCCGACTGGGCGACGACAACTTGTAGGCTGCGTCTTTGGCTGGGGCGGACCCGCCCGCCCCGCCTCCTCCTGCAGGCTTGGGGCTCAGGCAGGGCGCACCTCAATGATGCGCAGCTCTGGGCGCCGTTGATGGGCGAGATCGGCGGGGGGGAGCGTGTGCGGCGGTGCGGCGCGGGGGGGGTCTGATCACTTGGCCATATGATGCAGGACGCCCACCCAGGGGACAGACGCACAAGGGGAACGTGGCGCGCCTGTTAGGAGGGAGGGGGCGCGCCTCACCCAGCTGCCTCGAGTTCCCTGATTAACAGGTCAGTTTAAGTATCCCTGCCTCCCTGACTCTGTCTCTGACTGCAGGTTACCAGGGAAGGATGCAAGTCCGCTAGCACCATCATTGGAGGTAAGCTTATTGTACCCTATTTTGACGAGCACCCAAGCCATTATGTGTACCTTATACTTCTCTCATTTGGGCTATAGCTTTTAGCCAGGACCCATTCCCTTAAAGCGAATACAGGGCTAATCCCTGACAGTGGATCCTAGGATCCAGAGACGTTACTTTCAAGTGGTGCACAACTACTCCCTATAGGGGTAAGTGTTCCTCTACTTACTGTTTTTTTGGCATCCTCCCTCTCTTTCTGTGTACCAATTCATATGGATATTACCATGTTTTCAAGGATCACACTGACCTGTAGCGGCTTGCTTGGCTTGGGGCACGGGGGAGTCCTTCCCTCCACCGACCCAGGCTCATCTGTGGGGTGCTTTTTGGTGGGGGACCCGACCACCCGGTGGGCGGGGTCTCTGGGATCAGGGCCCATGGTTACCACCCTGTCCGGTATAGAGCAATACCTGTAACCTCCATAGAGGGATAACCAGGTATGTTGTACCAACTGCAGTTATCACGCGGCCCGCTATTGACAAACATTGTATTGTATTGATTTAGATGTCTCCCATTACCAGATCACTGTCGATTTTTCCCTGAAGAAGCCTATCCTAGGCGAAATGCGTTGGCCTGTACGCATCAATCGACGGTTATCATTTTTCAATGATTTACACTATATGTATGTTTATATGCTCTTTTGAGCGGACCTGTTACCAGTCTCACCTGGAAAGGTGACACTGATTGTATGACGTTTTTTATGCAATAAAAAGCAAAAAAGGAATTTTCAATGGATTTAATACTGTGCCTTTAAAACCCTGGTTGCCATGTTCACTTTTTAGCTTTAAATGTGCACACTATTAAACTAATACGGTGTTGAAGCACCTTAAGGTTTAATTACAGCATTCAGTGTTCTAGGGTAGACATCTATCAGTGAAAAAATAGTATCAAAGCTGGTGAATAGAATAATATACCATACCTCTAGTGTTTAATCAAGATACCTCAAAATTCTCTATGAGAAAATTAATTAGTGGGGTTTTTATGTGTGGTAATGTTAGTGTAACTTGAGAATCTAAAAGAGTTAAAAAGTTAAAAAAGTTTTTTGTATGTGTTAAGCCCCCTATACATGCTTAGATTTTGGCCGAAAAATTGGGTGGAGATCTAAAGCTTAAAGAGCCGAAATCGGCCACCAAATGAATTTAAGCCATTACAGACATATCCGTTATTCTTAGATCGGTTTGGAGGTATGTCTCCTTAGCTCCATCGCCCGCGCATTCCTTTTCCGGGGGGATCCAACAGTGCTGAGTACACAGAACCGCCTTCAGATGCAGTGGCTCTCCTAAGTTGTTAAGCTAGCAGCACCTCCCTCTCCCTTTGTGCTGTTACAGTGAGTGGAGGCTGCCAGCTCAAGCAGCTAGGGGGACCTGACAGACATAACCTAAGTGCTGCCACACAAAGGCAGTTTGTGTGGCAGCACTTAGGTTAATAGCAGTTCCAAATAGCAGTTTATACATCATCCATTATCATGTGAGGATTCTATCAAATTGCTATAGTTTATGGTCTTTCATTGTTACTTCATCACCTCTTGGGGTGCTGACTGCCTTACATTTAGGTAGGTTACTGTTTTCTATCAGGGTTGCACCCTATTGGTTAATGCCTATGGTTCTAATTGTGCATACTTTGCCCTACGGATGGGCCTTCTGTGGGGCTTGGCCCCTTCCATCAGGGGTGCCTTTTTGATTTCCCCTTCAGGGGCACCTGGCCCTGTCTGCTGTCTGATTGCGCTATCCATGTATTTATCCCTGGAGCTATGACACACTTGACACTGCAGTGCCGTACTACATATCATTGTGGAGATCATTGATACAGTGTGAGTATATAAATGAACATGTTTGAATATTCTATCCATTTGTATATTCTAACTATTTTATGATAATCAGCTAAGATTGATTATACTACCAAATGTCAGTATGTATTTGGATATTTATATTTTGTATGCTGTATGACACTACTTAATATGGTATAACATATTGACTGATGTACTTAAAATATTTGATAAGTTAATTAATTAGATGTTGTTTGTGTACAGTTATCATAGTGAAGTGACAAGCCAGATTGTTTTAAATTAATCATGATATTGAAATATCTTTGCATTTCTTCAGTTGGTTGTCCCTGAGGAAGCCCTATTTGGGGCAAAACATGTCAGAGTAAAAGACCAGCAACTAATTTCAAGCTCTCCTATCTAGAATGCATGGATATATTGTACTGTAACTATGTGTCTATATGTATCAAGCTACTATGTGTAAAGAATAAGTAATACATGCAAAAAAATTTTTTTAACTCTGTATACAGGTCCTATTGGTTTAATAAAGACCTTTTATCTTTACTTTTGACATGTGATGTATTTTTGAGTTACATAGACATCTATCAGCATGGCAGACCTTGACTTGGCAATTATGTCCCGTCTTTCTTCCTTTTTACAAAAAAATGCCATTTTAATCAGAGATGACTTTTTATAGACATTGTGATCTTTCTATGACATTCTCTTCAGAACATTTTACTGAAAAGCATATTATTGGTTCCTTCCTCTGCTTTAAGCTGCTTATCTTTCTATTTATTCACAATCCTCCCTTTCTGTATTCATAAAGCAAGTTCTACTAGCATTTTCCCCAAGCCTCCTACTTACTCCAGAACTGTTTAGCGTTTTTGCATACCTCCTACGCCTCTTGATCCAAAAGACAAAACTACTAGGACCTGTGACTTCACTGTGGCAACTATCCGTGGCTAGTGAGCTGGGGGTCTTCTATGACAGAAGGAAGGAGTGCAGGCAGTGAACATTTCAGGGCTCTACTGCTTATGATGTATGAGATCTGGAGGTTCAAAGTGCTACAGTGCTGTGGGGGGCATAAGCATTACATTATTATTACAAACATTATAACCATGCTTCTCCCATCCAAGCCATAGTAACATTTCTTTCTAAAGTTATTGGGTCCTGCTGGTGACAACTTACCTAGAGCACTGCAGAGCAGAAGCCTGTGATGCAGTTTGTTTTCGGTAAAATTAAATAACCTTTGTGGTGGAGAGTTTTAAAGGTATGGGCATTGGATGGGCAGTGATTTTTCTACTTAGAAAAGCTGATGCTCAGTCATTTAACTGTAGGCTTACTTTCCAGTGATTTTGGTCATGAGTAGCATAGGCAATATTTGTTTTTGCCTAATAAATTAGTGATATCCAGTCACTTCATTGTGTAATTTGGCACTTGTATGTGTGCAAATTGCAAACAAGTTCTGAGTACCGATCTAGAATAATTTTGAATATTCGCAATTATGAATATATAGCACTATATTGGAGATCTTTAATCTAAAAATTAGCATTTAGAATATTCGCAATCAACACTAGTCATCCTATTGTTAGAAATCTATCTGTGTCAACATAAGCATTTTCTAGTTGCTTCTTACAAATATATATATATATATATATATAATTTCTTCAATAAATAAAATGTTATATTCTTCAAGCTTCAACCCCTAAACATATAAATGATGCAAATCAAAGAGGTTCAAGCATTGTACAAATTCTTCTCTGCAGAACACTTTAACATAATCATTCTGTAAACACCGTGGTAACAATGTTAACTAAACTCTTATGACTGTTTTACAGGCTATAAATGTTTAATGTTTATTGGCCATAAAAGTCAAAGAGCATTTAGTAAAGCAAATTATATGAAAATAAACATTAGCTGTGCTCATGCACTGGGGAGACAAAATGAAAACAATTAAATTAGCATTTAATATTGATTTGGCAATAGATGCTATTTACTACAGAACTAAACACATATATGCATAATATCTCTTTCTCTTAAGACTTCTGCCATAATAATTTGTCATGGAATATTTTGATATATGCATCGATGTAAGAAAGACCCCAGTATTTTTTTCTCATTGGTCTCCCAATGTTTCTATGTCTTTTGCTTGCTTGTTCTTATTGAAGTTACAAAGTTTTTCTAAAATTATATCAAATCAGTTGTGTTTTCAATTTCCAAATGCAAAGCTTATTTTGCCATTACAAAATAATACTGTAAAAAATTGTGCTGATGAGGCCTTTAAATGTATAAAACTGAATGTTGAATCCTTTAATCTAGAGTATTTGGAAGGTATTTAAAGACATAACTATTTTATTGTATTAGTTATTGTATTAGCATAAGTAATACATGCAAGTTTTCTATGGTTTTTATAGTCACCAATAGAGATCATGTCTTATACAAATGTAAGCTACATTGAGTCCAGCACGTTGTTCTGACTAACAGTACAAGCAAGCACCAACATGTTACAGCTTGTGGTCACTGTGTTGATCTCAACACAGACACTTTCAATTTGCCCTCAATGGACACATAAGAGCATCACACTTTTTTTAAATTAACATTAATAGGGTGGGTTTAACAAATCACTAGACGACTTATAGTATCTGGAAATGGCTGCCTCTCTGAGAGGACGAGTCGATTTGTAGACCAATATGTCCGTCCCATGGTGCATACCTTAGCCTTATTCTTACAAGATACTCCAGATCTCCTTAGATTACTGGAAGGGATGAGAATACCTGCTAATACCATACTTGTATACGCCAACCTATATCTGGGGGAATGGGAAGAAATTTTGTTTTCTAGAGCTGACTTGAGAGATTTATTACAACATGTTTTGGTCTGGAGGCGCTATATCAATGATGTCCTCCTCTTTTGGACTGGGACGGACCTCATCGAATTTATAGACGCCATCCAGGCCAATGACTATAACCTAAAGTTCACCACCTCATATTCTAGAGAAAGTGTTGAATTCCTTGATTTACGTATTTCAGTCACTGAGGAGGGCAATGTCCATACAACCCTCTTCAGGAATAAGACAGCTGGGAATACGGTATTGCACACGACCAGCTCACATCCCAGTCAGCTGGTCGCCAGCATACCGTATTCCCAGTACCTTCGCATCAGAAGGAATTGCTCTAACGAGCAAGAGTTTGAAAAACAATGTAAGGAGTTGAGAGATAGACTTCGTAAGCGTGGTTACAATAACTCCATTCTGAAACGGGCGTATCAAAAAAGTAAAAAATTAGACAGAAGGGACACACTTTAAGTAAAAAAGAAACCTGAGGGAAACGAGGACACCAGAGTGATAATGACATACTCAAAACAAGAGGCAGAAATCAGACAAATACTGAACAAGCATTGGGCATTGCTCAAAAATGACCCCAGACTGAACAAATACATCAGCGATTATCCCCAGATTACTTATAGGAAGAATGAATCCCTTAAGGACGCCCTGGTACACAGCCACTTTGGTGGCAGCAAGATGGAGGTACGGGGCGGCACCCGAAAATGTGGAAAATGATGACAATGTCGTTTCATAAGGGAAGGAAATGAAACCACACTCCCAAACGGGACGAAAATTAATTTGAAGTATCAGGTGAATTGTAGAACCAAGGGAATAGTATAATTTATGACATGTAAATGTGGAATTTTCTACATAGGGAAAACTAAAAGAGAATGGAGAATACGTATCAGAGAACATGTGAAAAGTGTAAAAAAATTGCAAATTAACAACTCCAATAGCATACCACGTATGCATATGTCACAAATATGATCCCAATGTGATCTCCTTTGCTGCCCTGGCTCACTTTCCAGTGGGTATTAGAGGGGGCAGCTTGGATACATGACTCCTACAGGCAGAGACCAAATGAATTTGTCAGCTCAATGCAACCATGCATCCGGGCATAAATGAATTCAATAGTTACAAATCTTTTTGATGAAAAACTGTTAAGTACAAAGAGATACCAGATAATTAAATTAGATCATTGAAAATTAAGATTACCAAGGAGGTATGCATATGTTATCAGATTTAACAACCTGTTCTTGAAATTCCAGACCACGGTGATGAGACATACGGATGGCGGCTCCGAAACGGATCTTTCCGGCTCAAGGATATCAGAGAAGCCCCAACACTAGACGGTATGACGTGGGAGGTCAGAGACCCAGGGACACTTTTGAGCGGGCGTTTCCCCAGTACCAAGCAGGGGATCCGCCCTTATCTGCTCATGCCACCCAACACAGACCAGTAACTAACATCACCCAGGCTCCTGGGTTAATTCTGGCTGCTGACGACACCCCCTGCTCCTCTCCTTCCTCTGTTTTTTCCCCTCTTTCACACCGATATGTCCATGTGGTGCTACGAGTTCTGCTAAACAATAGAGAAAGTGATTGGAATGGATGTGTTAGATATGGTCAAATTGTTTTTGAAAACAGTTTTTGTTCAGTTAGATTTTTCGAGTTAATTGCAAAGCCCCTGAGCATGGAATCATCACCACACATGTTGGAGATGTAGAGAAGGGTCCATGGTATACCACAAAACAAGCTCTCACACAATTCATTTTTGGATAATTGAAATTTTGACTTTCAGCTTTGCAGTACTGCTCCAGTAAACATGGCAGGCAGATATTTATTTGCATGGGGTAGGCTTCTTTTGCAGACTGTAGAGTTAATATGCAGCAAGTTCTAGTAGAGAGTGCAGAGCTAAACAATGCAGGATGTTTCAGAGTTCACTTATATGTACCATCTGTGAAGAGACTACAGGGCTGGAACATGCAGTATATTGGTTTTCTCCAGAAGTAGAGCCATTTCTCAGAGCTCAGAGAGACTTTACACTGGTAGCTCACCCTGGAACATGCTATATACGTATTCACTCAGAAGGAGGGGTGGATCTATGGCTGTCTCTAGGCTCCACTCCTAGTAAATATAAATATTCAGCTCTGGGCACCCTGTTGGAACATCCTTCTTCTGTCAGGAGTCTACCCCCAGTGTTCAGCAAACACTCAGTGAACTCAGGTGTGCAGTCATTAAATGTACTGACGTTTTGCCCCTGATTTGTGACTTAAGATTTGTAAGTATTTTAGTAACAAAAATGTAAATAGCTTATGATTGACAGTTAACAAACACAACTCATACTTTATAGTTTTGTCTTTAGAGAAAACCAGATAATTCTGTATTATACATAATATTGCATACATTGTAGAAAAGAGTTTAAAAAAAAGAACACAAAGATTACAACGTGACAAGAACTATGATTACTCACTAAGGAATTTAAGGGTTATGCATCGAACAAAGGATCTGAACTTAAGAACCTCTGCAGAGCATAAAGCTGCACATTTATAAGTAGATATCATTACAGTATGCGTCTACATATAGCAGCATATATGATTGGGTATGTCAGCACCCACTTCATGATATATTGTTTCTGTATACGATGTATTCACAAAGTGGCTAAACAGAGAGAAAATCAATTTGTTATCCTTCTTATGTTGCTGCAGTATAATAATTGTTATCTTTTATTTAATAGCTGCATATTTGGCTTCATTAAAATTATTTCCATTGGCATCAAATGCAAGTTGTAAATGAAATAAGAATACACTTGGATTGTTCACCGTGGACAGTGGTTGCACATATTACAATGTCATTTAAAAAAGTTGCCATATATTTTTTTATCATATCTGCCACATTTTCCCTTTTGAAATAAATGGGAACCTTACCTGAAGTGACATCAAGGTTACCAGGCAAGTTGCCATTTCCATGCTTCAATTTCCTGAAGCGGCACGTTGCATATCCTCTTGACAAGCGAGAGGGTAACATTCCCCTCCCTTCTAACTTCCCTTTCCCCGCACATCCTCTGAACAAGCAGGAATAGTAATTCCCTCCCTTCCTCTAAACCTCCTATCCCCTCACATCTTTCTCTTTCTCACCATCCTTCTGGATTAGTATTCCTATGAACTCTGTTAGTAGGCTCAGTAGAACCCCAGTTCACAGCAGAGTTATAGGAAAAATCCTAATCTGGGATGGGGACTGGTTTTTCGGTTAAAATGGGGTGCTTGGCAGGTATTTTCTTTAACATATTCAGAGCAGGTCTCTAAACTTCTATTGTGAAAAAGTAGATATATTTTTTAACATTACAAAGCAAAAAAGTGGGCTGTACCATTGACTTGCTTTAGTGTTCTATTTTCATTTACTCTTTCTTTTATTCTCCAACTTGGGGCAATAGAATTCAGATCAACTGAACCTTTTTTTTCAAAGACTACTATGTCTTTCCTTAACATTGGTGTTGTTCCACATCTACAGTAATAGTCTTCAATATTCAAGACAGAGGTGCTGATAAGTTCTCCTGCATACTTAATTGGAATTGACACAAAGTAAGCTAAAAAGGGGGAAACCCATATCTTTTTGTGTAGTTCCAGTTGCTGATACTCCTTAACTCATAATATGCACATTGCTATCTTAAATGTATGTTTTTTTGCATGGGAGGCAGAGTTTTGCACTGGTGGAATTTGCATTTCATTTGGATTCTTAATTGAGTGCAATGTATTGGTTTCCATCCATACAGAAACAAACTTACTTACTCCTACATATTTTTCAGAACTATTTTCATATTAATTATATAGATTTCTCATCTTTGAAAACAATATTGGTTCTTTAACTTGTAACAGTAATCACAATGTGTCTTTTTTCTGCATTAGGGAAATTTTGGATTAAAAATTGTCCATAAATCTACTTAGAGGTCAAACTTTATTAATTAGAATTAAGGAGGCCTAGCCAGCACCTTTAAAAAATATCACAGAACCAGTTAGAATTCAATAGCACCAGCCTGTTCTATTATGCAATGCAATGTTTGTAAATACTGCATGGGAAGCAGCCGGTATTATTGAAGTGTCTGCCTGTAGCGCTAGACCTATTTATTATACATATAATATATAGGCATCTATATTTTAAAATAACATTCCAAATGCTTTAGCATTGTAAAGAATATCCAACCCATGGTGCATATAGAGCCCAGTCCAAGATTTTATTTAGTAAATACAAATTCTCAACACATTTCCTTGAAACTATTTTCCTAGGGAAAATCGGATGGAGTTTTTATTGTTCCAGCCAAAGGAAATTCCATCTTTACCATTGTTACCATACTTTTTATTGATCAAACAAGGTCAGATGTTATAAAGTAAACTGTAGAATGTCTACTCCTCTTAACTCCTCTTCTGGACTGCAGGCTTGCCTGAACAGCTCTCGGATCTAAATTAATTCTTCTAATGCACTCTGTTAAAATGGTAAAAGCAAGTTTGTATCGGTGCTTCTTTCCCTTCATGGGAAATGTGGTTTATAGGAATGTTGGTAAACCTAAGGTGGGTTTACATGTGCCAACTGCCAATTCGATTTTTTGTTCGATGTTGTTGACGAACATCGTTCGTTCATTTATCGAATGTAAAATTCGATTTTTTGTTGGTTCATCGCCGATATCGAATGAAAATACATTCCAAATTACGACAGTTAATGTTCGATGACCTTTCTAACGATTTCTAATGATTTTAATGATTTCAAACAAAATGTATCTATCAAACAAATTGGCCATTCTAGATTTTTGTTGAATTAACCAAAAAATTGTTCGTTCTTCCTTGATCGAATGAAAAAATCTACACGTGTAAACCCACCTTTAGATTATATAGATCTGGAAATCTCAATTACCATCCATGCCTTGGATCTTTGGAAGAATTTTTTCTGTTGCCTGGCTGTGGGTCATGAATCTTCACCTTAAAATTTTTCTATTCTGTCAATTTCTCTCCCGAGTACCGGTTTCAGCAATCTCATAAACTTTTTTAAGATTTCTATTTCAATGCACCACATAATTTGCATGACATTAGACAGTGGTTTTCTCTCCCAAATATTAGATGGTAAGGTGAGAATCCTGTACAATCTTTCTTATTGCATGTATAGCAGTTGATATCTGTCTATTCCAATGTCTCTAAATTAAATACAGAGTTAACAGTTCATGAACATGGTGGTCTCATTGTCATGCTCTTATTCAACAGGCTAAAGTTAAACAAATGGCGTAGGAAGCTGCAATGGCAAACCAGGAAATATGTTTCACCTGCAGGGCTATGTAGTATGGCAGAGGTGTTTTAAAACTTGAGAAACATGAGGAATTTGACATTAATTTTGCTCTTCCATTACTTTGCATTTCTTGTGTCACACAGAAGATGGTCCTTTCTAAAATATCTTTATGTCCTGCATCCATTTCCCTTTTACCAAAACCAAAAGAAAAAAAACCAATATATTTTATTAACTTATTATCTTATAATATAAATATAGTCTTTAAGATTTCTATTTCAGGTATTGAGACCTTATCAATGTGTTGCTTGTACTTTGGCACTGCATTCAGTATGTACTTGATCCCATCTTTTTTTCTCTGTGTTTAGAAACTGTGTACTGTCCCTATTTTATCTTTTTTAGTCTGCACTGCTTTACTAAGTTAAAATGTTATATCTGTCTAACACTGTCTTTAACTTTTACAGTTTCTGATCTCCTTCTGAGCCCCTTCAGCACTTTTGCTGTTCTCAGAAATACCCAATACCTGCTGCATTTCATCTTCCCACTGTGCACGGCTTTTTCTTCAGCTCTCCAACTACAATAAACACCTCTCTGACAGGCATTGAACTCAGTTCTTCAACATATCTAAGGCCTGAGTGTTGTAGATGAAAATATAAATGTTCTCACATGTTGCTTAATAGTAATTTTTTTTGTTATAATCTTTTAAGGCTGTTTGATATATATTTGGCTGTTTTGATATATATAGTAGATCTGGGGGGTCTAGTGGGTCACCTTCAAAAGTTACTTCAGACAATGGCTTTTAAACAACCCCCCCCCCCCAAAAAAAAATAAAAACAGGACTAAGCAGCAGCCCGCTCCACGGTCATTCTTCAAATAACAAACATTAAGGTGTCTTAGATTACAGACAAAGTCCCTTTTTCTGGATATTCCCCTACAGTATCTTTTCCAAAGGTAAGAAGTCCAGCTTTCTTCAGATGTCTCTTCAACAAGACCATTACTTCCTTCATTACTTCCCTCCATCATTAGGTCAGCTCACCTCTTTTTATTCTCTTGCTATGTCACAGACAGACACACCCACAGGTACTGGGTGGGCGGAATAGGAAGTCCTCCCATCCTTCCTACCTATTACACAGTCCCTCAAGAAATTTGCAGTCCCAGACTGCCTCTTGATCTGAACTGCTTCCATCCAGCCTTGAAGGTTATCCTTTACCCCAAATATGGTCTTATTTTTAAAGACCGATCCCTGTTGTCCTGTACAATATATATATGTAAATGTTTAATTACCTCTGAGCCCACATGAAGATGGAGATCTCCACAATCCTAAAAAAATATACTTACCTGCACTTCCCTCAACTTAAACACTGCAGTAGTAAGAGTATTGCAAATAACCACTAGACAATTGATTTCAATGGGAGGAAACATATCTCAGTAAGTTTGTATACAGGATATGTTAAATTGAATTATTTACTTGACTGTCACTGGGCTTCTAACTATATTTTGTTTCTGCATTGCAGCAGGTCAGCATCAGATGAGAGGAGTGCCGAGGGACAATTAAAATGTGCTCATTATTGGTGATGAGCAACATAGGCAATATTCGAATTCGCAATATTTCATGAATAATTCTACTAATATTCAATTGGATATTCGCAAAAATATATTCACAATTATAATCGCCTCGCATATCCATAGCCATAAGCATCCCAATGCAGAATATTGTGAATATTCGAAATTGCAAATATGCGCCACCATATTTACTAAATTTGTAAATTCTCAAATAGCCGATATTTGCCTAATATATTCCCAATTTAAATATTCGAGCTCAACACTACTCATTATTTATTTTTGTTAAATAGCATATCATGTGGCTGAGAATATCAATTAGTCCACAAGATGACACTTAAGTAAGTACATTGCGTACTGCTAATCCTAATTAGGCATATAAACATTATTGTAATTTTCTTAAGTAAAACATGTTTGTAATTAATCACTTTGAAGGAAGATAATGCTTTGTTGATGTCAACTGGGTGATGAGGTTAAAACCCTGTAGCGCTAGACTTTTATATTTACATCTGTGCAGAGAAAACAGCATTCAAGATGTATGGGGAGAGGCAGCTTTTTGACCTAATGTTCTTAAGACATATTGTAAAGAAGATACAATCCACAGTGCTTATTAAGTCCAGTCCAATGTTTTATTAACCTTCCTAGCTGCATACATGTACCAAGTTGTTTTTAACAATGCAGTAGGGGCCTTCCCTCCTCCGCCACCTCTCTGGGGTCATCAGTGATGCCGAAGAGGCAGACCTGGATTGGTGAGTCCGACAATATTCAGAATCACCGCTGGCTCTTCTGGAATAGATAAGTATCCCCTAATGTAGCTCAGGGTGAGTTTGTTTTGTAAAACAAGCTTACCTCGAGCCACCTCGAGCCACCGGCTAATGGCAGAGTGAGACACGTCTCCTGTGAGCTCTGCGCTCATACTCCGGTCTGATCTGGACACTGAGCTACCTTTTGAGCATACCTTCCTACCCTCCACAAACAACTTACCATGGGCCAAGAGCCGAGAGACCAGGGAGCCTGCGAAGACCCAGCTGACAGGCGCCCAGACAGCAAAGAAGGGTGTGGAGGGATATTTCACACAGCAGTCAGAGCGGGCAGAGCGGAGGCTAACAGATAAGGCTGCTAGTACACGTGGCCCTAAAGCGCCACCGCCACCCCCAGTGCATGCAGCACATTTCTCCCTAGACAGCCAAGCAGTCCTGAGTCAGCAAACACAGTTAGCACAGTTAACACAGGGAAACGAAGAGCTGAATCCCAGCCTCTCATTTCCACCTCCAGCTGATGAATACTTTACCTCTAGACCTTCAGAGGAAGAGTGGGACTGGAAAGCCCACCTGCGTTCTCTGTCCACCAAGAGTGAATTAGACGCCAGAGTGTACCACTTAGAACACAGCCTTAAGGCTGACATTTTCTCCCTTAGAGCTGACTTGACTCAAATCAGTGCTGACACTCTGGAACTCCAAACTACCTGTGGAACTTTGGCTACATGAATGGAGGACCATCAAATCATCATAGATACTCATTCTGAGCAGATTTATGCCTTATTTTCTATAAATGATGACAATGTCCGCTTGAGGGGTCTACCTGAATATGTAGGCACCGCAGAACTATTCCCCGCAGTAAAACAGATCTTTACCTCTCTTCTGGAGGCACCAGATCAGTACGACCTTGAGATCGACCGGGTACATCGCCTTATGGGGACACACAATGAAGACCCTACAAAGCCTCGGGATGTCATCTGCAGGATCCACTGCTACCGCACTAAAGAAGACATCATGCGTCAGGCTCGCAAATTCCCACAAGTTATGTATCAAGATAACCCTATTCAGCTCCTACAGGATTTATCCAAATACACCCTAGACCAACGTCGCGCATTGCGCCCTCTCCTGGCGGTTCTTCAGGAGCAGAATATCCTTTACTACTGGGGATTCCCCTTTCAACTGAACGTTCGATATGAAGGCAAGATCCATTCCTTGAGGGGTCCAGCTGACCTTCCTCGCCTGCTCCGAAATCTTTGTTTACCAGATGTGCCCTTGCCGGAGTGGCCCACCTACCCTTCGGGGCGCCGAGGGATGAAGCTCTCAACTACTGCCCCCACTCCAGAAGCATGAGGAGCGCCTTACTTGTTTTTCTCTTTATTTTTCCCTGCTTGAGGCGACCCAGACAACATTAAATATTCGTCACATGTTTTTTCTGCAACTGTGACCTCCCGCAAACACTTGGCAGATGCTGACTCTTGACGTACTCTGTATATGGAGGACCTAGACAGCGTGGACTACAGCTCACCCTGGAGGGTCACGTGAGAGTGCAAAAAAATTCTTTTTTCTCTCTCTTCTTTCTTTACATATATTTTATATTATGCTTTGATGACTTTTTCTCTAAAGAGGCTAAGCATTATATGAGATCTGGATATAAGTCTGGATCTATCTCCTTTTTTTTGTCATTATTTTTTCTTTATCTCCCGCATCAATGGGACAGATTGTATATGTTTAGCATGTTTTTCTTTAATACATGGCTTCCATAAGATGCTGGGATTGATTATTGAATTGGTCACATATCAGGATAATACCTCTCTTTGACCATCAGGAATTAGATTTTTATTAGGTTTCGATCTCATTAATGTCAGGAAATAGTGAATAACATTGCCTGTACATATCTGGCACACCCGGCAGGCGCTGAGCTCTAGCCTATGGCCACCACGTCCCTACATAGGTTACTGTCTCTATTGAGACAGTGTGTAAGTAAATCTTACACCTTAGTTAGTTTTTTTTTTTTTTTTCCCTCTTTTTTTTTTCTCTTTTCTTCCTTCCTTCCTTCCTTTTTCTTTCCCTTTCTATCCTTTCCCTCCTACTTCTTACCTTGTGCGTGTGTTGTGTGTACAAGACCTATCCCTGCTACTTGTCCTCTTTGTGGATAATATATCGATCTAAAGCCCCCCATACACCTACCCGTGCAATTTTCATTGGATCTGCCAGAAACTGTGTGGAGTTGTGGCCACCCAGGTGGAGTGCACGGTTATTGGGAGGTTTAGAGAGCTCCTCCTGTTGGTTTTTGGTGGAAACAAAAGTTGATTGTGCGGAAATTGTATGGAAAGATTGTATGGTGTATGGGGGCCTTAAAGGATCTATTGCTGCCTTTAAAATCCACCATGGTAAATGCTTCCTCACCTCCCCAACGTTTGGGGATTGTTACACAAAATTGTAAAGGCCTAAATAATCCCGCCAAGCGTTCACAGCTGCTCAAATCTTTCCACAAAGGCAAAGCTCAAATTTTACTTCTCCAAGAAACCCTTTTTAAAAGTGGACAAGTGCCATCTGGCAGCAATAAATACTTCTCCACCTGGTTCCATAGCACTTGCCCTGAGACCAAAGCTAAGGGGTCCTCTATAGCTTTTCACAGGAATCTTCAGTTTCAGGTACTAGACACAATTATCGATCCTACAGGTCGCTATGTTTTTGTCAAGGCCTCTATCTGGAATGCCACCTATACCATCGCGTCCATTTATCTCTCCAATTACTCTCCGGTAGAAGATGCTATGCACATTCTCTCTAAACTCGCTGATTTCTCTGAAGGCATTGTTTTGGTGGGAGGTGATTTTAATCTAGCCTTAGATCCTAAAATGGATGCTTCCTATGTTAGGTCGTGGGTCGCTTATCGTAAGCTTAATGTGTTGCAACGGACCCTTCATGAGCATAGACTCATGTTTGGCGCACGCTTAACCCCACTACAAAGGATTATACTTTTTTCTCACCAGTCCACCACTTTTTTACAAGAATTGATTAATTGTTTATTAGTCACGAGGTCCTGGGTATGCCCCCTGCCCCTCTATCTCCCCCTGCGTATGGTCGGACCACTCTTCGGTTACATTGTTTT
>CM070040.1:36369366-36379420 GCA_036250615.1 Ptychadena robeensis
TACTGACTCTTTGTGCCTGTAATGCCAGATCATTAGTTTGTCCCTGGGTATATATATATATACACAGGTTTAGGGTATCTTTTTGTATAAATCTTTACTGGCTAGGGCACACCTCCATACAACCGGACCATCCCCCACCTATAGCAATTATTTTTCAGTTATGCTTTAACATTGTTTACCGGCATACGTTGCCCATTTTTGTGTGCATTGCAAAAGGATAAGCGCAATACTCTTTTGGCTAAGATCACAGAATGAACAAGAGAAACTGTAAAGCTGCATCGTGAATCATTCTGAATAATTGCGAACAGGCGTGCATGATGGAAGGCAATAGAATACAGTTAAATCAAATTTTATAAATTTCGAATGTTCCTTTATATATTTGCAAAATTATGGAAATTTGGATATACCATATGCCGCCCAACACTAGTGAATAATGTATTTAAATATTTTTTAATACATTGATGTTTATATTTAAATATTTAAACATAGTTAAGTTCTGAACGGAAGGGATGACACGTAATGAACAATATGTGAAGAGATGTATATGTCTATATGAAACAGATCTGGTCTATACTCATTTATCTCTACTAATAAGTCCCTATATACATGGGATGAAACATGCCAAAGGATGAGATGACCCCCCAAAGGGTGATTGTAGCACTTGTATGCCTACATATTTTATGGATAAGTTATAAAGTTTTCGAGGAATTTTTATCCTGAGTGCCGTTTATTTGATTAAAAAAAATATTTCGGAGAGTCAGGGATTCACCACACATTCATATAACTCGATGAGTACCTTGTTATAATAAACCATATTCATACTGGGTGGGGCTTAGCCATATGATATTAAGAAAAACCAGATGACTGCCCTCACCAATTAGCTCATTGTATTTGCTTTCCCTGGCACTGTCGAGGTTCAGTCACAGCTATCTGAAGTTGACAGGGTGCCCCTCACCACAGAGACCACAGAGCTGCATTCCAAAGCTTCATGTAAGCCACAATTAAAGATTCCAAGGCCCAAGACCGCTTTATTGTGAGGTGGCAAAAGGCTGTGTGGTGGGGATGTGTGCATTTGCTCACCCTTGAGCTGCCACAATTCTGACCAGCTGTCACGCTTCCAACCCCTGACAGCAGCAGTGGATTAAATCTCCAAAGGAGAAGACATAGTAGCTCTAAAGAGAAATGTGATCCACTTACTCTTTCAACGATGTGCACTCTTTAATTGCAAGTCCAAAGAGGACCTTCCTATCTGTACATAACTTTAAATAACCCGTTCTAAACCTCCTCTTCCTACTAAAAGCCCACCCCCATCTAACTATTGATTTTCACTATATGTGGACCATTCCCTCCCAGTCAAGGCCCCCCCCCCCCTACACTCTGTCTTCCGGGTGTGCCTTACTTGTTGTGCTTTTGATCTCTGGCAGTGGCTATCTTTAGTTTTCGAAACACTGCCAATCTTCTGGGAGTTAATGAACTGCATGGCCACCATATATGATTGTTTTCTGAAAACTGAAAACTGATCTTTTGTTTATACATAAATAATGATGTCACCAACATCCTTTTCCCTCAGTCAGTCCACGTTAATATCACTGCTGTTTCTGATCAAAAGGGAAGCAGCTTTGAAGGACAATCAGGATCTCTTATTACTCATTAAACCTTAGTATGGTTAGTTGTTCTCTAAAGTAGTAACGTCACCAGATATACTGTATATGTGGAGCAAAACTAAAATATTTGTTGGTGAGGGGCTCATAGACCCTTATGCTGAAAAGTGACTTCATGCTGCATCATTACTATTTATAATAAAATATATCAGAGTGCTCAGTGTACTTATAAACAACCTTTGGCCTTTCCTAGCTTTGCAATGTGTTGAAAACATCTTCCCTGTCCTGTGTGAACAGTTTAGGGGCTGTGGGGACCACCAATGTTTTTGCAGTCTGTTGTGGCTGCATGTACTGATAATAAAAGTTAAATATACAAGCACCTGAAGGTTTTTGCAATAGATTTCACAGGCTAGTTTAACATTACATTTGTTTTTTCTATAAAGAGGAATATCTTCCATGAGACGTTGTAATACAAAAGTATGAATCACTGAACTTTCTTTAATGATTTCCACAATATTATAATTTCAATATCCCAAACTGATAACTTGCCCCTTCAGTGCACACTGCTGGTGTTCTCTGTGCTAGAAAATTGAGTCAGTCCACGAGGAATGTCCGGCTGGCCAACATTTAATATATTGAGGTTGCAGGTATGTGATCTAAATGTGTCAGGTTGATCTCTTTCTCTGTGGGGTATCAAATCCAATTTAAAAAAGACATGTGTATATCAGCTCCTTTATAGAACATTCTAAAGTTAATTTAAAGATCCAAATCAGTGTCTACCGCACATATAAAGCAATTTATAAAAAAAATGGCATTCACTTTTTAAATCCTTCAAAGTAAATTTGCTGTGACGATGGCAAAATGCTTGACTATAATCATAGCTTAAAATAAGAGGCTCATTAAAAGTTAACACATTCTGATGAGCATTGAAATGGCAGCTATAAGAAAGAGGTAAAACACAATCAATCATCTATTCCATCTCATATTACTCTTAGAGGTCTTTCAATAAGCAAAATGTGCATCTGAAATCGCTGAGTGGCGCCTGCAATTGCAAATTATAGGGCTGTCAGATCACAGCTAAAGTGCAGACATTACCTTTGAAGTACAATTCTTTGCCAATTAAGGATGTTCCCGAGCGCAGTAATGGAATGTTCATTACTTATTTCAAGTCTGTTTTACCCCAGCATGTAGCTCCATGTCTGTCTATAGAATGATTATGGATTTTTCTTCTGTTCTTTTCATTAAATTAGTGTCATAGTGTGATTCCCTGTGCACTAAAGGCATGTGTGCTGTAAATAAGTAAGGGTGGTTTGAAGAAACACTCCATCACCTTTTCTATTTACTCATCAGACGTCACTGCTATGCTGCAAAATAATGCTGGAATAAAAACTTCTTTGGTTTTTATGATGAATAAGAAATCTAAAATCAGCCTGAACATTTAAATGAAACTTACTTAAACACCATATTTTAGGCAATTATTTATAGTTAACACATTGGAACAGTCAGAGAAACAGGACATTGAAATCTGAATTATTTAGGTTTTGCTATGTATTCAGGTTGTATGGCTATAGATCAGCGGTCTCCAACCTTTACTTTAAAATAACAATTGTGCCCCTACTTTCACTAAAGAAAAATAGTATGGAGCCACAAAACATAATACATTCACACTTACTCATGCTGTGCTACCATTTAACACTGTGAGTTAACCAATAATACATTTTTGTCCACACAGTGGAGGGGATGCATGGTCAAGGTTCCCCCTCTCCTGTTCTAGGCAAGTGTCCAGGGTATTTTGGTGAAGGGGATGTGTGACTGGATCCCCCTTTGTGCTACATCAACCTATCCCCCTCTAAAACCTCACACTTCAACCCTCAGTTATTCGGGTACACTTACCAGCACCTGGTGTGTCCATAAGCTGGGGTCTGGTCTCTCTCCCCCCTCTCTCCTGGGTGTTCCTCTTCCATCAGCATCTTGTACTGGGTTGAAGGTAAAAGTTGCAGATGCTTTAGTAGCCATCTTTCTTGGCTGCTAGCACTCTTTTCATTCATACATGCTCTCTTCTTTCCAGCGTTAATGGGCTGGTGGTAGGAGACTCGGTGACAGCCAGGGAACTACAACAAGAGCCACAGGTTTTAGTACCCTGCAATAGATGCATACATACCACTAGGAAGGTCACTGCAAAACCCCTGAACATGGTTTTATCACAAAAATTGCTGAATATGTAGAAAAGGGTTGTGTCTGTGGTAGTTATTACATAAAATATTTTGTATTGTTAAAAAAAAAATTCATATAAAAACAACTTAAGACTTACATCTAGATTACTGACCAAGAAAAATAATTATTATGACCACAATGAAATAAATCATTTTATGTATAAACCTGTTCTGTTTTCCTACTACAGCCAATAGTGTTAATTTTGTTTTGTACAACTGTGCGAAGTATTCAAATCTCAGTACGAATGTTATGAGATACTTCTTAATTGGGATATCTCTCTAATGGAGACAGAGACTGTAACAAATGCACATCTAGCAAGTTTGTTTTTGCTCTACGTGTCTTCCTGCCTTAGTGGTTTCAACATTTTTGCATTTCTGGTCCAGGTGTGAACAAAATAGGAATATTCAAGAGTACCATTACAAACAGAAGTCATTTATTTTTCTCTTTTGTTGCATATACAGTGAATGAAGATAGATCTAAGCTGAACCATAATTGTAGGTATGCTCCATTTCCCTTCAAATTGGCATCAATTCTTCTAAATATACCTGAACATAGATATTGTACGAAATTGTCAGTTAGGTTATTCCAAACAATTGGAAGAAAAAAAAATAGATCTCCTGTGGCTGTAGGCCGCTTTAAATACTGCTGTCTCTTAACGTAATCCCCAAATATTCTGAACAATGCTGACATCAGGCTCTATACATGACATCCAGGAATGTTTGTTTTTCGTTATGTTATAGATAGTACTTTGTTTGCTCTTGTTGTCCAGCTGCAATACATTTGGATCCATTTAGACCCTTACCTGATGGTATTGCATGATAGAAGGTGGTTCTATCTCCCTCTTCATTTAGGGCACCATTAATCCTAACCAAATACCCAATTCTATTTGCTGAAATACAGCCCGTAGCTTATACAAATGCTATGATCAAATATTAAAATCCAGAGCCGCTACATAGTTGAGTAGCTTGGCCTTGTTTACAAACTTTTCTGAACAGACTTTTCTGAACATAAGATAGATGAACCCGGGTCCCACGAGTTTCAGACAGATTTTAACAGAAGGTTCTGTTGGACATTTTTCAATCCATGTGGATTTGCAGTATCACTTGTGAGAAAAAAAAATCACTTTTTCCACAACATCCCATAATGACAACATGAAAAAAAGTTTTTTGGGGGCCGATTGAGAAAGCACATATACACAGCCTTTGCCATTAAGCTCAATATTAAGCTCAGGTGCATCCTGTTTGCCCTGATCAGCTTAAGTGGAGTCTACCTGTGGTAAATTCAGTTGATTGGACATGATTTGTAAAGGCGCACACTGCACACTAAAGTTGACATGTCATGTCAGAGCACAAACCAAGCATGAAGTCAAAGGAATCATCTGTAGACCTCTGAGACAGGATTGTCTCTAGCTAAAAATCTGTGAAAGGTTACAAAAACATTTCAACTTTTTTGAAGGTGAGCATTGTGGCCTTCATTATCTCTTAGTGTTCCTCTGTGGAGAGAGGAGAACTGTTCAGAAGTACAACCATCTCAGCAATCCAGTCTGTATGGTAGTGTGGCCGCTCCTTGATAAAAGGCATATGGCAGCCCACATGAAGATTGCCAAAAGGCACCTATGGACTCTCAGACTATGAGAAACAAAATTCTCTGAGATTGTCATGAGACAAAGATTGAACTCTTTGGTGTGAGCGCCAGGTGTCACATTTGGAGAAAACCAGGCAACTTTGTTTGTTTGTTGTCCTTAAGTGGCCCAGACAGAGCCCAGACATGAATCCGATTCATAAGAAGGCTATGCACTGATGCTTTTCAACCAACCTGATGGAGCTTGGGTGGTGCTGCAAAGAAGAATGGGTGAAACTGGCCAGGGATAGGTGTGCCAAGCTTGTGGCATCATATTCAAAAATACTTGAGGCTGTAATTGCTGCCAAAGGTGCATCAACAAAGTATCAACCCCCGTAGCACGTAGTAAAATGTACTCTGCTGGAAATTCCCACCCTCCCCCTGCCTCTGTCCACATCGCTGGCATCATCAATGAAGCCAGTGACGTGGGCTGAGAGACTGACACCCCTCTATTAACATGGAGGTCTATGGCGCACCCCCTGCCCCTTTCGCATCACTGTGACGCTATCGGGGCGGTGCCTGCAACCCGGAAATGCTGTGGCGATATAGAGTAGACAGCTTTCCGAGGATGTGGGGAGGTCATGTGAGCCCAGCTCGTCCGGAGTTTGTTTAGCTGGGTTTGTCAAGACTGCTAGGAAGGTTAAGCAAAGGCTGTGAATACTTATGTATATTTTTTTATTTTTAATAAATTTGCCAACATAATAAGGCTGTAACATAGCAAAATGTGGAAAAAGTGATGTGCTGTGAATACTTTCCAGATGCACTGTAGTTTCTCCACTTTGTCATGTATAAACACCCTATTAAAATTCCTAAACCTTTGCTCTTATAGTTTTTCAGCACTGTATATAATCTGTCAATACAAATGACCACTCTTATTTCAATTATGCTGCATGGAAGTTTGTCAAGCTTTAATGCAGTTCAACTTCAAATCAGCACAAATTGCATTTAGCTTGATGAGTCAGTAAAGGGTTTTTTAAGTGTCCTTTACTTTATTAAACTAAAGGCTGTCAACGCTGCTGGGTTATAGCTGTAATGACTGAGCTTTGAAGTGCTGTACACATATCATAGTGACAAGACAAAGTCCAACTTGTTTTACTGATATCAATATTATCATAAAACTGTCAGCAATGACATTTTACAAAAAGTAGCACAAGGGGGCTCTGAGCAGAATGGTAAAATGTGCAAAAATACAATTTTTTGTTTTGATACGGTAAAAAGCTTTCTGTATTAAAGTGGAACTCCAGATGACTGGAACATTAGAATAAATATTTATTGTGGGAAGGCATGGGGAGGAATCCAGGGGTGTTTTGGTTGAATTAAAATGTAATTATCATTTCCTTATATACACAACTTACACTGTAAAATAACTAAAAATTCAAGAATATCTAAAGCCAAAACATAACTTACCTCTGTGTGCATGTGGATATTGTTAATATTGTAGTAGACACTTAGTATTAAAGTGTTATAGCTATAAAGAGCTATTTATTTACTGTGCCATTCCAAACATGTTTATATATAAATATATTATATTTACCAATTGTCTCTATTATCTCGCAGACCATAGTATAAGACACTCTGTGAGAACATTATTTGAAATATGTTGGAATATACAATTTATTAGAGAATATTTTTGATAGGCCAAACCCCATTACATATGTATTATGCAGGAACATTTGTACTATCCAATATCCTTTTTAGTTTACTTCACTGCTCCCACACTTATCTGCAGATAATTACTAGAACAGATACAAGATCATATTTAAGCAGCACATTTTAATAAATACATTTTGTGCGTTTTGCCACAGGCTGCCTAGCAAGCATTACTCTATCACAGTATTGATGCTTGAATAACAAATCTCATCGGATGATGTATTGTATTTATGTGCAGACAAAATGAGAATGACAAAAACAAAGTCTAATTACTTTTTGAAAGTGTAAACACTTTGTTGTAAGCATAAGACAATCTATAATGCAGTAGAACGTGATATTTGTCCTCATTGTAGTCCTGTCAGATAAATGCATTTTGTTCTGATGTAATTCTTTCTTTTTAGGAAAATCATGTTATGTTACAGACTGGTAGTGAATGGGAAATTGCATTACCATGGCACTGTGGTCCTTTTCTCTTTAAAAATAAAACTGTTTCTAGTTTACAATAAAGAAATGTCTTATTAGGCATGGGGGAAAATAAAAATCTGACACAATGCATATATTGCACTAATGGAAGAATATAGATTTTTTTTTGACTAGCAGATTTTGTGAGTTCATTTCAAAGCCCCTGAATATGGTATCATCACCAACATTGCTTAAAATATAGAGAAGGTATAGCACATGTAGCTTTAGCAGAAATTAAGTAAAAGAAATAAGTAAAATGTTTCCCTAAAAAACTTTAATTTCACTATGAACCTCATATTTGCAAAAACAACAACCCATTGTTAGAAAATTTGTTTTTTTTCTCACAAAATCAGCTAATCAAAAACATTTGACCATCTCTAATATATGTAGCATTAAGAAAAGAAAGTGCAGAAGAAAGTAAATCACAATTTAACAAAAATAAGAAAAAAGATATCAAACAAAACAAACAATTAACAATGGCCATAGCTAAGCACAAAAATCAAATGTAAAGTTCTTAACATGCAAGTATATATTCATAGGAGAAGACAGTTTCCATGCTGATTAACTCTATATTGGCGGGGGATGTGATAGTCCATATTGCAGCGCATTCGCAGAAGTACGAGACGGTATAGTCCATCAAGCAGGCACATCTATGCTAGTAAGTATATAGTCATGGGTTTCGCACCATATTTCAGAGATCATGAATTTACGAATCGTCTGATATCCCACATTGAGGCAATCTACCAGGTTGTCTGAATGAAACTGATTGTTCCAATTTGGGGCACAAGAGGACTCAGTTTCATGAAGCTATCCCTAACATATGGGCCCAGTGCCGAAAGGCCATGTATAGGTGAGGCCATAAGAGTATCAAAACGTGAGTGTGAAAATAAAAAACAGAAGTTCGAAGGTAGGGAAGTACAGTACTCTGAGAGGTGCATTTAGCAGAGAGTATTAATAGATGTCTGTGCAATGTTATGCTTAGAGTACAGTGAGGTTCATGTCTTCAGGTTTACAGGTATTTGGGTCAAATAAGTCCTTTATGGTTGGGATCCCTTTTTCAGACCATGTGTGGAAAGTTGATTGTAGTACACCTGCTGGAAACCTGGGGTTACTAATGACCGGTAAGTACTTCAATGTATTTGGTAAATTCAGTGCTATTCTGACTTTTTTAAAGGCCAACGTAATATCTCCTATGAGTTTATTGCCTTTTAGCAGTTTGGTCCGTTTAATTTTTTAAATTACATAATTCTCGCCCTATGGAATTAGTAAACAGGTGACCAATTATATAGGGTTAAAAAAGGACATTGTTAAATTAATTTTATTTAAAAAGGAATTGATAAATAAAAATTAATAGATGTATTATAAACATGGATTTTTCAAGTAGAAATTTAGAATTCGAAAAATGTACTTAAAATTTTAAAATCCACCGGGGTGGTCGAAACTTTGCAGTAGAAACAAATTTTTACCCAGGGAGTGGAGATAAAAAAAAACTGAATTCTGCAGAATTCAACAATCCCTACTCCTAAGGACTCTAGTATGGGCTCATTAGTATGCTTACAGCTAGAGTAATCAAGATGTCTATTTTTTGGAAGCTTTCCTTTGGTTAGTTCTTACAAAAGCAGTCCTTTAAAGCAGGGCTGCCATCAGGGGACTCCTGGCCCGGTCAGCTAGGGGGGCCTGGCGGTGAGCACTTAGGGGCCCCCGACGTGCTTCCTGATCAGCAGTCCTCTGCTCACAGCACCCTCTGCTCTGCTCACTCTCACAGTGGCAGTCCGGCGGGAACACAGTGAGAGTGAGCAGAGGACTGCCGATCCGATCAGGATGGCGATTCCCCCCCCCCCGATCGACAAGTCTTGTCATGGGGCCCGGACATTTTTGCTGTACTGGGCCCCATGGTTTCTGATGGCAGCCCTGCTTTAAAGTACTCAATGTAGGAAAGACCACATCTGCACTGACAATAAATTGGTATCATAGCCTCCTCTCATAGCCTTCTCTCAGGAACCATGGGCCCACTGTGCCACCGGGCAAGTGTAGACCAAGGCACAGTTTCCAAACAGTCCCCGATTTTCACCAGAGCACCCCGTAAAGAGTGATGATTGTAGCCCTAAGCTTCACTCACTGGCAATGCCTGTGAGCAGAAAAGTCCAAAATGAGGTAAGAAATTGGCAGACAGGGGCATGGTCAAATGGGCAGGCAGGAAGTCAAGGCAGGCAGCAACAGAGAATTCAAGATGGTCCAAGGGTCTGTAACAAAGTAGTAAACAGAATCTGGGTAGAAGAAACTAGTAATGACGAGCAGCATAGGCAATATTTGAATTCACAACATTTTGCTAATTATTCTCCAAATATTCTAAAGTTAGTTAAAAAATTCAAGATCTTCTGTTTACTTTTTGCGAATATCTGCACTTTTACATGCAAATATATCACAATGTCACAGCGACATTGAACTCACTCAGCGACTACTACTATATTCATGATCTTTGCAAATTCTCTGTTACGGCTCACCCC
>CM070040.1:36414868-36426123 GCA_036250615.1 Ptychadena robeensis
GCGGGGGGTCAATCATGCTTTGGGGCCGTTTTGCTTCTGCAGGTACAGGGAAGCTTCAGCATGTGCTGTTATAACTAGAAAAGGATGTTGAACTAAGAATGAATGTCACTTGGGGGTTGAATATAACTGATAATGATGTGAGCACAGAAAATACATTTGTGGTTATTTTATAATTAATGTTATGTTATATTTGTCTGACTTACATGTGCCCCGCTGATTTAATTGTAAACAAGATGACTGAAATGATCAAAATCAATGTCAAAATGGCCAAAGCACTCAATTTCAGTGGGGGTTGAATAATTTTGAACACAACTGTATATGCCCATAGTGCAAACGCAATACACGTAAGTACCGGATGCTGTTGTAAAAAAAATGTGCAATTATATTATTCACAATCAACACTACCAAAAAACATAAATGTTAACCTATATATTCTTTCCATTTGAAATGCCTTTTATAATTAACTTTATATTCTTAACTTACCCTCAGTCCTTCTCAACCGTGGACATAATATCATTATTTTTCTAGGTAGAATCTTAAAATGCCATAGTTGGCAATGTAAGCATATTCTCCCAAGATTTGGTCTGCTCTGTGCTTTACTGGAGTATAACTGAAAGGCTGCTGGCTTCATTCTTGCCTAGGCATTGAACATGGAAGGGAAAAATAAGTTAAGTATTGATCTAATATTAACAGGAAGATTTCAGCAGAGGTGGGACCCAGTTACTGACAGTGAACCTTGCATTTATAATGGATACTCATTGAAAGTTTCAAATGAACTGTCTTTTATTTTCAGATTTATGGTCCCCAAAGTTACTGCCTAACTTGCTTTGAGCTATCCCTGACTTAAAGTATTTAGTAACTGCTCTTTTCCCGCTAATAAGACTTAAAAATTCTACCACAACTACTATATGGCGGTATGGGCAGCTGTAAGCTTGGCTTTGAGGTAGGATAAAGAAATCTCGAGTAGCCAGGTTAAATAACAGAAAAAAGTTGGACTAGGAACGTATTAAGGAGCAAACATACTAGCAATTGGTGAAAAATAGAACAGGCATAGTGACTTATTTTGGGCTGCTGGTTTAGTCTCACCCTTTGTTGGGGGTGAGTATAACTAACCCAGCAACCTGTTGCAGCTGTAGGCCTGTGGAGCAATTCAACTTCACCATCTCTACGCAGTGATGTATTGCATGTGTCTCGATCCTTCTCCTGGGGCCTATGGAAAGCCAGAAGTAGTTTGGCCACTGTCAACTGACCCTCGGGTGTTAGAAGATGTGGTAGTGATTGGTACACACGTAAAAAAGGCTTAATTTATTATGGTGCAAAAAAATATTTATATTAAGGTCATCGAAAAAAACTCAGGTGTCAGGTAAAACATCAACGCATCAAACGCCAAACGGTCACTTCTTCAGGATATGTTGGTGGGGACTGTAGAAATCAAATTGTACACTTACAAGGAGTTGGCACTACGTGGCATACGCAAGACATAGTGAGGAGATATCTCTATGTGAAACTGTTGGTTACACAATGCATTATCATTTATATACACTATGTGGAGGTAAAAGATCTTTCTGTATATAAATCTGGGTGTGAATTATAGGGATAAGACAATGACACATCACACAATAGTCTGTTAATAATTGGTATAAGTAAAGCCAGTTGATGGAAAAACATGAAATACAACTACAATAGACATTTAATATACTTTTATACATGTGAATAAAGAATATTTTGAATTCAGAATTTTTCAAACTGTCATTAGAATTAAATAATATAATGCAATTGCAAAAATATATAGCAGTGTTGATATCCATACAAAAAAGATAT
Source organism: Ptychadena robeensis (assembly GCA_036250615.1). Taxonomy (NCBI): domain Eukaryota; kingdom Metazoa; phylum Chordata; class Amphibia; order Anura; family Ptychadenidae; genus Ptychadena; species Ptychadena robeensis. The sequence continues at coordinate 36,416,690 of CM070040.1, forward strand.
AGCAGGGTCTGTAATTACAGGAAAAAATCGTACTTCTTGAGCTGGTGCCCAGTGCTTTTTAACAGAGGAGAATGAAGTACCATTATTCCGGGTAATTACACATCCCTAAAGTGTCTAAATTTACTTATAACACTGGGGAAACCAATGAACCTACTGATTGCAAATTAACAAAAGACAGTCTCTTAAAGTGGAGTCAAACTAGGAACTTTAACACAAATTTACAAAAAGTATTCTCTTCGGACCTCGCTATACAAGCTTGGTTAAGCCATTTAAATTGTGCAAGTTTTCCTGTTTAAAACTGAATTTTCATTAGGTAGATGAGCAAAATATGGACCACAATGGCCATATGTAACATAGATAAGCAAAATAATATTAAGCATTGAATGAACTGTTCAGGGAAACAGTCTCTAAGCTTATCTAATATGGTGCAGGCTATTTGGTAAAAATAATTAATAATATAATTTAGAAATACAGTAAACACAGTATAATTTATTGAAAAAACCCCACACAACATGGAAAAGGCATGATATGTGTTAATATATAGTATATCTACAATCGACAAAGCAACTGGACATGCTAAAGATTTCCTAGCTTATCATACAACTGACTTTCTCAGCTGATGAATCCATTAGGATGACTTGGAAAATTACATCAAGAAAACTCCAGTTGCTTTATATGCATATGTTATGTTATATTTTATATGCCTATATACATATGTTATATGTTTACTGCATGAACACTATGAAATGACGAGTGAGTTCTAAATACCTCTTCATATACTGCCATTGTGGAGAAGAATTGTTCTTAGTATTATTTTGACAACAATATCTGCATAAAAAATATTAGTAGTTGTAAAGTAACAGTAAAATAGACATTTTCTTGAAGGTGCTGCAACACAGAAATAGCATTGTTTGCTGCTGCAAAGCAAAGAAGGGTTAAAATTTTCTGTGTGTGTGAACATGATTCAGCATTAATGAAATGCAGCAATTACAGTATATTGCAGTTGGATGAAAGGTCGTCTGGCTCCAATGTGAAAAAATACAACAATTCGCATAAATATTAAATTCACTGAAATGTTAAGGGAAATACATTGATTATCATGTTACCATTGCACGAGTTAAGGTTTGGAATGTTAAATAAGAAAGTCAACAGTCAGTTTTTAATAATGATAATAATCATATGTTGGTGGCATAAAAAAGTGTCTATGATGCCTGTGGGTGGATAAGGGCTAACCCAACTGGTCAGATTCCGCACAAGAATTGCTAATAACACTTGAAGCTGTTTAACCTTCTGGGCATACATGGTGCGCTTTTGTAAAAAAGCACGCCATGGGCGATTGCGGCATACAACATTAAATGCTGCTGCAATTTTCTGCTCTCCGGGAGGTCCTGAACATGGCACAGGCGTCACCGGTGACATAGGAGGTGTGCTCTGAAAAAGCAACACCCCTCCATTTATATGGAGGTCAATGGCATTGTCTACCCCCATCCCTCCAGGGTCATATCTGACGTCATGGAGGTGGGCATGCATGAAGGAATTTGGTGGACAGGGGAGTTTCTAATAAAACTCACTGGAGTTAACTAAAAGAAAACTCACGGTTAAGAGATGTAGGTTTCAAGAGGACTACATAACCACATACAATATATGGTGCCCATGATTACCCCTGTTCACTGTGCAAAGCATTAGAAAATTGAGCATTAGATCTGGACCATGTAGCAACTAGAGATGGTGGAATTAAGACTAGCTCGATTTGTGAGTGAATAGAAAAGCCCCTTCACACAGTATAATAACCAATTATCAAAGATGTAGAGAACAGTTGTAGGAACATTACAAAAAAGAAAGTATTGCTCTAGAACATATAGTTTTTAAACCAAGTGCAATTTTTTTTACTCAAATTGATTTATGCAAAATTTGTATTTCCTTTTAAACAAATCCATATGGATTGATGCCTATACATTTTGTACTTAATGTCAGCATGCATCATTATTCACATCAATGCATATTGATAGACAGATGGAAATGTAGAAACATTGAAGATAGATATAGACAAAGTAACTTATTTCAGACATATGCAAAAAGTGAGAAAAAAATTCTGGGTAGTGATTAGTGTTGAGCGAGAATATTCGAAATTCGAATATATTCGTCAAATATCCGCCATTCGAGAATTTGCAATATTTCGCAAATGTGCGCACAGATATTCGCAATGGTGGATATTCGTCATATTATGCTTCAACATTTTTTACCGGCATACATTGCGTATATGTGTGCGCATTGCGAATGGATATGCGCAATACACACTTTGCTCATGCTGGCAGAGATCACAGAATAAGGAAGAGAAGCTGTAAAGCTGCATTACGAATCTTTGCAAATTATTGCGCACGGGCATGCGCAATGTCAGGCAATAGAATACAGATGAATTTTATAAATTTGGAACATTTCTTTGTTTATTCGCCAAATTACGTGAATTCGAATATACCATATGCTGCTCAACACTAGTAGTGATGAGCAAGCACCGCCAGTGTTCGGTACAAGCGCATCGCGATATTCCTGTGTTCTATTGAGCACCCAAACCCAAATGTAAGTCAATGGGAGACAACCAGGCACCCCCTGCTTGGATGAGGGGAGGGTTTCTGGTTTATGGATGCATCTTGAACTCACAAATCTCTGCTAGGATCCATTTTCTTGTAGTTGTACGCATCTTTTGAACACTGAAAAAAAAAATTTTTTACAGGAAAAAGGACAGCTGGTGCTCTAAAAATTAATACGGCAGTGCCAGAAGTTGAGCTAAAGCTCTAAAACATCATTCGGCAGTGCCTGAGGTCGAACTGACGCTCTAAAACATCATGTGGAAGTGCCAGAAGTTGAGCTGGCTCTCTCAAACATTGGATGGCATTGGCTGCTGTTGAGCTGATGCTCTCAAACATTGGATGGCAGTTCCTGCTGGTGAGCTGACACTCAAACATTGGATGGCATAGGCTGCCGTTGAAAATCACACTTTCATACATTGGGTGGCATTGGCTGCCGGTGAGCTGAAATCCATTATAAAGAGATATTGCCTTGATTAGCTCAGCTCCTCTAATGGAGTGGAGAAATCTGGAGCAATCCAGGCCTTGTTCATTTTGATAAGTCAACCTGTCAGCATTGCCAGTGGACAAGCGGATACGCTTATCTGTTATAATGCCACCAGCAGCACTGAATACATGCTCAGATACAATGCTTGCGGCAGGGCAGGCCAGTACCTTTGAGGCATAGAGTGCAAGTTCATGCCACATGTCCAGCTTGTACACCCAGTAGTTGTGCGACACTGAGGGATCATTTAAGACGGTGATACGGTCTGCCATGTATTCCTTCACCATCTTCCAAAATTCTATCCTTACTGGGACATGTGTCAGGGTGAAGTTGCTGGCGGGGTGTCATGAAACTGTCCCATGCCTTGGGTAATGTTTCTCTGCCCTTGTAGAACTGCAGTGTGTTACCCTTGTTTCCCTTCCCTCAGTTGCTCAAGGAAGTACACACTTTGCCAGCCGCATTGTCAGATGGAAAACTTTGGAGCAACTATTATTGCTCTATTATTCACGAAAATTGCGAATTCTAGTATTGCCTATGCTGCTCATCACTATGACAGAGACACAACAGGCCTGGCATAAGTCAGGAGCTGAATACCTGTTACAGAACAACAGTGAATATGTCCCAGAAAACAACAGTGTACCTTGAAAGTGGCCAACTGAATGTCAGTGAACAATGAATTCCTGTTACAGAACAAGAGTGCATATGTCCCCCAAACCATCAGTGGACCTTGAAAGTGTCCAAATGTCAGTGAATGATAAATCCCTGTCCCCCAAAACAACACTGGACCTTGATAGTGGCCAGATGGATGTAGCCATAAGTCCTTAAAAGGTCCTTTTGGGTCTGTGATTTAGATCCCTGCCTATCTGCCGCCTCTCCCTATCTGTGTGCCGAGTGGGGGTATTTAGGTGCTAAATAGCACCTGACCATGTGTTTTCCCCATCCAATCACTGTAAGGCCAGTAGCTAAGATGGCTGCTGGAATTACAGCGAGGGCAGCAGTTAGCTGCCCATCCATTGGATGTTTCCCACCAGTGCAATAAGCGGGGCAGAGATACGAACATGGTAGCTGAGCAATGCACAGAAGAGGGCATTACTCATTCTATTTCAGTAGGAAATACAATGTTTTCTATTGGAATGCTGATGTAATAACAGTCGGCAGACTTACTTCGGTTGCAGAAAATACACTGCAATTGTTTATCTTAATACCTACAGAATACAGAAAAGAACTGTAATAATTTGATAAAATATTTTAAATGCATATTGATGACCTACAGTGGCTACTAGAGGTACTTTTTAGCCAAGTTCTTCACTTGGTTCGGTGCCAGATATTTCTGTGATCTGTTGTTAACTAAACTGAGCAAGAATATAAACGCAATACTTTTGGGTTTTGCTCCCATTTTGTATAAACTGGATTCAACGATCTGAAACATTTTCTACATATACAAAAGACCTATTATTCTCAAATATTGTTCACAAATCTATCTTAATTAATTTTGCCCGACCGACCAATGTGGTCGGTAGATTAATCAGATCGGGAATTATGTACCCGACCGATCCCGATTTCTCAAAATCGGACGAAAAATCGGTCGGGACCGCTTCGGACCTGTCCGTAAATTTTTGGTCGATCTGCTGTTAATAAATAGGGTCGGGCTGATGGATCGGTGATAATTCGAATTCCGATTTTTCGTGCCAGCCGACCGACCAACCATAACATTTTAGGTGAAAATCGGGTGACAGGATCGGACGAAAAATCGGTCGGGAGAATAATCGGAACGTGTATGGGGGGCTTAAATCTGTGTTAATGAGCACTTATCCTTTGCTGAGATAATTCATCCCACCTCACAGGTGTGGCATATCAAGGTGCTGATTAGACAGCATGAATATTGCAGAGGTGTGGCTAAGATTGCCCACAATAAAAGGCCACTCGGAAATGTGCCTTTGGGTTATGTTGCCAATGTTAACAATCTGACTCTCAAGATGGAAAGGCTTCCTTTTACCTTATTTGTTAAAAAAGACATCTAGCCGTGCTCAGTCATATACTGCTGAAGCAGTCCCATGGAGACTGCTGGTGCAACAGTATTGATATGGTGGTTCTGCTGCTTGTCTATGGGGAGCAGTGGGGTTGATGCAGAAATACAAAGGGCCAGTGCCCAGTTTCCTTATAAGAGATCAAGAAGTTATTAGGATTACCAAAACTAATGAAGGCAGAGGAGGCGAGTGTCTAGATTAGAGTGGAAGCAGCCCCAATCCACATGATTAAGTCTGGCTGGGATTGGTAGGCTATGCAAGATATATTTTTGCAAGAGGTTATGCAGACTGTCAGCTTTAGTTTGAGGGTATTTACATCCAAATCAGGTGAACAGTGTAGGAATAACAACAGTTTGTATATGTGCCTCTCACTTGTTAAGGGACCAAAAGTAATGGGACAATTGGCATCTTAGCGGTACCATGGTCAGGTATGTAATATTCCCTCATTTTCAATTGAAATTAAAGCAATTAAAACAGGCAGATAAAAGGTCCAGAGATCATTTCAAGTGTGCTATTGGCACTTGGAATCTGTTGATGTCAACTCTCAAGATACAAAGAGCTGTCACTATCAGTAAAGCTAACCATCAATAGGCTGAAAAACAAAACAAACCCAACAGAGAGATATCAAAAACATTAGGTGTGGCCAAAACAACAGTTTTTTCAATATTCTTAAAAAGAAAGAAGGCACCAGTGAGCTCAGCAACACCCAAAGAGACCCAGAAGACCACGGAAAACAACTGTGGTGGAATACATAGGGTTTACCACAAGATGTAAACCATTGGCGTGCCTCAAAAACAGGAAGGCCAGATTAGTGTTTGCCAAAGAACATCTAAAAAGGCATTCACAGTTCTGGAACAACATCCTATGGACAGATAAGACCAAGATAAATTTGTACCAGAGTAATGGGAAGAGAAGAGTATGGAGAAGGAAAGGAACTGCTCATGATCCTAAGCATACCACCTCATCAGTGAAGCATGGTGGTGGTAGTGTCATGGCGTGGGCATGTATGGCTGCCAATATCTGCTCATATTCAGCCAAATGCTTTCGAAAGAAGGGTAATGTTATGCAATGGCCAGTTCAATCACCTGACCTGAATCCCATTGGGCATGCATTTCACTTGCTGAAGACAAAACTGAAGGAAAAATGCCCCAAGAACAAGCAGCAACTAAAAAAAGTTGCAGTAGAGTCCTGGCAGAATATCACCAGGGATAAAATACAGTGTTTAGTGATTCCTATGCGTTTCAGACTTCAGGCTGTAATTGACTGCAAAGTATTTGCAACCAAGTATTAGAAATTCCTACAACGTTCACCTGATTTGGATGTAAATACCTTCAACTTAAAGCTGACAGTTACGGCACATTGTGTTGGTTTCCACATCTATTGTGGTGGTGTATAGAGCCAAAATGTTAGGATTGTGTCAACGTCCTAATATTTATGGACCTGACTATATATATATATCCATTAAGTTTATAAATGTACTCATATGGTTAAGAACTTACATCACATTTCTCCAGAAGCCAGTGGGGGCAGGGTCAGTGTACCCTGTTATGAGATAACAAGCTAGGCATTTCGCCTTTACAATTGCTAACGGAACAAATAATTTGTACAATGTAAAAATTGTAGAACATGAACAAAAGGAGGTAGAGTCAACAAAATTACTGAATAATCATAGGTTATATTATTGTCTAATGCTAGCCATACACATGCCGATAAGCGGCCGATTTTTAACCTGACCGACGGGCGTGCGTGCTCGCGCCATTGGTCAGGTTAAAAATCGGCATGTGCCCACATGGGGCGACAGATCCCAGTCGCCCCACTGCTCGGCCGGCCAGAGAACGGACATGTCCGTATTCTCTGGCCGATGCAAGCTGATGCCATAAGCCTCAATGAAGACCGGCGTCTTCATTGAAGCTTATGGCCGGCACACAAAGGGTGCCAGCCGACTGAAGGGGCCCCATAATGCACCGGGGTGCAAACGTGATGATGTCATCACGTTTGCACTCCAGTGCATATCGGAGTAGGTCTGTCTGACCTACTCGGGCTGTGTATGGCAGCCTTAAGCATTTTTCTGTGTTACAAGAATGTATGGTATCTCAGTCCCAGACTCAAATCTGATATGGCCAGTAATCAGTGTGTCCCTCATTTAGCATATCAAAGGCAGGATGGGGCACACTGTAAGCAGTTAGACAACATTCAGGGTGGTCCATGCTTTGGGTGGGGGTTGGGACAAGTAGTTATAAGCTGGAAGGAACTGAGAAGACTCTCTCTCGCTTCCTAGACCCCGGTGAATGAAGATGGCAGGAGCAAGCTTCTTTTGGAATGATTACATGGCAAAATAAATATATTCTTGCCTCTACATGACTCTGTCTGAGCCAAATATGCGGCATTGGGTGCTATATAGCACACAATGACCTGTTCTGGCCAGTCAATCACTGTAATGTCAGCACCTAACATGGCTACTGGCATTACAGTAAGGGCAGTAGTTTCCTGACCCTGATTGCCGGCCTACAACCAGTGCTGGGTGCAGACCTGAACATAGACATGAACATGGCGAGGTGCTCGTCCGAGTAGTGTGGAGCGCTGAGCATAGGAATGCTCGAACGGAACGCGATTTGACAGAGCATGTTTGCTTATTTATAGAGAGGAACTAAATTTTTTTTTTTTTTTTTACATATTGACTTATTTAAGAGGTCCATACATAATAAACAGGATTTCATGGGCAGGTATGGTCAATTCCTTCATTATATCATTATCAATTAATCAGATAAAAGGCCTGAAGTTGATTTAAAGGGTGGTGCTTGTTGTGGTGAATCAGCTCAAACGGTGCTCTCACAGCATAAATCCACACGTTTGTATCCTTTTAAGGGCTCCTGCCCATGTTTATTTGAGCACACAATCCAAATGAAGGGTTACCCTGGCAGGGGTTAATAGACATACAAATGAACAAAAGTAACTTGAAAATGCCAAGCCTCCTGGCTTGGCACCGATTAACAACAGTTCTTTCCTCAGGAATCCTTAATGGCCTGTCTCCTAGCAGCCATCGGCATAGGGCCACACACTCCCTGTGTTTGCTGCGCCCAGCAGCACGGTCTCCTACCTCATTTGGGAGCCATGAGTGAGTGGTCCCAGCTCCTTTTGTGGAGACACACCCAGCCATCTCGTTAGGGTCTAGCAGGTGTATCTTGCTGGATACACATTAGCAGACCCCTTCACTGCCGCATATGGACCACTTTCCACTAAGATACCTGTATGGCTTTTTTCTGGTATGTTTCCAGGAGCGGTGTCCAACATTTTTAGTCCTATTCTTGTAGCCCCTACTAGGGACAGGAGTTTAAGGAGTTAATTGTTTAGGAGGGAAAACTTGGTGTCACAGACAGGTGCAGCTGAGGCTGCCTGTCAGTATAGACCTTGGCTCTCTGCCAAGGTCTGTGAATGTATCATTTTGTGCGCTCCTCTGCCTGATTTCTGAGAGGCCAAGGGAAATTGCGCCTTTTCAGAGAATGGGAGGGGAGAAGTTGATAAAAGTGCTATAGACAGTATGTGAAGTCAGTCCTTGCCCAGGGAGCTCCATTGATTGCGCCCTGGGAGTAATGTGATAGCGATGGGTTGGTGATGTGATGTGCCTAGCTGGGGACCAGAGAAGACAGGGGATCTGAGTCTGGGGCGTCCAACTAGAAGGGAGGATCGGTTACCTTGTCTGCGGAAGGGTAAAGGTCTCCAGAGCAGCAGCATTCGAGGACAATCTCCAGGAGCTAAAGGGGAACTCTATCCAGGTTCTGAGGCAGACGGATCAGTGGCAGTGAGGTCTGATTCCAAAAGATTCCCCAGGAGAATTAGTCAGGACGGTGCTGTGCTCGTGTTTATTGAGAGGAAGAAGCTGCCTAGGGGAAGCTAGGCCAGAATCTACTGTGTGCTTGTGTGCTATTGAGGAGAAGAAGCTGCCAAGAGAGGAGCTAGGACCTCAGTCGCTGGAACAGCCTTGTCCCCAACCCTCCTTCCACTTGACTTCATGCGCAAAAATAAACTTCAACTCAACTTTCAAGTAAGTCTCCCTCTGGTCATTTCTGCTACCCGGTATCCCACTACACACACAGCCGCACCTACGGGTGTTAGCGCTACATTCTCATCTGTGGCAGTGTCCAGTTTAACCCCAACTGTGTGCCATTTAGGCTAATCACACATTGGGCTTCTGGGGAAAGCAACATCACAAAGTAGCCCTGATTTCAGCATACCCCTTATGTGCACTGAAGGTGCAATCTTATCAGTCCGCTCACTGAAAGTTAAGAAAGATGATGGGTAGTTGCGCACAACCTTCAGCAGTGATTACACAGCTATAGT
>CM070040.1:36455852-36467021 GCA_036250615.1 Ptychadena robeensis
TACTCCACTATGTTCAGCCCTGCCCTTCACTTAGTAGAGGTGGTCCCGACGGATATGGAATCCCCTCTTCATAGCCCCATCGCCGTTGAGCATTGAGGTAACCCCCAAAGTGTCAAGGTTCTACCATGCAGGGTTTCAAAGACCTATGTGATTAAAGTAGGCAAGGGAAATGTTGCATATAAAAGGATATCACAAAGCATTATCTGATAGCTTCTAATTTAAGCTGAAATTTTACTTATAAGTGTTGTAGCTAGAGGAGTAAAACTTGGGGTGTAAGTAGTAATAGGGAAGCATTACTGATCCTGAAAGATTCATGATTATACTATGAATGTTTTTTGTGCTATGAATGCTCAACGTTACACTGTCACACAGGTTTATTTAGTTTAGTTTCTACAACACAGCTATAGAGGGGAAGAGGGTGTGTCCTGTCCTGCATTTTGATTGTCTGGGGAGAATATGCTGCGGTCACACTCACACATCGTAAAGGAGAAGGGGGGCCCGAGGGAAATGCTGCGAGTCTCTCCTTTCTGGCTGTGCAGGGAGCACGGGTCAGACCTCCGGGCCCCCCTAAATTGTTGCCCCCTGTACCCCCCTGACTGAATGCAGGGAAATATGTACCAATATAAACCAAAACAATTGTTTAATGATCGTTATTAACTAGTATTTTTATATTTGTGGGGAGCTCCGTCTTAAACATGGAATTAACTACTATGATTAGGGGGGTGTTTGTAAAGTTTTGTGTAAGCACATAGTAAATTTAAATAATAAAAATCAAGATGAATTTAAAAAAAAATTCTGTGGTTAAAAAGGTAACTACTTTTTTCATCACCCAAGGTTTATAGTCCTCTAAAGAAATCTAATACAGACTTCCCGCCCCACTGAAAATATAAACATTAAAATAAAAAAGAAATTTACTTTCAGCTTGAATTTTCTCTAGGCTCAGCCAGGAATCATGAGTTGCCCAAATAGATCATAGTAACTGTTATCAACAGTTACAGAATAGCTACAGATCTTTTTTTTTTTTTTAAACAGTTTTTTAAAATATCCCTTAAAATTTTAATTTTAAGTAAGTTAATTTGTAATCAACGTGAACATTATAAACATGTCTGAAAAGTGATATTCCATTTAGATACTTAATAATATCTTTATATGTGGTGCCCAGGAGGGGTGGGGTCTTTAGAGAAAACACTTAGTAACCTAAAGCCTAGTGATAAGCTGGCATTTCCCCTTCGTTTTCTGCTGCAGTGTGATTTTTTTTGGTGTCAGGTGTCTATTTCTAAACATTTTTACTCAAGTTTCACAGATCTTTGCCCAAATCGTCATCTTATGGGAAATTTGCATCAACAATGGTAGAAAGTAAGGCAATAGACTTCCATGTATCACATTCGACAACCAGGGTACCCAGAATTAAGTTATATCAGAAATGTAATGAAACAGAATAGTCGAAAATGTATCAAAGGTTCCCACATTGAATATCACACTAAAGGAAGAGATTGAAGTTGAGGCTTAACCATTATTCCTCTTTTCAAGAAGTCAAATGACTTCTCCTTTAAGACAAATAATTAATTAAGCCTGAAGAAGGGAATCCGAGACATCTTAAAAGCTTGTTTCTTTAATGACTTTGAATAGAATATGAAGGGGAGCACTTGAACTCCAAACCTTCTATATTCATCAATGACTAAAACGGTACAACACTCTACTATTGCTAAAGACAAAGAACAAACATTACAGCTATAGTGATCACAAATATCTGATCTGAATAGGTAAAGGCCCAAAATAAAACCCCAAAACACTCTAAACAGTTGATTTGTTCACAACGGCTTCAGTTAAACCATTGGATGGGGCATTAAATTATCTCTGCCTTGATACTACAACTCATAACTTATTATGATTCAAAACACATAGGCTATTTTAAACCTTCTTAGAACTTGTCATTCAGCTTTTTGGTTTTATGTTCTGTAGAAATGAACATATTTATTTTCTTTCATGCTGGCATCCAGATTGGCTGAGTTGGCATTGACTTGCATTAAGAAATTTGATTATAAGTTTTACCAAAAAGCACGCTAACAAAACATTAAAATGGTATAATCTCGCTAGTATTATATTTGACCTAAGAATATCCTGCCCCGTATCTTGTAAATGTGATTTTTTATGGAAATATGTGCAACTGTCTTTAGAGAACAAAGGTGACATAGCCCTGTCTTATTTATATGAACACATTCTGTTAGAGAACCATTCTATTGAAGCTCAACACTAGTCAAAAAGACTCTTACTATCTAGAATTAATGTAGCTAGCAGATCATAGGCTTTATCTAGGTCTATCTTGGAATCACCCATGGTAATGGCCATAGAATGCCCATGGTAATTTTGTAAGGAGAACTAATTAATTCTTCAAGAACAGTGTTTGTGGGTAAGATATACGGTGTGTTCGAAATATGGTGGTCAATCACAAATTGTTATAATAATTTTATTTCCCTAAAATATGGTAAATGTATGTTAGGCTTTACACAATATATCAGTAATATAATATCAATATAACATTGTTATCAGATATAAAATATTAATACATTGCAGGCAACATATTACTAATGCTAGCTAAAACAAATAGTGATCTTCTTAATTGCATTTTGCAGTACATCCAGAAGCTCTAAACTTTATCAAGAGTTCAGGATCATTATAAAAAATTCAATATTCTTAAAGAATATATAAAGCAGCCGTTAACATTATAGAAAAATGCTCATTCCACATTCAGGTTCACATGTTGATAACAGCTGGAGAACAGTTTGTTGAAGTGGCAAATGATCACCTCCCAGCATATTCCTGAAAGTAGAAACACCTTGAAGGTCACTGGCAATTAATGTTCCCTGAGGGCCCTTATATTCAGAAAGGGTGACTAATAGACACCAATGTATAACGCCATAAGCATTTCTGTAACTGATCAGAATAAATGAAAAAGAGGGTAAAAGGACTCCCATATGTGAGCAATTTTTCATTTCTATAACATATATGAGTTATTATAAAGTATAGATGAATGTGTCAGTCTCAGATAAAGTAGTGTAATATGTCTTTTTAAATGACCTATGTTTCCTTTTTTGTTGGTACGCAAAATAAAATTTGCCACATTAGGCCACATTAGGCCATTACATCAGCTAGAAGGGCCATATGTTAAGCAGGTTCCTCTGTCTTAGAGAAACACATCCCGCTGTCATCATTGACGCCAGGGATATGCTGTAGAAAAAGTTGCTGCCTTCATTACATAGAGGTTAATGGCACTGCCCCCCACCCATAATGATGTCATAAATTAGGTACAGGTGCCTGCGATAGGCTTCCATATGACAGATGAATATGCCAAATGTTAGCTTGGGGTGAGTTTTAGGGATATCACTGAAACCATTAAGACCCTGGCTCATACCCTCCTGTAAAAAATAACTACAGTATTTTCTGGTGTATAAGACGACTTTTGAACACAGAGACATGTGTGCAAAGGTCGGGGGTCATCTTATACGCCGGGTGCCTCCGGCAGGGGGGTGCAGGGGACGATCTAGGGGAGCCCGTAGGTCTGCTCCCTGGATCTGTGCTTCCTGAGCTGCGCGCTGGCCCACAGAAGCAGAGGGAGAGAGAAATCATCCCCTTCACTGACCGAAAGAGCGGAGAGCAAGATTTCAGCTTAAGTCCAGCTATCAGATAAAGCTTCTTCATCACCAGAGATATACTCCTATATGCAATGTTTCACTTGCCAAATTTGAACACATAGATCTTTAAAACCCTGCATGGTACAACCTTGAATTTTTGGGGTTTACTAGTTAACTCCTAAGACTATATCCATGCAAATTCAGGTCCCTGAGCACAATCCTTCCTACTAAAAGCCCCTATCAAATATTGCTACCCTATGAGCATAAAGCACTACTCTACACTACACTTTCTACTACTTTCACTTATCCTCATTTGAACACATAGATCTTTAAAACCCTGCATGGTAGAACCTTGAAATTTTGAGACTACATCCATGCAAAATTCTATGCCCCTAGCTTCAACCCTTCCTACGAAGAAGTTAGCCATCAAATAATGCTTCCATAAGACTATAATGGCCTATTCTGCTACATGCATCCCCTCACTCACCTAGTTTGAATGAACACCCAGTGTGCTGCCTCCAGCAGTTATATGGCAATATCATTGCTGTGTTTTTTCTATGCGTGTTAGTAATGTTAGTAGTTAATGTTATGCCGCCACCTATTGGGTATTGCCTGCCATTACACCTATCAAGATTTACCTCATGAAATTTTATGTAACTTCCTCCTTCCTCACTGTGAGCTTCCTGCTACCATTAAGAGCAGACACACATCTGGGCTAGGAAGGAATATTCTTTTTGACCTCCTGAAGTAACTGCATTCATCACTGAAAGTTACCCCATCTGTATCTGTGGATGTTTACAGCTTTCAATAAACTTGATGAAAAACAACTACTAAGGGTGAGTTCAGCTATCTGACAAAGATTGTCTACAGTCATTGTCTCTGCTATACAGGCCAGGCATAGAGGTCTCAGAAAGGGAAATCGCTATACAGCTATTGGAGTCAGAATACCCAGATCTTTAAAACCCTATGTAGTACAATCTTGAAATATGAAATGGATGGTGTGACACAGGGGGTGCATATCTGTGGACATAATGGTGTTTTGCATGGAAACGGGGGGGACATGGAAACCGGGGGGAGCCTGGACACAGTAGCCGCCATAGGTGAGAGGTTTGCAGCCACTGCTCTACAAGGGTCCTGGGCAGCACATCTCGATGGAGACATGGGCACAGCAGGCGCCCTAGGTGACAGCTTCATGGGCACTGCTTTGGATGACTCCCCAGTCGATATCAGCTCCCCCTGAACATTCTCCCCCTGTTGATGATTCAGGGGGAGCAGATTTCGATGGGACACCGCCCCTCCGGTCCAGTTTAAGAACCCATTGTGGCCCTCGAATGAAAAATTTTGCCCACCCTTGAGCTGCCAGCTACTGACAGCATATGTACTAGCATTATTGTGGGTGAAATTTGGATTGCAGTATTGAGATTAAAGCTATTTTATTGTCAAATGTATACAATTTATGTCACATGGATAACTGCAGGGAAACATTAATAACTATGAAAGGTTGCAGATAGAGGTGTCAAATTGGGAATGTAAATTACTAAAACCAAAAAAAGATTGGACTTCTAAGGGTGTTGGAGATCTTTGGGTTGAAAGTCAGAGTAGACATAAAAATTTATTTTTTTTTTAAATATATCCCAAACTCTATATTTTAACTGGAAAAGTTTGGGGTCGTCTTATACGCCCAGTCGTCCTATACGCCGGAAAATACGGTATGTCAATTGACAATCAAAATGTACCCTATAAGCATCACAAGCTACATACCCTATAAATGGACACAATATACTGTCAAACAATAAACCTTATTTTACCTAAGAAACCTAGAAAAATGTGAGTAAAGACACTGGGAAATGGGCTTTGATTTTGGGATGCCCTTTGTCTATTACCATAAACAATAGTATAAGCAGAAATTTAAAGCACCTGAAGTCTGCTGAACAAATTAGATTTGGCTTATAATCAAGCCTAGTGATAAAAAATGCTAAACTCCATGGGGGGACTATGTGAGTTTATTGCCAAGCCCCTGAACATGGTATCATCAACACCAAAATTGCTGATAATGTAAAGAAGGGTTCTGGTAACATTTAAATGAGAAAGCATTGCTCTAGCATGTGTATATTTTGCATAAATTAGGTTAAAATTTAAGACAAAATTTAGACTTAAATAATTTCTACTTGGCTTTGAATAGTGATGGCCGAACATCGGCCAGGACTGTCTGCGAACGGGCGGGTCGGACATCTAAAGATGTCCGCCGTCCGCCTGTTCGCGGACACATTTGAATCGGAAAAACCGGATGTGACGTCAGTGACGTCACATCCGGTCCCTGGAACGCATACTGGAAAGCATAGTTCCTGGTTCCAGGCGCCGGATGTGACGTCACTTCCTGCTCCGACCCGGTTTTCTCACTAGGAGACCGGCTTTATGCTCGGTCTTCTAGTGAAAAGATTCTTCCTCCGGCACGATCACACAGGTTGTGATCCTGCCGGGGGAAGAATAGAGATCATCTTCTCGCTGGCGAACGGAGCGGGTCGAACACCCGCACTGCTCGCCGGCGAGAAGATGGGCGACCATCCATGTTCGCCGCCGAACTGTCCGCCTTGCGGACAGTTCGGCCATCACTAGCTTTGAACTTAATGCAAAAAACTACATGTGCTAGAACAATACAGCCTACATTACTGGTGTGGCTTATATCTAAATATAGGACATAAGACTAAAAAATGAATACAAATTATAACAGAGCAGACTTCAAAGCAGCAAACCAATCTGAACAATAAAAAATTTAAACAAACAGAGCAAAGGATACTGCCAATATTGCCATGGCTGCACAGAAGCAACATTTTTTGCCAGTTTTACTTGACTTCATATTGAAATAAAAAATAATTTCATGATAACAATATATTTGTAAAGGGCTTTCTAGCAATTAAATATGTTTATAAGTAAAGTTATTTTTAATTATGTATCTTGTGCCAGCTGGCAAGGTTATATTTAGAAGAAATTCAACTATTTGATACACATACTTTCAGTATGTTTAAAGCTGAACTTAAATCCACTCGAAGTTCCCTCTCATGACTACCTCTTCTCCTGCAATAAACATGCTAATAAACTCATTAATAGTGATGTCGCGAACACGGAATTTGCTGTTCGCGAACGGTGAACGCGAACCTCCGCAAATGTCCGCGAACACCGTCGCGGACCCCATAGTGCACTTCCGAGAAACTGGGCAGGCGAAACATTACAAAACCCCAGTAAGGGACCCTTTTCTGGCCACAATAGTGTTGGGAAAGTTTTCCAAGGGACTAACACCTGGACAATGACATGACAGAAGGGGATCCATGGCAAAACTCCCAAGAATTTTTGTTTTTCACACACATAAATCCGCACGAAGGATTGCTACATGATAGTCAATGGGATTTGAATATAGAGGGGACTGGAGAGCACTAAACAACATGGTTGTAAATGCCTGTGGTAATCCACCTGAACACCCTGTAAAGATCCCTCTTTCCACGGTGCCTACGCTTTAAAGGTGAGATTAAAATTTTATAGGACCTGGTGGAGTGGACTGTGGAGGACAACTGGTGGACATGGTCGTTTAGGAGGACACTGGTGGTGATGGCGTGTGGAGGACCCTGGGGGAGCTGGTCATATGGAGGACCCTGGTGGAGAGGGTCAGTATGGAGGACACTGGTTGGTGAGATGGACAAGTGTGGAGGACACTGTTGGTTAATGGTCAGTGGGAGGTACACTGGGGAGCTTGGACAGTGTGTAGGACCTGGTGGTGATGGTCAGTGTGGAGGACACTGGTGGGGATGGTCAGTGTGGAGTCACTGGTGTGGTGATGGTCATGGTGTGATGAACTGTTTGTGATGGTCATGTGGAGACACTGGGGAGATGGTCAGTGTGGAGGACACGGGGGAGATGGTCAGTATGGAGGACATCCAGTGGAATGGACAGTGTGGGACACGGTGGTGATGGTCAGGTGGATGACACTGGGATGGACATTGGGAGGCACTGGTGGGATGTCAGTGTGAGGACACTGGGGATATGGTCATATGGAGACACTAGGTGGAGATTGAGTCATATGGAGGACAACTGGTGAGCTGGACAGTTGTGAGGACATGGGGTGATTGTCAGTTTGGAGGAACACTGGGGGATATTGACGTTTGGAGGAACACTGGTGGTTATGGTCAGTGTGAAGGACACTGGGGGAGATGGTCGTAATGGAGGACATTGGTGGAGATTGGTCATTGATGGACACTGGTGGAGATGGACGTGTGGAGACACACTGTAGTGATGGTCAGTGTGGAGGACACTGTGGTGATGGTCCATGTTAGGACACGGGGGGATAGATGGTCAGTATGGAGACCGGTGGAGATGTTCAGTATGGAGGACACTGGTGGCGATGGACAGTGTGGAGATACTGGTGGTGATGGTCAGTGTGAAACCGCAAAACTGGGGGAGATGGTCAGGATATTGAGGACACTGGTGGAGATGTCATATGGGTGGACCTGGTGGAGATGGGGACAGTGTTGGAGACACTGGTGGGTATGGTCAGTGTGGAGGACACTGGGGAGAGGTCAAAATGGAGGAGGGCACTGTAGATTGACAGTGTGGATGACACTGTTGGAGATGGACGTTGGGAGGACACTGGTGGTGATGGTCCAGTTAGTGGGAGGACCTGGTGGTTGATCGGTCATAATGGAGGACACTGGTGTGGAAGATGGACAGTGTGTAGGACACGTTGGTGATGTCAGTGTGGAGGGACCTGGGGGAGATGGTCCAGTATGGAAGGAACACTGGTGGAGAATGGACATTGTGGAGGACACTGGTTGGTGAATGGTCAGTTGTGGGAGACCTGGGGGATATGGACATATGGAGACACTGTGGTGATGTCAGTGTGGAGGAAGGTGGATATGGACAGTGTGGGGACACTGGTGGTGATGGTCAGTGTGGATGACACTGGGGGAATGTCAGTTGGAGGACAATTGGTGGAGGGTGGTCAGTAATGGAGGAACACTGGGTGGTGAATTGACAGTGTGGAGGACACTGTGGGTGATGGTCAGTGTGTGAGGACCTGGTGGTGATTGTCAGTGTGGAGGAAACGGGGAGATGGTCAGTAAGTGATGACCCTGGGGGAGATTGTCAGTATGAGGGCACTGGTTGAGATGGTCCTGTGGAGAACACTGGTGTGATGGTCATGTGGAGGGACACTGGGGGATACATGAACAGAACAAATCAGTATGGAGAAACTGGTGTAGATGGTCAGTATGGAGGACACTTGGTGGAGATGGAAACCCGTTGTGGAGACCCTGGTGTGATTGGTCATGTGGAGGAACACTGGGGGGAGATGGATATTCCCCATGATGTGTTCCATGTTGAAGGACACTGGGGAGATGATATTCCCCATGGATGTGGTCTTGTGAGACACTGGGTGGAGTGGATATTCCCCATGGATGGAGGAGGGATATTCGAGGAAGACTGGAGATCACACAGAAGACGCCCTACTAATGTTTCCCTATAGCAGCAGCAATCACTCTTCGTTCTAACTCTCTCCCTTGTTATGGTTTAGTGTGTAGGACCTGGTGTGATGGTCCAGTGTGAGTACACTGGTGCGTGATGGTCCATTGTGGAGGACACGGGGGAGATGATAAGTCCCCCCTTGGTGGATTGATGTGATATTCCGGGCAGACGTATGTCACACCGAACACTGCCCCTAGCTAATGGTTCCTATCGCAGCAGCAGCAACTCTCTTTCCTAACTCTCTCCTTCTTCACAGAATGGTAATGGCGTCCTTACGTGAATATTTATAGGGGGTGGTGAGGGCCCTGTGAGGTGGGGGGTGCTCATTGGCTGTATTATGTCTGCTGACTGTGCTCACAGGTCCAAAGTTCTGCAATGTTAAAAGATAGTGGGCGACCGAACACACACCGCCATATGTTTGCGAAAATGCCTAAATCGAACATAGCTATACGCTCCGCGTATAGTTCTCCGGCAAACGTTTGCGACATCACTACTCATTATTTAATATTTTTTATGTTTTAACTGATATCATGGCCAACAATTCATTCTTCTCTGTGATATCTAAAAACATCACACTCCGTAAAATTACTAAAAGCATTTTTGTCATTAAGTCATACTGTGGCTCTTGTTTCATTGGTTTTACAGACTCCTTTCGCCCTTCCACACACAGCAGAACAGTGAGCTATTCTATAATTACCAACAGTAGTTTTTTATAGGTATCACAATAATTTAAATTAAATACCTACTGACTTCTATCGTATCCAAATGTTTCTGTTTAGAGGCTGGGCTAACTCAGGGGGGGACTATCCACTGTTCCTGTCTGGGGCTACTGGCTCCTATCCTCCTACAGCCCTTTTCTTGAACTAACAACCCGATTGAAGCCATTGCTGCAGTACCCAAGAGTTAATTACTTTCCTTGGTCATTAATCCAAATCCATATTGTAATTGTAATTGGTAGAACTCTACATACCATAGATTTTCGACACCATGATGAATTCCCTTCACAGTTCCCCAGAGATGACTTTGGGTATTGGCAACCATTTTGTTCATAAAGTGGAGATGATAAAACACAGTTGCCAACCACTAAGGTATGTTTATGTCAAGTCAGGGAGATGACAGTGTGGAATTGGGATAGGAGGTGGTGGACGATGTGGTCACGGACCCAACAGGATAAGGTGACAAGCTGAGTCAGGACACAGTAAGTAGGGGGAGGGAATCCGCAACACCACAACAGCTGAAATGGGCAGTGATTGGCAAAATGGAGAAGTGGGCCAAACCAAACAGCCTGCAACCGTAACACAGATCTACCCCCATGCAATATTCTACCGTTGCCAAGGGGTAGTGTTTTTCATAATTGGTTTATTTTACAAAATGTGGCGAATAACAAAGCTTGGTATTGTGGCAACCTGTGCAGTACTAATGAGCCAAGTGCAACCTCACCACCACATCATGAATCCGCCACATGGCTCCAAGCACCCCTAATAAGTGGGACTACCTACTGGGTCCGAAAAAAAAAAAAACAAAAAGTCAATCTGTATCGGCTATCACATCACTACCCTTCCGTGCTCCCTTGGGTACGCAACTGCTGGCCAATTCCTGTCAAAAGCCACTGGCCCAGATGCACCTGCCCCCAAGCCCACAGCATTCAAAATTTAATAAGAAGGCATTTGAGCGCAGCCCAAAGTACCTACGAACCCACCCTCACGCTGTAGCCCTAATGCACAAAATTTTGGCCCTTGAAATATTGCCTTTGGCTGTGGAGACTGAGCTTTCCTACAGCTTGAAGGTCCGGCGGACGTCCCCTGTACGCATTCCCACCGCCACTATTTTTCCTGGTTTGTCCCTGCCCCGCGTTCACACCAGCTGTGTCCCAGTACATCAACTATGGCCCTGACCAAGGCAGTAACTGGGAGGTCCACCTCCACCACGGACACATGGACATTGCGTTGCTCGCCCCAGGACGCTACATTTCCCGCTGGCACACGGGTGAATGTTGTGGAAGCTGGGAGTGAAATCGTACCCTGGT
>CM070040.1:36509772-36522514 GCA_036250615.1 Ptychadena robeensis
TGAACTCCAAACTTGCTGTATTTATCAATGGCTAACACGGTACAACACTCTACTATTGCTTTGTTGTTACACATAATTCCATCTAGACATTTGCATCATATTAATTATTCGTGGCATCACATCACAGTAGGAGATACGTCAGACATACATGATTAATAAAACAGCATAGCACATATTGTACCTGGGGTGATGGCATATGGTTTCCGTGTATGTCTGTCTACTGCTGGGTGTGTCGTATGTGGTCACGGTGACACCAACAACAGGTGAAGTATCCCGGGGGACCCAAGTTGGTATAACCTGATGAATCTCAGGCGTTATGGGCTGTGGACCAATTCAAACATGAGAGGTATTAATGGAGTCTATGTGCCCTAGGAGACTCTCCCATACAGATAGGAACAACACGTGTTAACCAACCTGGAGGGATTGCGTCCAGGATCAAACCGACAGTGTGAGTCGCCTGCGTTGTAGTACCCATCCAGATTAATCCCTACCAGGAAGCACCTAGTACATGACAGGGAAAGAGTTGTAACCTTCAACGCATAGAGGGTGTCATGGTCCTAGGCGGGTGGATACTCACACAATGGCGTCTGCAGGATGGAGTGCAGTGACACAGCTCACTCGCCTCCACCTCAGACCACGTTTAAATGTGCCTCCAATTAGTGAACACAATGAACAGCTGCCAGGGGGGAGGAAGTGAGGAGGGGAGGTGCTCCTCCACCAGACCTATAGAGAGTTGACAGGTCTACTGGTCTGGGTAGATGGGCTATAGACAGCGTGAGGGAGTTCAATATGAGGCCCCCCACTGTGTGCTCCGGGTCCCCAGCACTGTCCCATAGTGCTCACATGGTGGGCATCCAGCTACCCCGGCTACCGATCGCCGCCGGTGTGCCCGGTAGCTGGCGTCATGGCACTTCCAGTGGCTGGAACGCAGGGACCAGATCTAGCCGGGAGGCACACAGCGCCGGCGTGTGGGAGGAGTGACGGATCACCAGGGATACCTGGTGTCCGTCACAGAAAAGACCGAGGGGGAGTTTCTGCGCCCAAATGGTGGAGTCTCTCCGAGGAGATCCCCCACCCAGGGCACCAAGGCCCCCGTCCAAAAACCATGATACATAACATTGGACAGTAAATAAATACATAGATATATAGGACCTAGATTTCACTATACAAATTGACTTGTCACAAATATATATTGCACAATTGACATCTTGCCCATACAACAATATATTTCATACACATGAAACAGGATAGGTTTGCATCATAAATGTATACTGGAGTGTGTATGTAGGTATGGTTGTCACTGGCAACAGTATGTTGCTCCCAATGATATAACCCTACTGATTATTTAATTAAAGTGCCTTGTGGGTTCATAAGAAAGGTTTGTAGCTGATACTATCATTCAACCCTGGGGGTTTGTAGCATTTAATAGGAAGATCCATCGTTGTTCTTTTTGGAGTAGAATTTTATCAATTTGACCCCCTCTGGTGTTAGCATTATTTGTGCGTCAACACATAGAAGATGGCATATTGTTCATCATAATTATGATGTAGGCCAACATGTCTGGCAATTGGGGCTAACTATCGTCCTAATGTGTTCCTGGATACATATCCGGAATGGTCGTTAAGTTTTGCCGACGTAGAACACACCGCAGCGGCACATCATCAGTTGCACCACTGCGGTCGTTCTACAGTCAGCTTGGAAGTGTATGGTGTGTGTCTTTCCATTGGGGAGGGCAGACCGTTTGCCCTCGCCAATGTAGATGAATTCAGTACAAGAGCCACACTTTCTTAGGCCTCCTCTATGGTCTAATGTGGGGGGGGGGATGATTGACTGGAGACCAGTTGGTCTCTCAGTGATCTGCTCCTACGAAATGTGATTCTAGGTTGATCCTCAATATGTTTACTGGTGTCCTTGTCACATGTCAGGACATTCCAGTATTTTGACATTAGATTTCTTATTAAAGGGTGTTGGCCAGAATATGTCAAAATCGCTCGAGTAGTTGGCATGGTTTTTCTTTTTTTTCTCGTTTTTTTAGTCAATAGTTCAGTTCTGGATTTCATACATGCGGCTTTATATGCCTGTTTTAAGTTCTTCTTGCTGTAGCCACGTAACCTTAATCTATTGTATAATTCATCTGCTTTAATTTTGAATTGGTCATGTGAGGAGCAGTTCCGCCTTACTCCCAGGTATTGCGAGTACGGTATGGATCTGATCAGAGGGGTTGGATGGGAGCTGCTGGCATGCAAGATAGTGTTGCCAGCAGTCGTCTTCCTAAATAAAGTAGTGGATACTCGACCTTCTGATGTTAAATTGAGCTCTAGATCTAAGAAAGAGATAGATTGGTGTTAGAACTGCAGGGTTTTATTATTAATAATGGACACCCAAGCGGTACTGCTACTGGGAAAACAAACACATCACACAACACAACTAGTGCGAAATTACCCTAATACATACAAAATCACCAAGCAATTAAAAAAGATGTATAAAAGAAGGCTTCGTGGGTTGTAGACCAGCAATCAAGGGTCAGGTAAATACTGCCCTTACTGTTATGCCAGTAGCCATGTTAGGTGCTGACATTACAGTGATTGGCTGGCCAGAACAAGTCACCCTTTGCCACATGTTCAACTGAGACAGAGTCAGGTAGAAGCAAGAACATATTTATTTTGCAATGTTATCATTCCAAAAGAGTGATTACATGTCAAAAATAATATACATTCACCCCTGTAGTGCGCCCTATGTACAAACATGTCCCTGCACATGTATAATAAATTAATACATATAACCCCCCAAACATATATTCGGTAATCATGAAATACATGATTACAGATAATAACTTGGAACAACTATTGGGTTATATTAACCTCATAGTGGTTCCAAATCCATTAATCCTTGCGCAGCAGTAAGCACATGAAAAAGTCAAACAATTGTCAAACTCGAAAATAATATATTTCTCCTCCTAAAACCACATGATTCATTAAACCCATTAAATATATATATCCCAGTTCTTACATTACATAGTATTAAACATTCAATATGCTTGCAATAGAGGTTATATTAACCACTATAGTAAGCATTAAAGTCAAACACCATAATTAAAAAAACATACATATACAGTGGCTTGGTACAAATTATACATACATATGTATTTCCATACCGGTTATATGAAATAATAACAGTAATCATTACATGTAGCCAATATACACATGACATACATGTGTTGCAGTAGTATTGCTGACTTAGCAATACCAATGGAATACATATAATAAATTAACCAAAAAAACTGAAATAAGAGTAAATAAATGTAAATTTGATTAATGTTTATATGTCCACTCCAGCTCTGTAGTCCAATCCAGATAAAATTCCAATATAACGATTCTTGATTTAAAAAAACATGAAACCTCCCCCCACCAAAAAAAATCTTAAACTGGATACATTTTGTATAATTTTTTTATAATATTTTTTAATTTATTATCGGAGGGAAGATTTTTTTTGGGGGGGGTACATGTTTTTTTTTAAATTAAGAATTGTTATATTAGATTTGATCAAGATTGGATTACAGAGCTGCAGTGGACATGATAACTTTAAATAAATTTACATTTATTTACTGTTTCTGCAAATACCCACCGTTGACTTCAATGCAGGGCAAACTTTTCAAACCTTCACGTCATATTTGTAGCCAAAATACCAATAAAGAAAATGTCAAAGGGGTGCAATCACTGGGACAATGTCATGCCAGAAGGGGGTGAATGGCTAAACGTCCCCTGAAAAATACAGATTGTTTTAAAATGCAGTCTAATGGGCAGAAATCACATCTAGATTACAGACATTAATCTGATCTCTCTGCTATGTCCTGCTTTATTTTGTGAAAAACTACAACTACCAGCACATCTCAGCTCAGGATTATTCAGCACACAGGTCCCATAATACAGCATACCCCACCCCCAGAAAAGGACTTTTGTGGCTTAGTAATGATGAACTACATGTAACAGAATATCTTTGCTATAGCTGCAGATAACTGGATGGAGTATAATAGCAAACTAAATAAGCTATCCCTCAATCAGCAACAGCTCTCCCTGTCTATCTAGTACTGGAGATAAATGTTAAATGGATGCTGGGCTGCTTCCTAAATAGGGGGGGGGTCCTCCAGGAGGGAAAAATGTGTTATTGGATGTACTGTCCCACCTGATTGTGGGGTGAGGGGTCGAACTTTGTCTCCTTGTTAAGGTATAGGGGGCGGGTAGAACACTGATAATGTTCGCTGGCTGAACATTGATAATGTTCGCTGGCATTGTGAACTGCGAACATGCTATGTTCACTGCGAACTGTGAGCCGGGCGAACTTTTTGGCCATCACTAGTCATAATGTATTTAATTATGATATATAACATTGATTTGTTGAATTTATTGGAGCTTTGTGTGTTTTTAGTGGCATGAATTATGGGTAAGTGGGTCAATCTTTTAAGCTAGCCATACACGTGCAGGATTCCATGGCCAATTGATCACTCTCCCGATCGATTCCGGCGATTCTGCCGGGAATCGCAGGTGTGATCAATCGGCCAATTAAGAGTATCCATCGCAGCATACCACCTTGTCCGAGCGGATTCCGGCACGATTCCGTGTGCGATTCCACCTCCGATTCCACCTCACAAATGGCAACTCCCCCTGATCCGGGCAGAATCGGATGAGAAAGACCAACATGTTGGTTCTCCGTCGGATCCGATTCTGAGCCCCTGAACGATCGGACCTGATCGATCGGACAAGGTGGGCTGCACGCGATTCCGGCACGATCGTTTCGCGTGCACGCACCTGGAATCGATCGTGCCGGAATCCGGTGCGAATCCGACACGTCTATGGGGGCCTTTAGAATGGCTTTTTTTAGGTGCTCTATTTGCTCATTTTTTTTGAGTCATGTATTTAATGTATTCATTTAATTTTAACTTTGATTTCATGTTGTGACTTGTGTTGTTTTACTGGTGGTTGGTATTAAATTGGGAAGGGGTCATCCTTTAATAGCTGTTGGTGGTCTTCTATTATATTTGTAGTGTATCGGTTTGCTGTTACTGTAGAATTGATGGGTACGCACTGTGGGTTATGCCTTGGAAAGGGTTGGTACAACCCAATTCTCCTTCCAGTTTATTGTCTGTAACCATTCCAATTTATTTTCTGTAACCATTTATTTTAATGGTGACAGATAATAAATATAGGTTCAGGTTCAGTATAGTAGATGGATACAAACTGGTTCCCAGCAAGGTTCCAAGGTGCATCCAGACATGGTCCCCATGGTGTTCCCATTTGGGTGGTGTTTCTGCCACTTTGTGAACTTTTACAATGGACCAGGCCTCTTCCAAGCAGGGGGTGCCTGGTTGTCTCCCATTGACTTACATTAGGCTCGGGTGCTCAGTAGAACACAAATATTTTGATGTATTCTTCGCAACAAATGGATACAGATACCAATTTGTTTAGGGTGTCCATTCCGCTGCCTTAATGTAGGACAAAGTGCTCATTGAAAATGTTTACCCATATACTGTATAGAAAAGGGCTGATAGATGGTTAGATGGCTAAAGCTTAAAAGTTTTTTTACAGCGACTGATGCCTGATTTTGTGTCAAGCCTTATGTCCTTATAAGTAGTGATGAGCAGAACAGGCAATATTCCTTTTTACAAAAATTCACCTAAATTTGTAAATTCAATAATTTGTGATCTCCAGTCATTAGTACCTTCATTGGGCAAATCAGCACTTGAACATGCACATATTGCAAATGCAGTGCAAAGTAGTTCTGGGTAATCTTGAATATTTTTACGATTACAAAGATATAGTGTCAGAACTTTTGAACAAGAAATTATCATGTATACGTATTTTATATTTTAATGTTAGAAATTAACGTTAGCTGTCTGGTTTAGGAGTTCAAAAGGACAGAGGTTGAAGTCAAGCTCTTGAATTAAATCATTGACATATATCTCTATAAAACTGTTTGCAAATGCATATCTCTTAAGAAAGAGATACTCATCTGCAAACAACTTTTCTTAGAACAAAATAGTAATAAAATGGTGTTTGCAGGTTTTACAGAAAAGTAACATAGATGTAAACAATGCAAGGTCTGAGGGTTATTGTTCATTATTCAAATACATAAAGATAGAACTATATGTGATGATTTTAAATATCTGCTATAGTGGTATAGTAGTTTAACCTATATAACCAGAAAGAAACAATGATTGAGCAACAATTATGTTTGTTCCCAAGTAATACCATGAATGGGGTAGGATTTCAGTTTGTGTGACTAGTCTGGAAGTTAATGAAAGTGTATATATAGTTGTTTGGTAAGGGACAACATCCTATTGTTTCCCTTTAAGGCCATTCAAGGTCCAGTCTAGAACATGAGTTAATGAGTAAAAATAAGAACTAATTCCGAAAAATTTATTCAAAGAACTCTAGTGCCATCTGATGGTAGGGTAAAAACACCCTACCAGGTATTGCAAATACTGTATTGTAAAATTACATTTGTGATGTCACTAGTTATTGATTAATTTGGCCAAACCTTTTGTCTAAATACAATAAAAAGGAGAGGGGGGGGGTTAACTTTCATAATTGCATTGTTCAATATTTAATATTTGGTTAATTTGTACTTTTATTTTTGTATTTTTTTGTTACTAAATATATATTTTTATTTACTTCTGCCTTTCTTTGTCGTAAACTTAACACAGATCACAAGCTCTTGTTAGCTTTATATTTATGCTAGTAATTTAGAATCTTCCTCGCTTACAGATTCTAAATTATTTACAAAATAATATAGATTGTTAATCAGAAGCAGTGTAAATATTCTGACAATAGTACTATATTTGAGATTTTTGCAAATTCTTAAGATGCTGATATTCACAATTAAAATTTGCAATTTAAAAATTCACGATCAACACTACTTAACAACTAAGAAAACAATCCTTTTTTACCCACTATTTGCCAATTCTTTGGGGGAATAGATTAAAGCACAGATAAACCTACTTGTGGAATTTAAAAATTATTTCTTGTGTCTCACCCCCAAAAATATAAGACAAAAGCAGTACATTTCTAGACACTTCCTTGTGAAATAAGGGTTATCATAAATGGGGCTTTAGCGGCACATATTTATAACTTTATTTTAAAAGAATATTTTTATTAAAAAGATTAAAAAGTTTACATGATTGCACATACATCTATAGATTTTTCAGTACATGATCTGTTTACATCGGTCTCAATATTCACACATAATTACATAGGCTATCCCTGGTGACAACCACCAGTCCGACACGTTCCACCCCAAAGAAAATGGGGCTTTATCAGGGAGAATGGGATTGACTGTGCATATACACATGTCATCATCTTTATGGCCGTTTGGGAAATGCATTCCCATGTGTTGCAAATGTTTTCTACTCAAATCTAGTGGGGCCAAGCAGGATTGGAGTGTTAAAACAATTTTTAAATACCATGATAACCCCTATTTCATAAGGGAGTATCTAGAAATTTACAGTTTTTGGCACAAGTTTAGGTTCAAACAAACAAAAAAATACATTTATAAAAATTAAGGGCTGGGTGTCTACCTATATTCTCACCCTTAGTACTTCTGCAAGACCAAACATAATTTAGTGGCTTTATGAAACTGTAAATTGAAGATTGGTGCCATATAGAAATTTTTCCACAAGGCACATACAATGGCTTGCTTCCTTACCCTGTTCCCCCGATGATAAGGCACTGTCTTATATTTTTTGAAACACCAAAAAATGCCCTAGGTCTTATTTTCAGGGGGATGTCTTATTCTGATCACTCTGTGCCATTCATTGTCCCCTTCCCCTTTACTGACTTTTTCTGGGTTCTACCGGTACGGCCAGCCAGGTAACAGACTCTGTCCTGCTCCACTCTGCAATGCAGCGAGCCCTGGCGGAGTCACACGGAGGCACATAGTTACCCATTGTATCACCCGAATTCGAGATTCTGACAGGTATCGCTATTTGCGGGGGTGGCTTATTTTAACGTTTTTGTCAAAAATCGGGGGATGGCTTATCATAGGGTAAACAGGGTGGTACTAAATAGGGATGGACCGAACTGTTCGCCGGAGAACAGTACGGCCGCAAACTCGGCATGTTCGCCGATCCTCTCGCCGGCGGACAGTACGGGTGTTTGACCCATACTGTTCGCCGGCCAGAAGAAGATCTAAATTCTTCCTCCGGCAGGATCAGAACCTGCGAGATCGTGCCGGAGGAAGAATCTTTTCACTACAAGACCGGGCATGCAGCCGGTCTTGTAGTGAAAAATCCGGCTTGGAGCAGGAAGTGACGTTAGTGACGTCACATCCTGCGCCCGTAACCAGGAACTATGCGTTCCAGGTTGCGGTCCAAGGACCGGATGTGACGTCACTGACGTCACATCCGGTTTTTCCGATTCAAATTCCACGCCTAGAGGCGGGGAATTTGAATGTGTCCGCGAACAGGGACACATTCTTTAGAAGTTCGACCCGCCCTGTTCGCGGACACTCCGGGCCAATGTTCGCCCATCTCTAGTACTAAACTCGCAAACACCTCAGGGCCCCCATCCTTGGGGATATCTCTATGGTTACATACAGATCATGACCCCACTGTTATGCTACACCCATTAGTTATGTTTAGGTTTGGTATTTCATAATATTTATTTGTATTAATGCTTTAGAAAATAACCAACCAAACAAAATACACAATTCGACATCCTTGGTCCCAGTCCCTTTGCCCCACCCTCCCAGTAAAAAAAATTTTTTGCCCCCCCCATAAAATCTGTGCGTTCATACATTTTTATTTTCTATAATAGTTTACAGGGTACACATTATATGCATGATCTTGAAACACACTTGGTTCAAGTCAAAATCCTTTTACCCCAAAACTAAGTCTTGTATATATACTGAATCAAAGTGAAAAATGTGTATCATCTCTCATTGCCAACTGCTCCTTATTATCTTTTAGCTGTTAGTGGTCCCCTTTTCCAGAGCATGTCAGACCCTATTCCAGCAAGGGGTCTGGTAGGCTCTAGGGGGGAACCCCACAATTTTTGGGGTCCCCTTTTCCAGAGAATATCAGACCTCCTGCTAAAAAGGGTTTTGGTATGCTTTGGGGGTGTACACACACACACAAACACACATTTTTTTAACCCTTTCCTTTCTGAACAAAGATAAGAAAACAACCATTAAAAAGAAACTATGTTGTACCATAAATACCCTTGGGCATGACACTGTCCAGGTGGTTGCACCCTTTTGACACATCTTTTATTGGTATTGTGGCTACAAATATGAAGTCAATGATGGTTCGATCCACTGGTTCATGAATGGCCTCAGCCTATATTTGGCCATCCCTAACGGTGAGCATGTAGATTATATGCCTATCAATTTTACCGGGTCCCAATGTATAATTGTCAGCAGCTTGTACCCTATTTCCTGTGTTTTAGAGTTTATAGACAAGACATTTTGCAGTTTTATTACTGTAGTGTAGTCACACAAGCTAGGTTCTGTCCCATTTAATTCTATGTCCCATGAGGCTCTGGGGCCAGAAGGGGATAATGCTGAGTCCCAGAAAGGGGAGGGGCAGTCCAGAGGAGCAAGTGCTGATGAGAAAACAGCAATTGGGCTGGCCAGGTTTGCCATTCTCCACCCTTCATACCGGTGTGCGTGCAGCTGGTGGATATAATAGCAGGCATTCCTATTACAAGACCCAGCTGCTTGCCATACCCACCAGGCGGGTGTCATTGTATATACCCAATTCAAGTGGGCTGGCGCCACCCATGGACTCAAAGGGCAAACGTTAGTGCAGGCCTCCCCTGTTTCTAAAGAGGACAGGCTGAACTCTTTAATACTGAACTTTTTCTTCTGGACTATTTCCCTGAGTTTGGGCTACAGTCCATTCCCCAAATTCTTGTCATTGCCTAAATAAACAGTTTGCAGTACATCCACCTCCTGTCGTTTGTTGATCCTTTAACCTGTACATATTTATGCATCTGAAAAGCCTTTCCTCAGTTTCCTCAGTTCATTCTCCCATTAATTCCAAAAATATATCACTGGGTTGGGAAATTTCTACAACAGCAACTTATAGAGCAAAGCTACCATTCTGAAACTGGGGCACATTCCGCAATGTTTACAGGATACATTTGGAGCATAATATATGGCATAAATAAGTTTTGTGACAAATCTTCCTCTTTTAATCCATTGGTTTTCATGGCATGAGCTAACACTGCCTTTAACCTCCCTAATGGTTGAGACGAACCCAGTTTGTTCGGCATTTAGGTTTTCCCCAACCGCGAGATGTAACAGTATGAAGTGCTTACATTTAAAACTTGATACTTCTTTTTGTATGCTTTTACTCATATAGATGCATCGTTTTGCTTTACATGTTCAGAATTATGGTTTTATTCTTTTTCTTCTTAGCCATAGCAGGAACTAAAATTTTGCCGGCGGGCTTGAGAGAAGTTCAAGAATTTACTTTGAAAAAATTGACATTAAACCTTAAAATAAATAATACAAATAGTCTGTATACAGTAATGAAATTCTAATACTTTATGATATAGGTCACCGCAGTAATATCAATCTGTCAAGCTGTTTGACTTGACATAACTTTTGTGAAGGAACTATTAGGTAGTGTAAATGGCAGACCCTGTTTGGCTTTTACAGCAAAATAAAAGAATGGTTGTGTTCATGCTTCTGCAAATGCCATATTCCATTATGAACTTCAATGATTTAGCCATTATCAGATTGTTAAAGACAAGGGATTATTGGATGTCATAATACTTTCTGATGAGAAGTGTTAATGAAATATGATTTATTTAGAACGTTTGTTTCAGAGCGAGAAAGCCTAATCAGGCTACTGGCATGAAAATAGAGGTGATAGAACAACCAATTTTCACAATTAACAGTCCTTGCATTTTGAAGAAGTATTCATGGTCAACATCAATCTTATCACCCAATGTACAGTGCATCTGGAAAGTATTCAACCTTTTTAAAATTGTGTTATGTTACAGCCTTATTCAAAAAAAAAAAAAATTAAATGATATTTTCCCACAGAATTCTACACACAGCACCCCACAATGACAACATGAAAAAAGTTTACATGAGGTTTTGCCAAATTTAAAATAAAAAATAAATAAAAGGTACATAAGTATTCACAGACTTTGCTCAATACTTTGGCCATTCACCTTTGGCAGCAATTACAGCCTCAAATCTTTTTAAATATGATTCCACAAGGTTGGACCACTCAAGGACATTCACCCCTGTCCTGCAGACACTCCTTTGATATATTTTATGTGTGCCTATGGTAATTGTTCTGCTGAAAGCTGAACCATCGCCCCAGTCCAAGAGCGCTCTGAAACAAGTTTTCATCCAAGATGTCTCTGTTTTTTGCTGCAGTCCTCTTTCCCTTCATCCTGACTAGTCTCCCAGTTCCTGTCGCTAAATAAAATTCCCACAGCATATTTCTGCCACAACTATTCTGAACTAGGGAGGGTATTAACCTGGTAAAGTGTGGTGCCTGGTTTCCTCCAAACGTGACACCTAGCATTCACACTATAGGGTCTAATCTTTGTCTCATGTGACCATAGAATTTTTGTTTCTTATGGTTTCAGAGGCCTCCATGTGCCTTTTTGGAAAACTCTAGGTGGGCTGCCATGTGCCTTTTGCTGAGGAGTGGATTCTGTCTGGCCACTCTACCATACTAACATGATTGGCAGATTACTGCAGACATGGTTTTCCTTCTGGAAGTTTCTCATCTCTCGACAGAGGACCTTTGGAGCTCTGACAGTGACCATTGGGTTATTGGGCACCTCCCCGACTAAAGTTCTTCTCCCAGTTTAGATAACCAGCCAGCTCTGGAGACTAGAGCTACTGTGCTCAATGGAACCTTCAACTTCCTGTCTTGGAGGTCTACAGATGATTCCTTTGCTTGGTTTGTGCTCTGACATGAACTGTCAACTTTGGGACCTTATATAGACAGATGTGTACCTTTTCAAGTCATGTCCACAGGTAGAATCTATTTAAGTTGCGGAAACATTTCAAGTATTATCAGGGGAAACAGGATGCACCTGAGCTAATTTTTGAGCTTCATGGCAATGACTGTGAATACTTATGTATTGACAAAGTAAACCTTTTTCACATTGACATTATGGGGTGTTGTGTGTAGAATTCTAAAGAAAACAATATTTTAATCCTTTTTGGACTAAGGCTGCAACATAACAAAATGTGGAAAAAGTGATGTGCTATAAATACTTTTCAGATGCACTGTATTTTGATGTTATCCTCCAGAAAGACATACCTTAGGAGGGTGAGGCACACCTACAGGTAGTGCAGAATTATTGGGCAAGTGGTATTTTTGAGGAATACTTTTAATATTGAACAACAACCATGTTCTCAATTAACCCAAAAAACTCATTAATATCAAAGCTGAATATTTTTGGAAGTAGTTTTTAGTTTGTTTTTAGTTTTAGCTATTTTAGGGGGATATCTGTGTGTGCAGGTGACTATTACTGTGCATAATTATTAGGCAACTTCACAAAAAACAAGTTTATACCCATTTCAATTATTTATTTTTACCAGTGAAACCAATATAACATCTCAACATTCACAAATATACATTTCTGACATTCAAAAACAAAACAAAAACAAATCAGTGACCAAAATAGCCACCTTTCTTTGCAAGAACACTCAAAAACTTGCCATCCATGGATTCTGTCAGTGTTTTGATCTGTTCACCATCAACATTGCGTGCAGC
>CM070040.1:36522614-36533710 GCA_036250615.1 Ptychadena robeensis
AGATTGATTTTAACCCTTCAAACCCCTAAACTTAACCCCCGATCCACAAAACTTACCCCTTATTTGATTGGACAGTGTTTTGTGTTTTTTTTTACTTTGAATTGTACTCGATACAGTGAATTTGGCGCCCCCACCCCCAGTGTGATGTCAGGACCATCAAACTGGGGGTGAGAAAGTTAAATGGGGGGGACCGGAGCCTTTATTTAGTTGTGTTTTTAACTTTTATTCAAACTGAATACAGCTTTCTAAGGGGGGCGTGACACCACCCTCCGGTGTCACGTCATTACATTTGTGACACCATGAGGGGGGAGAGGGACCAGCAGACAATGGCCTCAAAGAAATAGCAAGTTTTCAAACTCTAAACACAGTTTTCTATTTAGCGGTTGGATAGTTAAAACATTCTGCTCTGAGATCGGAGCAGAGTCATTTTCTCCCTGGCTGGTGTCACGTCATTACTTCTGGGAATCCGGGGGGAGGGGATAATGATGTGACACCAGCCGGGGAGAAGAGGACTCCGATCTCGGAGAAAACAGTAAATTTTTACAAACCAACCGCTCTGAACACATCTCTGAATACACTATAAAAATCGTGAATAAAAACTGAATGCAATGATGCGGGGGTGCCAACTTCTAATATTTTATTCAGAATTGAACAGAAATCACGGAACAAAAGTTTAAACTGAGAAAATGTACCATTTTAAGGAAAAATATGTTGATTCAATATGTTGATGATGTTGTGATTGATGCAGAATGTGGTCTGGCGTTATCTTGTTGAAAAATGCAGGGTCTTCCCTGAAAGACATGACGTCTGGATGGGAGCATATGGTGTTCTAGAACCTGAATACATTTTTCTGCATTGATGGTGCCTTTCCAGACATGCAAGCTGCCCATGCCACACGCACTCATGCAACCCCATACCATCAGAGATGCAGGCTTTTGAATTGAGCGTTGATAACAACTTGGGTCCGGATGACATGGCGTCCCAGATTACCAAAAAGAACTTCGATCCGTGAGACTTCTGACCACAGAATAGTCTTCCATTTTGCTACACTCCATTTTAAATTATCCCTGGCCCAGTGAAAACGCCCGAGCTTGTGGATCTTGCTTAGAAATTGCTTCTTCTTCGCACTGTAGAGTTTCAGTTGGCAGCGGCGGATAGCACGGTGGATTGTGTACACTGACAATGGTTTCTGGAAGTATTCCTGAGTCCATTCTGTGATTTCCTAACAGTAAGCATTCCTGTTTGTGGTGCAGTGTCGTTAAGGGCAACGGAGTCTTTTGCTGGGCTAAGACCTTTCTGATATTGCTCCACGATATTTCTGCGCACATTGTGGGGAAATTGGGGATCCTCTACCCATCTGGCCCCTGAGGACACTGCCACTCTGAGAAGCTTTACCAATCATGTTGCCAATTGACTAATTAGTTTTTTGGTCTTCAGATCTTCGTTATACTCAAATTTTACCTTTTTTTCCAGCCTCTTATTGCTACTTGTCCCAACTTTTTGGGACTTTCTGCACCGTGAAATTTTTAATCACATATTTTCATAAAATTATACATTTACTCGATTAAACGTTTGATCTGTCACCTACGTCTATTACAAATAATATTGCCATTTGCCTCTCCACATCATTGCATTCAGTTTTTCATTCCCAATTGTTTAGTGTCCCACTTTTTTGGAATCCGGCAGGCTTGAGGAAAACGGTGGTTCAGCGTAGTTTGAAAGTTTAAAAATCACGTATGGATCCCTATTTCCCCCACGTGTTGTAATGACGTGACAAGGTTGGGGAGAGCTTGCTCCCTTCCGGAACCCGCAGAAAGTGGAACGAAGCTTGCCGTGGGAATCGGGTAAGCCAGCGCTGCATGGAACCTCTCAGTGCTGGACGAACCCAGTTCCTTAAGTGCAGTTTTTGCATGTCCAGAGTGAGCGCACTGGGTTCGTCTTAACCACTTGGAAGGTTAAATTTGGTGCAGCGCTCTGGTGTGATGTCACCAGGAAGAGAGAGGACCAATTTCAAAAAGAGACTTTGGGTACACCGGAAACTTTATTTAGGTGAGTATTTTACTTGTAATCATATTGAATAAGCACAAAGCTGTATTCAGTGCGATTTGAAAATCCCGTTGCATGTGGATCCACTGCCTTATCTGGAAGCATTAGTGAAGCAACTGGGTTTGTCTCAAACGTTAGGGAGAGTAATCTGACACACAATTTTCTCACAAACTTTTGATTTATATTTACCTACCATTCCCTCAATGTCTGCTAGAAAAGATACTAAATTCCCTGTGAATGAGAACATATTTAGATGTGATAAGATAACTTTAAATAATTTATTTTAATTTCAAATAGCTGAATTTGTGAATTCATTGTAAAGCCTCTGAAAATAGGAAATTCACTGAAATTGCTGAAAAGATATAGAAAAGGTAAAGACAGTACAAAAAAGATTTTTTTTTTAACCTATTTCATGCAAAAACCACATATGAAAAACTATAATTTTTTGTTAATGTTTCCTCAAACATTCTCTATGTCTTCATCAATTTTGTGTTGATACCATGTTCAGGGGCTTTGCAATTAACTCACAAATATATTTCCAGACCATATTTAAATCTGATTATGTTGCAGGATAAATGATACTATCCCACAGCAAAATGTACCTGTATATACCCATCCTAAAGACCCCCATACACATTCTGATTATTCTCCCGACCAATTTTTCGTCCGATCGGGTCACCCGATTTTCACCTAAAATGTTTTAGGTCGGTCGGTCGGCTGGCACGAAAAATCGGAATTCGAATTATCACCGATCGATCAGCCTGACACTATTTATTAACAGCAGATCGACTAAAATTTACGGACAGGTCCGAAGCGGTCCCGACCGATTTTTCTGTGGATTTTGAGAAATCTGGATCGTCGGGTACATAAATCTGGATCTCCCGATCGATTAATCTCCCAACCGCGTTGGTCGGTTGGGCAAAGTTCGTACAAAAAATCGGAACGTGTATGGGGGGCTTTAGCCTTTGTTAAGATCTACAAAGCCATAAGGCATCAGAAGTTATCAGCAATTTGAGAGCTTAAAATCAGTGAAGTTAGTCCCACTTTAGATGGGCATACACAGGTCGATTTTTAAATCAATTGTGCGGCTACCTGATCCAATATGTTGGTAAACCCTGTTCGATTGCCATTACTTTGTATGGGGACTAAAGATCCCCTTGCAATGTATCAAAGCTTCATTGATTGAACGAAGCTCAAGAGCAGCATGGTGAAGTCATATTAAGGGTTCATTGATTAAATGGGTCTATTGATTGTTTAAACATATTTGCTTTAGAACATAAAAAAATGTATCAAATATTTTTGCTAGGTGCAGCTGAGAATTTTTTTTAACATTAATATTGGTGTTTTTTGTGCCTCATCTCAACACAAGTTCACAACGTAAGTATGAACTGCAACAATGCTGCTTTCACGGTTGCAGCAAAAAACCTTGGTGCTTTCTATATATTATTTAAACCATATAAGATGTCCATTTCTTAGTTATATTATTTTGAAGCAGTGCATATTGAGTAAATTATGTGAGGGTGATGCCATAGTTTTCACAGGCTCTATTTTTCAGTGATGCGTGGAATGATATTGGCAGCATCTTCAAGAGAGTTATATATCTTATTAGCCTCACATGAAACAATATTCAAAAGTTGTAGTGGTACAAAATGAGAAAACAGAGTATTCAATAATAACTCATTTATTTTAAAAGTTTATTACTGTGTTCTGAACATATTTCTCTCTGTGTGCAGTCACTTGTGAATGTGAAAAATAGATAGAAAATGAAGGAATAATTCAAAAGTTTGTGAGAACAAATCTTTGCTGGCCACTAAGAATTATAGCACCTGAAACAGCTTGTGTGTGATCTGAAATGAACAAGAACCTGTCAGGATAGAAATACAGAGCTGATTTGTTTTTAAAGGCCCATTTCAAATCTATCAATTTTAATGCATGTTCCCAGCTTGGCCAACAGTATAGTTCAAATAGAAATGCATGTCAAGCTTGTTAAAATGGATGGTTGTGAATGGGCTAAGCTCTGGAACATACATCCTTACTTCTCCTAATATGTAATTGAGCCACTGGTGACACTGGGTGCCCTGATCTGCATAGATATGGTACATACACACATTTAATATTTTGTCTGATACTAAGTGCTTTTCAAACGGTACATCCTCTGTTGGATAACAAGTAAGCTTTGCCCTTAGAAAAAACAGTGGAAAATATTAAGGCAGGTGGTTAACCTCCGGTTTCAAATATTTCATTCTTTTCTTTTTTCTATTTTTTTGACAATATCTTTTATTACATATCAACAATACATAAACAAACATAAATGTAAGTTACAAATGGCAAACACAAGAATAGCATTGTCTATCTCTTAATCCGCTATATATTACTATGCTGTTTTCTTATCCCTACTTTATATTTTCCTAGTAGACATTTCCTATTCCTAAAAAATCTACTCGTGACTTATATTTTTATCTATACTGTTTTCTCGATTTCTTTTGGATGTAATTATCCCATCTTTCCCACAGGCCTTTAAAAGACTTCATAGTGTCATTCAATTTAGCTGTCAGGGACTCCATTGTTCTTATATCTGCTATTTTATTGAGTAATTCTGCATATTTAGTTGGTTCACTAAACTTCCATTTCTGGGCAATTAAACACCTAGCAGCAGTTAATATATGTTGAACCATTTTTCTTCTTGACTTGTATAGATATTTACAAGGGGCCCCAAAGGAATGGATATATATCTCTAATTGTAGTAGTTGTTTTATTAATTCTTCTACTAATAAATTTACTTGATTACAGAATATTTGAATCATTGGACAATACCAAAATATATGTTCCCTTGTTGCTTTTTGTATCAGGCATCTCCAATATCTATCTGAAGCTTGTGGCTATATATTTTTTTTGTTTTTGTGGAGTATAGTATCATTAATATATAATTTTGTACACATATCCTTTATATAATGTACATATAGACGTTCTTTCTTTCTCCCATATCTTTTTTCACTCATCTATTGCAAATTCTTTTCCCATGATTCTATTGCAAGTTGTTTTCCCATGATTCACTCCCACTTATGCTTATATGAGAATTTAGACACCATGCCCTCTATTCCCTTAAAAACATTTTATATATGATCGAGACTAGTCCTTTTGATGAATGTTAAGGGGCGCATGGTCTCTTAAAACCTGTTAAATCTGAAAATTTTAAGTATAGGCCATGGTTATGGCAAAGGGTCTAAACTGCAAGTACACTTACTTAATGGTAAATCATATTTTCCCTTCAATTCTGAGAAGGCATATATCTTCCCTGTAATTGAAATTAAATGTCTTTCATTTCAGTTAAAAAAATCTTTCCGAGGCCATATATCTATTTAAACGTTTCCTACTATATTCCCATATATTTTTGTATGTACTATTGGTCCTAATATGTTTTTATACGGCACTAACTTTCCTGTTCCCCAAATTAATAAGCTTAGGTATATAGATATTATCCACTGCCCCTCTTTTAATGCCCATTTACTTGATGGCTTCCTCTCCGTCCATTGTTAAATATATCTTAGCTGGGTTCATTTTTGAGTTGCTACAACATAGTACCTATACATGAGTTTTATATGCCCATATGTTATTTAATAAATTTGCTGTATCTTTCTCAGTGTATTTTGCCTTATTCTACCTGGTAAGTTTTATAAAGTGATATAATAGCTTAGGTAGCACTATTACCTTTAAGGCTTCTATCCTGCCTATCATTGATATAGTATATGTTTTAAATTTTTTAGCAGGTTATCTATTTCTTGAAATAACACTGGGTAATTAATTTTATATAGTACTTCATATGTCATGGTTATATATATCCCTAAATATTTTATATTCACCAAGCCCAATTATAATACCGTATTTTACAGCATATGAGAAGACTGGGCATATAAGACGACACCCAACGTTTTCAGTTAAAATATAGAGTTTGGGGTAAAAGACTACCCCTCTTTCAACGCACACCCCCAAAAAAATCTTTGGGGACGTGGAGCTAGGGTCTTACATATGCCTACTCTGACTTTCAACCCCCAGATCTCCAGTGCACTTAGAAGTCCAATCTTTTTTGGATTAGTCATTTATATTCCCAATTTGACACCCCTATCTGCAACCTTTTATAGTTATTAATGTTTCCCTGCAGTTAACCATGGAACATACATTGTATACATTTACCAATAAAAACTGAACGAATGTTGGCAATCTAAAAATTTTTACTTTTACAGTTGTGTATGTTAATTATAAAGTGAAGTTTTTGTACAGATATTTAATATGTTCTAGCTTTAATGTCAATCTCCCTGCAATACCAATTTCAGCCACAATGTCATAAGTAAACACTTGCCGTCAAGTAGCAGCACATACTTGGCTCCTTTCACACACAGCGGGAAGGAGCCCAAGGGGGATGCTTCAGTCTCTCTCCTCTCTGTCTGTGATTTAAATATGTGGAGGCATGGGGAGCATGGGTCCCCTAGATGCTCTGCAGCCCTGGCACCCGGCATATAGAACAACCCCCGTCTTATAGGCCGGAAAATACAGTATTATTTTTTTAACAATTCTAATTCTATTAGCTGAGTTATGGATAATAAAATATCAACAGCATATAATGTAATTTTATATGAATTCTTCAGTATATCAATTCTCTTAATATCTGGGTTAAGACGAATTTGAGTGGCTAAGCATTCTATCCCCAGGGCAAAGCATTGACGATAGTGGACATCCTTGTCGAGTGCCATTTAAAAAAAAAAAAAACTATAATGCTAACAGGGTTTTTGCAATTTCCGTATTTTTCGGACTATAAGACACACTGGGCATTAAGACACACCTAGTTTTTAAAGCAGGAAAAAAATTCTGCATAAAAGCCGATGCCCCATTGAAGTTAACCCTCTCTCCCCTGGTGTGATGTCACCAGCTCCATCACACCGGGGGAGAGAACGCGCAAAAGGGAATTGTACAGTGAGAACTGCATCCAATACAATTCAGAGTAAAAAAAAAAAACTAATTTCCAATTTATTATAAACAAAACATAAATATAAATACATACATTTTTTTATGTAATTTTTTTTACATAATTGTGTTTTCAAAACATGATTATACTCAGGATGTCTACTACAGGCCTACAACATAAAAAAGCTATTGGTCCAGCATGCCTGGAAAATATCCTTTTCAAGAGGAAAAATCAGCAATACCAATATTTTTACAAGTGCCTCATATCCATATGCTGCATATCTGGATGATAACACCTGAAGTGTGTCATCTTTCAGAGGGCTCCTCAGAGGGGGGAGAAAGCAAGGACAGCAGGCCCTGTGGTAAGGGGCAGCAACTTGGGCTGGTCCATATTCCCTCTCTTTCCAGTGAAGCCACTCCACCGCCATATATGAATTGATCTGCTGATCTGATGGGTGTTGTTTTATCCTGCTGAGCATAGCTTAAACTGTGAGTATTATATTGGTGTATTTGAGATTATGGTGTATGTGCTCATATGGGGTTTTTTGATTATGTTGCACATGTAGGCAAAGGTATACACAGATACATAATTGTGACAACTGGACCACCCACAACTCTTGTCGATTGTGGGTAAACAAATAGGCAACAATATGAAATAGTTTGCTATACTGCATATACTGTGTTAAGGGTTTGCATATGGAGTTAATTAATAATAATCATCTGCACCAGTGCATATGGAAGGGACATATGATATTTAGTGGCTAACTTATGGATAAAAGGAGGTGTGGAAACATGGATATACCCACACAAGGAGGCATAATATGATAACAGTATTGTAAGTATGAATATGTCATCAATGTAGGTGCCTTATTACTGCATTGTTATCATTGACTATATGGGGAATAACATATGTGCATATATATTATGCTGAGGTCTTATTATTGTACTGTTAATATTTATTACATGAATAACAATACACATTTTTACATATGTTGTTAAGGTTATTTTCTGTGTTTTAAGTCCTTAGTAAAATTTTTGTCGCTACCCTCCCTGCAGTCCTTACTTTTTCCTCCCCTGGGGAGCCCATTGAAGGGCGAAATGCATCAGAGGTTATCATCCGGATATGCAGCATATGGACAGTTTTGGACATTTAAGCATGCTCTCCCATGTTCTTTTAAAATTGCATTTTATGTGATTTATGTGTTTTCATGTATGATATAGTACAAATCTATTAAACACTTTTATCTTCAATAAGTTTATATAATTAATATAAATATATAACTGCCCCAGCAGTTTTAGGAGACACTAAGTTGGTTGTTTTGAGGGACTGGTAAGAATGTACAGTTACAAGGGGTGTAGCACACATTTAGTTAGTTAGTCCCAATACTTTCTTATTCTCCAGATCAACCACTTGGTATACTTCTCAGTTCTAGTTTGTTGACTCTGGTTTATACGAGACTATCTATTTAGCCATCCCCGACTATACAACTGTCAGGTTCACAAATGGGGGTTCAAGGTTCAGGATACCAGGTTAAGGTTTATACTCATAAAACAAATAGGGATTTAAGGTTCAGGATCACACAACAAGGGTAGAGTTCACAGCACAAATGGTGGTTTAAGGTTCTGGATCCTAGGACAAGGTTTAGGCTTGCAAAACCAATTGGGGTTCTGGTTCAGGATTCAAGGTTCAGGCAAACAGCCTCACAGCACAAATAGTGGTTTCCAGTCTAACGCTAAAGGTGGCCATAGTTAGATATGCGGGCAATTTTGTTGTGTGCGCTTGCGGAGATCTATCTGCTGCAAAATCGGCTGCAAATCCATCTAAAAAATTCAGAACATGACTGTAACTTTTACATCTATCGCATTACTTTAGATGGATTCCAGCGTCCAATCCAAAATAAATGCCAGCACACAAAGGTGTGTGGGTGATTCTCGGCACGACCAGCCATGTGTGACGACATCATCACAAGCGGATGATCTGCAGAGGAATCTGCAATAAAACAAACCATCTATGGCATGCTTAAGGCATGAGTTAGAGGGTAATGCTAGGCATACACATACAGACCTCATCCGATATCTTGCTCCGATATCTTTCCGGGAGACTAACGTGATGACGTCATCACGTTAGCCACCCATTGCATTCTGGGGCCCCTTCAATCGGCCGGGCACCCTTTGTGTGCCGGCCATAAGCTGCGATGAAGACGCCGAAGACATGTCCGTTCTCTGGCCGGCCGAGAAGTGGGCCGTCGGTCAGATTAAAAATCGGCCGCTTATCGGCATGTGTATGGCAGCCTTAAGGCACACATATATTCTAACAAGTCATGTGTACTCAATCTAGCCCATAGCTCCATAAAGCTACCTGCTGATGACCAGGGAAAATACCCTTAGTGGCTAGTAGCACAGTGCCAGTGTCATCAGTTTCTATACAGTTGTTGGGTGAGGACAGTGAGTGGTTAGGTATAAAAACAGCACACATAAGATCCACTGTATCCTTTAGGGGAATACAGTGCACATTTGGTCTTTAGTCACTGGGAACTGCCACAATTTTTTTTCTAGTGACAAAAACAGAACATCTGTAAAGATGTTAGGATAGTCAATTATCATTGGGAATATGATTCAGCTGGGCGATATACATTTGCAGGTAAGAAGAAGAGTTGAAGGGTGAAGAGTTACCATTTCTTTTTAAATTTAGAAACATGGTATTTGCATAAAAGATTTGGCAAACATTATATTAGCATAGTATATAAAAAATCCTAAAAAAATCAATCCCGAACTCATCATGATATAAATGTTCAACCAAAATTCAGAAGTCTATATCTAGTGTTGAGCTCGAATATTCGATTTTCGAATATTTAGCTCGAATATCGCCATTTCACGAATATTCCCGAATATATCATCGGATATCCGACGCGATCGCGATGCAATGAATGGGATCGCGATTATATAATCGCAATGCGATTTTTTTAAAACGGAAATGACGGATCTTCTCCCAGTCGAATATCCGAGCTCCATTGACTTGCATGCATTGCGCATATGTGATCGCAATTGCGATTTTTAGATCGCAATTCATGTCGTAAGTGCGGATATTCGAGATTACGAATATGGAATGGAATATTATGGCATATATTCGCGAAATTACGCAAATTCGAATATTGCCTAGTCGCTCATCACTATCTATATCCACAAAATGTTGACATTTTTGCACTAACCCTTTAAACACAGTGCTGTGATGTATGTGTTACAGTTATTGCAACTCATAGTACTCACGGTCAATCTCAGCCATATGGACATTACACTGGGGGTTTTACTAAAGAATATCACCTTGAAAAGTAAA
This sequence comes from Ptychadena robeensis, assembly GCA_036250615.1. Taxonomy (NCBI): domain Eukaryota; kingdom Metazoa; phylum Chordata; class Amphibia; order Anura; family Ptychadenidae; genus Ptychadena; species Ptychadena robeensis. The sequence goes on from CM070040.1 coordinate 36,532,954, forward strand.
CTAACAATTTGGTTGGGAGGCAATAAAAGAAATGTTTCTTGCATGAAATCAAATAATTGCAGTAAGCCCTACAGTTATATTTATTGAAAGGATGCCAATGAGTTCTATTCTATATAAATTAATGTATACATCTAGGCATCAACACTACACAGTAGACAAATTAAGGTGTGCTTTTGGTTTTATGAACTGAACTCCCAACATAACATTACACTTGACATACAGAAATTATTTTTCCACTTTGGGACATATTTCAATATGTTTCCCTTCCCCCTCTCAAATGAGTAATGAATTAACTTGGTTTGAATTTAGGCTTCAATTGTGTTTAGAGTTACATATTCACAATCAAGAAGGTTTTAACCAATGTATACAAACACATTAGGAAAGGAACAGAGGCAGATTCACCTAGATAACAAGACTCACTAGAAATAATACTGTCTGTATGTTGTTTAGGACACATTTCAGAAACTGGTCTAATCAGTAGTGATGGCGCGAACCCGGATTTTGCCGTTGGCGAACGCGAACTAGCGCAAAAGTTCGCGAACCCGGCGAACCGGCGAACCCGCCATTGACTTCAATGGGAGGCGAATTTTAAAAAACAAAGGGACCCTTTCTGGCCACAATAGTGTTGGGAAAGTTGTTTCAAGGGGTCAAACCTGGTCAATGACATGACAAAGGGGAATCCATGGCAAAACTCCCAAGAACACTGGTGGTGATGGTCAGTGTGGAGGACACTGGGGGAGATGGACAGTGTGGAGGA
>CM070040.1:36564586-36583920 GCA_036250615.1 Ptychadena robeensis
TAAAATTATTCCTCAAAAATACCACTTGCCTAATAATTCTGCACTCCCTGTATTTTCAGAAAGGTCCTGCCAGCCCTCCTAGGCTTTCCACAGGAGCCGTCTTCTGTAGAGAGTTTTGGACTTTACACAGGCTTCCCACCTGAACACTACTCCCACAGTCCACACCCTCTCTGATCACTCCACAATATATATATATATATATATATATATATATAATTCTATTAACTTCCTCTTACATACTTTGGAAAAAAATTTATTTACATGATTAACATGAGGTTACCTATAATAGTGATACATAAAATATATTTTCTGTCTTTGAAACCTTGGCAATATATTAGCCTCTCATAGGAGAACAAAAGTGTGGGTGGAAATGCATGATGGTAGGTACATAATGATCAATGGCTCTTCATATCATTTATAACTATAACTATCATACAAGAGGTATTAAACATGTTACAACTATTAAAGCAGCAAAGCAATAAATACAAGCAAAAATCTAGCTATCTTATGTACACAGTATCTCACAAATGTAAGTACACCCTTGACATAAGTTATACTATCTGATTATGTGACAATATTGAAGATATGACACTTTTATACAATGTATGTTATCAAGTGTACAAATTGTATAACAGTGTAAATCTGCTGATTTACATGGTACTTTTATTTCTTTCTTTGCATATAAGAAAATAATTTTTTTTTGTATGATAAAAATCTTAAAATAACACACACAGCCCTTGATGTCTGAACCACTGTCTGAATGTTTGTCTTCATTCTGGTTGCTTTACAACTGGTTTACAATAAAAACTAGGGTTTTTTTATTAAACAAGGCTAAGCACAACTACATTAAAGACAAATAAAAAGGGTTTTATTAGAATAGGGACTTTAGCAGGACAGTTTAAATTAGTGAGACTAACCAGTGCGGCCATCAGAAATTTCAAGCATGGCACCGGGCAGCAGTCCCTAGATGGTCAGGCTATCAAAAAGGTTTACCAACTTCTAATTAATGTAAGTCTAACTTTTATTTTTTATTTAGGCATATTTTCTGGGACTTGTTGGCTATCCTTTTTTTTCTTTTAAATTAATAGCTTGTTGAGCTCCAAAAATAGGTAAATTATATATAAGCATTCTCAATAAACTCTAAAAATAAATGAAAATCATAAAAATGTTATCCCTGAAACAAAAGTTTAAATTCACATTGGCTGAGATAACCTGAACATACTGTAGTTAAAACAGAAAGTGGTATATATCATAATGTAACCTTAAGACTTGTTTATGCCTTATATATGCAATTTAAAACAAAATCTAAAATCAACAGTTTTACTTATTTCAATGTCATTTTCTTGAAAGCCAACACTATATTTACTGTTGAGCGAGAATATTTGAATTGCAAATTTTTATTGTGAATATTAGCCCCATAACCATGGTGTCATTACCAAAAGTGCTGGAGATGTAGTGAATGGTTGTGGGAACATTAAAAAAGTATTGCTCCAGCAAAAAAGTTTTTGCATAAATTAAGTTAATTTAAGATTTTGAATTTGACTTTGCAATTGAACTAAATTTATGCAAAAACTATTTGTGCTCGAGCAATACTTTCTTTCACACTTGGTGATGCACAGCCAAGCCTTCTTAAAACAGAAGATATTTACATGCTCGGGAAAAGGAGTACCCATAGTATATGCCGAGATCCCAAATATATCAGACTTATTAAACCATGAGAAAGGAAGCCTTCCTAATCTCAATCTCCTGATGAAGCAGTAGACAACCGCAAAACGATTCAAGTTAGACGGTTGTAAAGAAATAAGCTCCAACAAACTGTAATGTTAAACCAGAGACGGGTGCTACATTGATTTTGGTTTCCTTTTTTCTGTTTTGATCATTTGTTAAATAAACATACTTAACTACATTTAATTCTGTTAAAGTCCCTTATTATTATGCTCAGGTACCTTTCAAGATCCTGGCATAGGGTGCTATGATTGAGATTAGGAAGGCTTTCTTTCTCATTGTTTAATAAGTTTGATAATAGGGAAAAGCTGTGCTGCTGAATGGAGAGCCCACAAGAAGCCTCAGGAAGCCGTTACCACTTGGAGCTACAGGTACCTTATTTACCCAATTCACCACTTAACCCTTATCACGGTACCACAGTATCTGCTACCTTCTACCACCCTTTATTGTACTTACCACCATTGATCACCATTTACCGGCTACTGCTGAGGCGGTAGGACCGATCTCATGGGGGGCAAGGGTGGCTGCACCTGTGGGAGTGTGCGCAGGCTTTGCATACTGTTTTCTGCCAGATACTATGCCCCACATAGCTTCGTCCAGCACGGGTGTTTGAACCTAACCACCAATCATGTATGTTAATGCATTTCCACACTATTGCCTTACCCAGTCTCCACCCTGCGACGACATCCATCCATGATATAATTACCAGGCCCTTAATTATTTGAAGGCTGTTCGTACCCGATATTCCTCCGCATACATAGCAGGTAATAAGCAATTTATTCAAATGTTGTTACTGTGTTTTGAAGAAGGGTTGAATCCCTTTATAACCAATGGGATCAGAATGCACCAATCATAAATGTCAGATGTACAACCCAGATTATATGTGTAACTTTATAAATGTTGTAATTAGTACTAAGAAGTCAGACAGGATGTTCTTATTTTATATCATATCTTATGTGAAAGCACGACAATGTAATTTACTATGATACACAGGGGAACAATTTACCATTATTATCTTTTACTATAACCTTTTCTCTCCTATAGGTGGCATCTTCTGTGCCGTGGACTATTGGGCTGTTTACGCAGCCTGATACTCCTCCTGGACCATTGGGTTGCCCCTACAGTCTTTACAATCCATTCACCTCTTAAAAACAGGCTCATCTATTCCCCTCCTGAGGAGGCGGGTGGCGGCCGAAACGCGTCGAGGGGCGGAGCATGCATACCGATAAAAGCTAAGACTTATCAACTTAACACATTTGACCGTGAACGCTTTGTGCTATTATGTAACACTTGGAACATTGAGGGATATGATTGTACATATAAGAAAGCTGTCGTGCAATTGAATTGGCTGATCAACTATCGTTTTGATTCAAGCCTTTTTCACTTTTTTCTTACCTATTCATCTTCTTATCTATGTAACAAATAAAACGTGACAATTTTTGATATCTAAGTTTGTCTGTACATTTATCCTTGTGGTTGGTACCTCTGATCTGGGTCACACCTAAATCCTCAAAAATCTGGGACCAGGGCAGTCCCAAGACTCCTTCTGCTTATGGTTATGAGTCACTGTTAAATTAATAAGTTTGATATTTACATGCTCCAATCCATCACAAATCCCAAAAGTTAAGGGAAAAATCCTCCCTTCAGGACAGTGGGTGGAGCCAAGCAAATCATTCCTTTATGCCCCATCAGCCAAATGCACATCCAGAACTGCTGGTGTACAGTGCAAATGGCTCTGTACCATAAGGCTATATTTGTACTGTACACAAGCAGTTCTAGATGTGTCATAAAGGAATGATTTGCATGGCTTGGATGTTAAGCTGGCACTTAATATTATGTGGTAGTGTGTGCAGTTGAACTGACACTCTAAAATATTTTGCCGTAGTTCCTGCAGTTAAGCTAATGCGGCAGTGCGTGCAGTTGAGCTGAGGCTCTAAAACATTATGCGGCAGTGCGTGCAGTTGAGCTGGTGCTCGCAAACATTATAGAGCACGAGGGTCATGGGAAAGGCAGCCTAACATGAACTAAGCCATTTGCGGCAGAGTACCAACAGGCAAGATGTCGACATCTGGCTGAATCTCCATCTCTTCCTCTTCCCATCCAGGCTGAATTGATTAAATTAAATTAAAGTCAGCAGAGACAATAGTCTCCAGCAGCTCCTCATCCTCTTCATGGAACAAGGTGTGTTGTGAAGCCAACTGGGGGTGGTCATGCTATCACCCTGTGCCATCTTCTCCACCATTACCTTCTTTGCCACATTTAGAGTGTCCACCTGAATTGTGAGCATTGGTTGTTTAAGTAGACACAGCAGTGGCATGGTTACACTGATTATAGCGCTATCACTACTCACCATCTTTGTGGCTTCATCAAAGTTTTTTTAAATTTCACATAGGTCTGATATCAATACCCACTCCTTGCTTGTGAATTGTAGCAGTTGACTGAAAAGGCTGGTATTTCAAATTTGCCCTCTGCTGCTTACAAATCCTGGATAACATGTAAAAAGTAGAGTTCTAGCTCGTGCTTAGGTCGCACAACAATCGGTGAGGTGGAAGCCGCAAGCGCTCCTGCAGGCTTGACAAAGCTGTGGATAACTTTCTGAAATGGGCTCACAAGCGGCGCGCCTTCACTAGTAGCTCTTTTAAATTGAGTAGGTTTTGAGAAACCACTAAAAACTAAGTTGAAAACATGGGCTAGGCATGAAATGAGGGTCAGGTTGCCGTGCTCCAAAGCTGCGCAACAAAGTTGCTGCCATTGTTAGCCACAACCATGGCTGGTTGTAGGTTAAGTAGCAAGAGCCACAGCCCAGTCTAGTCCCTCATACCCTGCCACAGCTCTGCGGTGGTGTGCTGTTTGTCACCAAAGCAGATCAGTTTCAGCACGTCCTGTTGGGGCTTCCCCACAGCAGTGCTTCCAGCTAGTGACTGATGGCGGACTGATGTTTGAGGTGTAGGTGGACGAGGTGGTGAAGGAGTGGAGATTGGAGCCAGTAGCATAGCTTTTGGCGGAGACCCTGATGGACGTAGGGCCTGCAATCCTGGGCATGGGTAGCACCTGTTCTGTCCCAGGGTACGACTCACTCCCGGTCTCCACAACATTTAATCAGTGTGCCATGAGGGAAATGCAGCATCCCTGGCCACTAGCACTTGTCTATACATCCGTGGTGAGGTGGACCTTCACGTAACTACGTTGGTCAGGGCACAGGGGATATTCTGGGACACATGTTGGTGTAAAGCAGGCACGCCGGAGAAAATAATGGCTGCTGGGGCCTGTGTACCTAGGACGCCGACAACGGCCGCCGACATCAATCTGTGGAAAGCCTCAGTGTCCACAAGCCTAAACGGCAACATTTCAAGGGCCAGCCATTTTGAAAGTTGCGCATTTGGAGCTATAGCCTGAGGGTGGGTTGGTGGTTATTTGCGCTTGCATTCAAGTGCTTGTTTTATTGACATTTGGACACTGGGACAGGGAAGTGGACGTAGATGCTGCTGGTCCAGGTGCAGGGAGCAGGGCATCCAGGCCACCACTTTTGATGGGATTAGTCAGCAGTGTGTAAAACAAGGGAGGCAGTAGTGTGGCAAGCAGATTGTGGACCCAGGTGTTCAGCCAACTTATAAGGGTGCTTGGATGCTATGGGGCAGATCATGCTTGTGGTGGTGAGGTTGCTAGTGTTTACACCCTGGCTCATTTTGGTACTGCACAGGTTGCAAACCACCACTCTTTTGTTGTCTGCACATTCTTTAAAAAAACACCAAAACATCTACCACTTGGCAACGTAGATTTCAGCATGGTGGTGTTTGGTTTCACGGTTGCAGCATGACATAATAACATCCAGCCTTGGAGTATGTTGTTACATGACTAAAAGGAGCAGATATGTGATAAAAGCTGATGTGTATGAGTAGGGTCTGTAGAGATTCGTGCCTGATTGGTGTGGCCCGAATTCTCCCTTTTGCCACACCCCTGCCTCTTCCAGCCTGTTGCGGTGCTGCGGATCCCTCCCCCTCTGTACTGCTGTCCTTGCTCAGCTTTCCACCTTCCCATGTTGGGCCAGTGACCACATCCTCCACTTACCTCCTCTCACACTTCTTCAGTCTGCTCATTCTCCTGACTTGCCCTAAACATAACCTGAGTGTTTGGCAACTGTGTCTCATCATCATCCACTTCATGAACAAATGATTGCAGATAAACAACGTCATCTTCTTGTGACTGTGAAGGCTCAAGACGTTGGGAATCAGGACACAATATCTCAGGTCCCTCCTCCAGCTGGGCGAGAGGGCCAAACCTAACTGTGGTGGTGTAAAGAGCTCCTCGGAATATTCATATCACTGGTTTGGCAAGCCTCTTCATGATGGGAAGACAGATGATCAGAGGGAAGATTTCCTTGACCAGGGTCTTGGCTATTGAGACTGGACCTGGTGCAAGAGAGAGTGGTGCTCAACCAACTAGAGCCATTATCTTCTGCAATCCAACTGACCACCTGTTTGCACTGGCCTCTGGCCAGCTAGCTGGGACATGAAGCTGGGTACAGTGTATTTTTTTTCCTGCTGCACTGGCCTTGGCCTTTGCGTGCACTGCAGCTACTTCCCTGTCCCTTATTGCTCATTTTTCATGTTAAACGTTCACTTGAACTAACTAAATAGTTTTTTTTAACAATGTAGATGTAAAGAAAAAAGAATAGACTTTTTTCAACAGTCAACGTGCAACTGTCAGAATAATTTTGGGGACAGTACACATATGTCTGACTGATATAACAGACTCCAAAAAACAAGAGCTTGCCAGATGTATGTGCACTTGAACAAAATACATTTTGTATATATATCCCCAAATAAGCACTGGACATTGTATTGTGCCCAGATGAATCAGTGGACTATATATGCACCCAAAGCACTGGACCCTGTATAGTGCCCAGATGAATCAGTGGACTATATATGCCCCAAAAGCACTGGACCCTGTATAGTGCACAGATGAATCAGTGGACTATATATGCCCCCAAAGCACTGGACCCTGTATAGGCCACAGAGAAATCAGTGGACTATATATGCCAGCAAAGCACTGGACCCTGTATAGTGCACAGATGAATCAGTGAACTATATATGCCCCCAAAGCACTGGACCCTGTATAGTGCCAAGATAATTGAAGCCCAGAGTCCTTAAAATGACTTTTGTGTCTGTGATTGTGTGGATGAAGCACATTGTGCGCAGAATAAACTCTCCTTGCCTATACGCCCCCTGTCCCTGTCTATGTTTGAAGGTGGTACCAGTTTACTTTTATACTATGCCACAATAGTGTACTTGAGATTATTTTTATAACATCTTAAGACGTTATCTGAAGGACATAAGCTACTTGCTAATGACTCATCTTTCTATGTAAATCTTTCTATGTTAAGTGGACATCCACATTTCTTTAACATTCTTTTGTCAAGAAAGATAATTGATTGTTCTCTCAAGGTGGTGCTAAGCATTATGCTACAGCTTCTTGTATATAAATTCACATTATGTTTCTACTTCTACTTCTGAACAACACATGAATAGTCCATTAATAATGCCAATATGTGTTATTGGAGTTTTAACACCTGGGAAACATGGTACAATCTGAATATGAATACAGTGGATATGCGGATATACAGTGCTGTATAAAAATTAGACAATGATAAACCATTTCAAAACTGTACCACTCAGTTAAAAAAAAATATAAAGTTAGGTGGAGCGAGAGAAGAAAAAAAAATATATCATTTTGACATTTTGACTTGGCAAGATTTGCTAACACTCCAAATCTGTCAGATTGTGAGGCATCTCCTGTGCAAAGCCCTCTTCAGATCACTCCACAGATTTTCATTTAGATTCAGGTCTGAGCTCTGGCTGGGCCATTCCAAAATATTAATCTTCTTCTGGTGAATAAATACCTTTGTTGATTTTGATGTATGCAAAAGCTCCTCTTCATGTTTGTCTTTCTTGCAGAAGCCTGAAGGTTTTGTGCCAATAGTGACTGGTATTTGGAACTGTTTATAATTCCTTCTATCTTAACTAAGGCCCCAATTTCAGCTGAAGAAAAACAGCCCCAAAGCATGATGCTGGCACTACCATGCTTCACTGTGGGTATTGTGTTCTTTTGGTGATGTGCAGTTTTGCACATATCTTTTGGAACAATGGCCAAAAAGTTCAACCTTGGTTTCATCAGACTATAACACCTTTTCCCACATGTTTTTCGGAGACTTCAGATGTGTTTTTGCAAAATGTGGCCTGGCTTGGATATTTTTCTTCATTAGTAAAGGCTTTTGTCTTGCCACTAGTATAGTACAATACTGCACATCACCAAAAGAACACTATATCCACAGTGAAGCATGGTGGTGGCAGCATCATGCTTTGGGGTTGTTTTTCTATGCCAAATATGTGTGTGCATAGGGCACCGGCAGAACCCCAGAGCCCTTCCTCTCACGAATAATGCCCTGAGATCACTATGGGTCCCTAAGCTACTGATTTACTCCCAAAATATGCTGTTTTTCATGCTGTAAAAAAACATCCCTCTCTAGGTCCAGCACTGTCAAAATTCCATTACCTCACCAAATTAATTACAAACTCCTTGAACATGACATTGCTGCATAAATTAAGTTCAAAGGCATTTGACATCTCTGTGAACTTACTGTGTGTATATGGGTAGTAGTGGGGGGGGGGGGGGGGGGGGGGGGGGGGGGGGGGGGTTGGCTTGTCTTGTACAAAGACAAAACTCTAAAATGAAAAAAACACCAAAAAAGTTATTCATTTTTTACTTAACTCTTAACTTTCCCAATAGCTCAAAGTTGCTCAAAAACCTAAAAAAATATATATTTACCTATCCTGCTGCAGTCATTTTAGATTCAGTGTTAGCTTCCAGTGGGCCACCAGGGGCTGTCAATGTCTGTCAATGGACACAAAGTGAAAGCAGGAAAAAACAGTGAACAGCTGTAGAAGGAATATTCATGCCAGACACTGAGAGGAGCTCAGCGCTGCGGCGCTGGGGAGATAGATCCACATATAGGAGGAGTGAGAGGGGAAATTCACATACATCTCCTCACAGGTAAGGATTTTTAAAAATTTTTTTGCTCCATTAATGGGGGGTTGGCTAGCTAGCTAGTGTTAAGCAGCATATGGTATATTCAAGTTTGCGTAATTTCGCCAATATATTAAGTAGCACGTAGCTGTTCGCAATTATTCGCAAAGATTTGGCGAACCAGCTGTTGTGCCTTTTGTCTTTTGCACTAAGCTTCCTTGGCTGCCCATTTCTTGGTGCTTCTTAAAAAAAAACAGCACATCTTAAAAACCCCAGTCTGCTTTGAAATCTTCGTCTGGGAGAGACTATGCTGATGCAGTAAAACTTCCTTATGTTTTGTTGCTGGGCTCAATCTTGCCCGGACAGGAAACTGTCTTTGATAACATCACCTTGGAAGCAGAATTTGGCTGTTCCTCACCCGGTTGAAAGATTGCTACAATGTTTCTGTTTGAGTTAAAAACTTTGTTTCAACCTACCTGTGGCATTTATGATCAGTAGCACCTATCTGGTATTATTGGTTGATCATACACCCAACTTTCAAGACAAAAGTTAGTAACACCAAATTCTAACTTTGCATTTTGTAAATTGATAACAATAAACAATCATTATTCATGTATACTTATTAAAACCATACTACACATGGGGTGAGTACCTGTGTGTTTAGTTATAAGGAAACTGTGACTTATTTAATCTCAACATCAAAAGTGCAATGGCATTAAAAATCTATCGGGTGCAGAAAAACGTAATAAAAAAAAAAGAAAAAATTGCCCTGGATAAAAGTAAGACATAGATGTGCAATTGGGGAAGAGGTGACACACGTTTCAGAACAATATGACAACTTTTTCTGTACACACAAAATCCAATACACTTTTAAATGGCCTTTTCCTGACAATCCGCTCCAGGCTGCAATCATCACTGCTGCTTGTGCATCTTTTCCTTCCCTTTGTCTTCCACTTTTCCCTTGTGCATCTTTGTCTTCCACTTTTCCCTTCCACATAACCTTCTATAAATGTGTTTTGATACAGAACTTTGGGAACATACAACTTCTTTTGAAATATATTTTTTGAGGCTTTCTCTCCTCATGGAGAGTGTCAATTATGGTTTTCTGTAGAATTGTCAGGTCAGCAGTCTTTCCCATGATTGTGAATCCTACATAGAAAACAAATGCAGCTACTAAAGATGGATGAACTTTCCGAAAAAGCCCTGTGCGTTCCATGTACCGGAAGTGACGCCACTGACATCACTTCTGATTTTACGCAATGCAAATTCCCAGTGAACAGGTGGGGAATTTGAATCTCCCCGCGGGCGCCAGACTTTTCTAAAAGTGCAATCTACCTGTTTGTGAACGGACAAGGCAGATGTACGGTCATCACTAGAAGCCACCTTGTCTAAGAATTAGCAAGCTTTAATGGACACACTTTTTATTTTATGATATAGATATACTTGAAGTTTTTGAGAAAATAACAGGAAAACTGTGACAGCTATATGGTAAATCAGTGTCAGTTGCAAATATCTGACAGGTTCTGTATTTTTTGCTAATAATTTTTCAGCTGGTCTGATACCAATTTCTAAACATTGCAAGTGCAACGTTATTGATTATAAATGAAATGAATTTAAAATGCAAATGAAAGTGATATACTATACTGTGTTCACAAATCCTGATTAAAGTCATGGTTATGTCATTGCTAAGGTTACTTTATAATCTACAGGTTTTCCGTGTTCGGTGTCTAAAAGCGTATTAACATTTTATACCATAAATGATGGCATATACTTAAGAAAACATTAACCACTGATAGGTGACATCGCTCTTATAACATTACTAGAAACATTTCAATGTAATATATAAATCAGAGTGATGTTCATGCCTAGTGATTTAAGCAAATACTGATGTATAGCATTAGGGTTACAAACTACAGTTTTGATGGATGAAATAATTACATAGATCAATGACATGGGCAAGAACTGGAGCTGACAGTATAACGAATACAGTATTGTATACGCTGTCTGAGCAATGACAGTGAATGAAAAAAAAAGGAAATTTGCCATTGCTTTTTTTTCTTTTAAGAACTGGCTTTTCAGGTGCAGAACGCACCCTGTGTAATCTAGATATAATATTTATGTGATATAACGCTCAGAATAAAGAAAAGCACTGACAATGAAGAAAGATGAAATGACTATTTAACAAATATTGGGCTGTGTTAAAAGTGAGCTTCATGAACATAACTCATACAAAAAATGTGTTAAAACATTTTATAGAGGCTTGGAACAAAAGGATTCTTGTATGAATGGTCATGGGCTCCGCTAATCCATTTTAGCCAGGAAAGCATTAATGTACAATTTTCTTCCTAACTTGGTGGAAGCAAAATCATTCCAGAAGAAGAACCTATGATTTATCACTAAGAATAGTGTAGGCTATAAAAGTTTCTTGTGGTAAAGAAAATTGGTAAAGAATATGAACTTGCATCCCTTCTTGAGTAATCTGCAGTTTGTTCTTCAGAGCAGAAATGTAAATCACATAAATAACTCCTTAAAGCCACATTAAAAGTTTATAGTTGGGTCATTCAATTTGTAGGTATCTGGAATGATTATTACTCTAAAAGTTGTAGTAACCTTTATTAGACTAGTTTATTGTTACTTGATATTGTTTTCATTGACTATTACTGTTTTCCCTATAATGTTTGGCAGTTCAGCATGATTAAGGATGGCAAGCTTCCATTTTCATGGGGATAAAAGGATTCTTATTTCTATATTTTAAACTCTTACTGTATGAGATACATATGAAGCAATGATTTAAAATAAATCTGGAACACACCGATATTGAAAAGACAGCACAGCTGAAATGGGTCTTAGTAGATTGTCGGTACTCCAGGCATATCAAGATTTGTTTTGTGGCCACATGTTGGAAATAAAACATTATCTCTAGGCACATTTAGAAGTTTCAATATAATGTGTCTCTTTGTTCTTCAACCCATCTTTTTTTGTAAGTATAAAAATTCAGAGGTAGAGATGAGCAGAAGAAGACATCATTCCATAACATAGCATAACACAAGTATACAGGGTAGAGATGGTTGAAAAAGGGTTTGTGAAATTTCAACTAGTTAACTCCCTAACATTTGAGACAAACCCAGTTCCTTCAGACCTTGTTTACAAAACAATCTCTGCCTGAACCGGGTTTGTCAAAACATACCTGTGCTCCTGAAACCTGTGGCCATTCTCTATTCAGCCGAACCACAGATTGACTACAGCAATGCCCCTTTGGCTGCATAGACCTCCATGTGTTAAAGGAGGGGAGTCGGTTTCTCAGCTTACATCATCGATGTCGCAGGTGATGTGAGCTGGGAAACGGACTCCCCATAAGTGACACCTGAAGGGTGGCTGCAGCTCAATAGAGAATAGCCGCAGCTTTCAGGAGCACAGGTTTTGATGATCCCGGTTAAGGCAGATGTATAGAGGGAAGGATGGGAAATTCAAGCAGAGTACTGGGTACGGGCTGTGTACAGAGTGGTACTGGCTGAGCGCTAGAGAGGTTAATTGTAAAATCCCTGAATATGGTATCACCAAAAATGGTAGACATGAAGAAGGGAATTGTAGGAAAATATAAAAAAGGCAATTGACATGTAGTTTTTGCATACATTTAGTCAAGCTGATATTTTGACTTTTAACTTAATTTATGCAAAAACTACATGTGATATAACAATACTTACTTTTTTTTATAATATTCCCACTAATAACTACATCTGTGGTAGTTCTAGTGATGATACCTTCTTGAAGTGCTGTGCTTTGCCCAAATAAACTAGTTTATATTGTACCATCTCGAATACCAAGAACTAAACCTTGCTTAGCTGCTGCTCTCCCATTGTCCAATAATAGGCTGAGGGCAATTCCATGACATTCCATGGATAACTAATATGGACAAATACGAACAGTGCAGGATTACTTCAGCAGGAAGGTGATTATATACCCAGTTCTGTTTCTATATTTTGTTTATATATGCTCTAATTGGCTATTTTATGAGCTGAACTTTTGCTTTGAACTCTGCTGCAACTTTTTTTTCTCTAGTTCATATAAGCTACAATTTTGCAGCTCAATAGTGCAGAAAATTTGCAATGACCCTTTTCTCTGGGATGAATTTTTTATTTCGTTACAATTGTTACTATACAGCTGAATACAGTAGTGTCACATCTTCTTTTACTAAAATTAAGTAAGTATAGCCCTGTTTAAATATTATTTTACACCTCTCCACTTTTAGATTAGTTTCACTCTGTTGAGAATTCAAACCACTGTTTCATTTGATGTAAGCTCTGTACTCAAGATTGATAGACACACAGTGCGAGGAGTGTATACATCAGATGGAAAGTCATTAGTGTTAGACATTGAATGCCTACCATGAAGGTACCATGAATTTAGCCATGTTGCCTACTGCGCAAGCTCTTTTGATGCTGCCTGAGATCCCTGGGGTCATCAAAGTTGAATCATGGGTCGGGCTATTATCCTACAGACCTTACCTTACCCTTTTTGTTTCTTTTAGGGAAAACTGTTTACAAATGCCTTTTAAGCCATTTCTGTTGGGGGTGGGTGGCCATTTGGATTGGCAAGAAAATGTCCATTTGCGTTGTATAGTCCACTCTAAGAGCTATCCTTATAATGTTTTGGCTGTTCAGTATTATTTATCATTTCCACAAGTTTTGAAAGCATTTTATTTTCATTATTTAAATTCAGATTTATTTTGTAGTGTGCTAGTAAAAAAAAAACTTGTAACGGGTGCAGGTGGAGCCATTGAAAATTAAAACAATTGAAAACCATAAAGGTATTTGAAAAACAATGTGCTTTAAATGAATAGTAGTCATTTATTTTCATTTGAGGGCTGAAGTCATGCTGTGGAGAGTACTTCTAACAAATCCATTTACTTTTACTGTTAGATTACCAGTGGGGGGCAATGGATATTGGTACTATTCTTTGTAGTTAGCCTTTACACTATCAAACCATCATATGTTCACCCAAAACAATGCAACTTAAAAATGTGTTGTGCTTTACAAAAATATGTTTCTTTTACATGTGATATTATTAGTGATGAGCGGCATAGGAAATATTAGAATTTGCGATATTTCGCAAATAATTCTACTAATAATTAAAACATAGAGCGATCCTGAATCCTTACATTCAAATTGACGAAATAGGCCAACATCCCAAATGAATAAATGTAGAAGGGGGATGGGGTAGTGGGGACCGATGGACATAGGACCAAAGTCCCAGCCCTCAGTTCCTAACACACACCACCTCACATATTTTTCCCTAAACAGTAGGGAACTGGGGACTTTTGAGGCCAAAGGGGTTTAAATAGGTATGGGTCTGTTCATCATCAGATTCATGTGCGTAGAAAATCATCAAAAAAACATAATTCATAACAAAATGTCCATACAGTGTGTAAAAAGGTTAAACAAATAACGGTCCGGTAGGATCTAATGTCCATTCCACAGGTAGATTCGACATGCTGAGTAGTAGCTAGGATCCTGTTCTGTGAAGGAGCGGAGAACGGGTCCCCGAGATGGATCAGATAATGAGTGACCCCGACATATGTTTCAAGTATAGTCTTCATCAGGGGGTCCCCAAGGGATATTAAAGAGGCCCCATGTTCCAAAGCCACTGCTCCAAAGGGAACCCTCTTCTCCGGACGGTCAGAAGCAAACCCGCGAGAGGGGAACGGGGGGTCACCCTCAAGGGCACTGTGGCTTAGTATGTGGCGTACATTTCTGGTTTGAAAGGTCAAAGATTAAAATGCCAGAGGGATGTCAATGATCCTCCAATAAGAAGGTCACAAGTAGAAGCCCACAGGGTGCCCCCAGAGGATGCCCAAAATTACAGTACTCTCACGGGTTTGCTTCTGACCTTCCAGAGGATAGGGTTCCCTTTGGAGCAGTGGCTTTGGAACATGGGGCAAAAAATTGAGGGAAAAATTTGTGAGGGATGGGAAAAATTTGTGAGGCGGTGAGTGTTAGGAACTGAGGGCTAGGACTTTGGTCCTATGTCCATCGGTCCCCACTACCCCCTCCCCCTTCTACATTTAATTCTACTAATATTCGATTCTATATTCGGAAATTCGAATATTTGCGGTATGGCCATGTAAAATCATATTCGCATTGTGAAAATCTTCCAAATGAATGGTCACATGCTATGTTTATTTTCGCAATGCGAATATGATTTTCACAATACATGGCCATACCGCGAATATTCAAAATTGTGAATATCCGCCGACATATTCGAGATTTTTGTGAATTTTTGAATTGCCGATATTCGCGAAAAATATTGGACATTCGAATATTCGAGCTCAACACTAGATATTATTACAAATGATGAATTAACATATGTAGTCAAATAGTATTTAAATATTAGATCATAAATCAACCCATAAATCAATTTCAAACTATGAAAAATAGTAGGTGGGAGTATCTCTATGGAGATATCATTAATACAAGTGTGACATAACAATAGCATAATTTAATTCATAAGGGATTCTAATATATAGTGGAAAATATAAAAAGACTGCCCTTTTGCACAGTTCACAGAAAATAATGTAATCTTCTTGTACATTTTTGTTTCTTGTATATCCTATATGACAAGAGATAATATATTCGAGGTAGAGATGGTCGAATCTTTCGACTTAATTTGGATTTTCAAATCAATATAATAAGTAAGAAACTCATAAGATCAATTATATAATATTTTGAAAGCAAAAGATTCAAAGGCATTTCATATAGTGCCATACCTCCAATTAGTGACGATCAAATTCAAAAATTCGACCATTTCAACTAATTAAAGTTAATTGCAAAGCCTCTGAAAATTGTATCATCACTCACATCTAGTGATGGCCGAACTGTCCGCAAGGCGGACAGTTCGGCGGCGAACATGGATGTTCGCCCATCTTCTCGTCGGCGAGCAGTGCGGGTGTTCGACCCGCTCCGTTCGCCAGCGAGAAGAGGATCTCTATTGTTCCCCCAGCAGGATCACAACCTGTGTGATCGTGCCGGAGGAAGAATCTTTTCACTAGAAGACCAAGCATAAAGCCGGTCTCCTAGTGAAAAAACCGGGTCGGAGCAGGAAGTGACATCAGTGACGTCACATCCGGCTCAGGGAACCAGGAACTATGCGTTCCAGTATGCGTTCCAGGGTTTTTACGATTAGAGGCGGGGAATTTGAATCTGTCCGCGAACAGGTGGACGGCGGACAGTCCTGGCCGATGTTTTGCCATCACTACTCACATCACTATCAAAATTGCTGGAGATGTTTTAAAACGTTTTGCTCTAGCATATGTAGTTTTTTGCCTAAATTTAAATGCATAAAGTTAAAAAAAAGTTGAAATTCCGATTTTCGAAAGTTTGACTTGACTTTGAACTTTGTGCAAAAACTATTTGTGTTAGAGACAAGCTTTTTTTGTAGTATACCTCTAACACTTTTGTACAACTCCAGCAAGTTTGGTGATGATACCATGTTCAGGGGCTTTGCAATTAATTCAAAATCGTCGAAATGGTTGAATTTTTGAAAAAAAAAATTTGATCGTCTCTAATTGGAGGTATGGCACTATATGAAATGCCTTTGAATCTTTTGCTTTCACAATATGACATAATTAATCTTATGAGTTTCCTACTTATTATATTGATTCTAACAATCTCTCTCTCACACTATATATATGTATCTATATATACAGATGCAAGAAAAAGTATGTGAACCCTTTAAATTAACGAGGAGTTTTGCATGAATTTGTCATAAAATGTGCTCTGATCTTCATCTAAGTCACACCAATAGAAAAACACAGTCTGATAAAAAAAGTACACAAACATGCTTTCATTGAACATAACATGTAAACCTTCACAGTGCAGGGTGGAAAAAGTATGCGAACCCTTAACCTCATGACTTCTCCAAGAGCTTATTGGAGCCAGGAGTGGGCCAACCTTGAGTACAATCATGATGATATTGGATGTATTGCTGAAAGCTGTCCAGCCCTTTAAAAACACACACTTATTTTAGGTTTGCTGGTTTCAAGAAGCACTGTCTAATTTGCTCGCAGAAAAGAGCTCTCAGAAGACATACCGTACTTAACTCTAAAGTATTAGACCGCTCTGAGAATTATGGACATGTCCATAATGGCTTAGATCAATTTAGCGGCCGATTTCAGCCCTTTAAGCTTTAGATTGGCACCCGACCTCCGACCGACCACTGTAAGCACATAATCGGCCAAAAATTCAGGTGGAAATCTAAGCGTGTATGGAGGGCTTAATACATGGTGGAGGGATCATCATGGTTTGGAGCTGCTTTGCTGCCTCAGTGCCTGGACGAATTGCTGTCATTGATGGAAAAATTTATTCCATAGTTTATCAAGACATTTTGCAGGAAAACATCCATCTGTCTTCCAACTGAAGCTCTGCAGAGGATGGGTGATGCAACAGGACAAGTGGTCCAGTCAAAGTGCTGGCCTCAACCTGATTGAAATGCTGTGGCATGACCTTAAGAGAACGATTCACACCAGACATCCCAAGAATATTGCTACACTGAAAAAGGAGTGGTCCAAAATTACTCCAGATCATTGTGCAGGTCTGATCTGCAACTACAGGAAAATTTTGGTTGAGGTCATTGCTGCCAAAGGAGGGTCAACCAGTTATTAAGTCCAAAGGTTCACATACTTTTTCCTTCCTGCACTTTGGATGTTTACATGTTATGTTCAATACATGAACACATATAATGTTTGAGTAGTATTATTTTAAGCAGACTGTGTTTTTCTATTGGTGGGACTTAGATGAACATCAAAGCTCATTTTATGACCAATTCATGCAAAACTCCATATAATCCTAAAGGGTTTACATACTTTTTCTTGCAACTGAATAATTATTCATACTCCTGGCAAATCTTGACTTAAGGATACTGTTATTCAACCAGCAACTTATTTTGTGACAGGAAATTACATAGGTATCTCACAAAAGATAATAAGATGATGTACAAGAGGCAATTTTGTGGAAAATATTTCTAAGCTTTTATTTACATTTATTTTTACCCTTCACAAACTGTCACAGTCTCTGGGAAAATCAAAAGTTATATTTCATTCCAAATAGTCCACGCTGTTCTTAAGCATTCAAATTATGCTGATTCTTTAGGAACAGCTGTTTTAATTATCTCAACAGGTGAAAAACAGTAGCTCTCTGCAGTTGGGTTGAGGACAGTCATGGCTAAGACAAAGGAGCTCAGTGAGAACCTGCGGCTGCACATTATTGCTGCTCACAAGTGAGGAAAGGGCTACAAGGTCATATCTAAATGTTTTAGGTTCCAGTGGCTACAATGCAAAGTATTATTAAAAATACAAGATGAAGATCTTTTTAAGGGGGGAAGGCTGTCCTGCAGAGTATGAACTATTCTTTCATCTCTGTCTTCCCCAAACCAGGGAAGGATCCAGCCGATTGTTCTAGCTATTGACCCATAGCTCTGCTGACAGGCAGGCAAATAGGCTTCTACAGTACATACCTCAATTGATAGACTTGGATCAAACGGGCTTCGTCCCAGGTAGACATGCGGGTGACAACACCCGGAGAACCATAGACCTAATAGATATTATAAATAAAAGAAACATTGGTGCGGTGGTACTAAGCCTGGATGCCGAGAAGGCGTTCGACAGTTGGCCCTTCCTATTAAGAACTCTAGGGGCCTTCGGGCTGGAGGGCGCCTTTGTCACGGCAATTAAAGGGCTATACGCAACACCCTCCGCGTCAGTTAAGTTAATGACAGGACACTCTAAGATATTCCCCATTAGAAATGGCACCCGTCAGGGATGCCCCCTCTCCCCTATCCTCTTTGCAATGGCTATTGAGCCGCTTGCGGCGCAGATAAGGGAAAATAAAGATATTAAAGGAGTGGAGGTTGGGGGGGGGGCAGATATAAAATAGCACTTTATGCGGATGATGTCCTTCTTACACTAACACAGCCTGTAACCTCTCTCCCAAACCTCCAAAAAGCTTTAATAGCATATGGGGAAGTTTCCGGGTACAAGAATAACACAGGGAAAACAGAAGCCATGGCATTAAATCAGAAAAAAACATGAAGAAGAAATATTAAAAGGGTTCTATAAATGGAAATGGTCAGAGGAAGGGATAAGGTACCTGGGCGTTAACATCACCCCTAAATACGATTTACTGTATGGCAGTAATTTTCCTAGCCTATTTAAAGAAATAGAAGACTCCCTTAAAAGTTGGAAAAAACATAACATCTCGCTGTTGGGTAGAATTGAAACCATTAAGATGATGATCATCCCGAAATTTATATATTTACTTAATACACTCCCAGTGAAGATACCGTATTACAAATTAAAAAACATACAACAAAAGCTCATGGAATTTATATGGGCCTATAAGAACCATCGAATATCCACAAAAATAATGTGTAGACCCAAGGAAAAGGGAGGAATGGGAGTCCCGGACCTCCAAAAATACTACTTGGCGGCACATCTCAAAACAATAAAGGATTGGATAGACCTGAAAACAAAAAGCAAGTGGGTACAAATGGAAAAAAAGATCATGAAAGCGGAGGACATGAGAGTGACGATATGG
>CM070040.1:36592608-36612155 GCA_036250615.1 Ptychadena robeensis
AGATCGACCCTTGCCACTTGGGACCTCCTAAATAAGCAGTATTCTCTAGCGCCACACCCCTCCCCTTTGCTACCCCTTGGCTGTTTTCCATGGTTCGCCCCGGGAGAGGACTATATCTTCTTCCGCAGATGGCATGACACTAGCGATTACAGGTGCTTTCCTGCAGGGGACTTCTTTACATTCCCTGGCTGACATCCAGGCTTCTGCCGGGTCGCGCCCCTCTGACAGTTGGCGCTATGCTCAACTTTTGCACTTCTTTGCTACGCAGCTGGGGGGGCTTAGGTCACCGACCTTACCCCATGGGAGGACTTATGTGTGGGGACAGAGGCACCTACCCACGCGATTGCTTTGCTCTACCGGCTGCTTCAGTCGGGAGGGGAGGATTCCAGGCCGTACTTTCTTCAGGAGTGGGAGAGGGAGCTGGACCGCACTTTTTCCGATGACCAGGCCGTGGCGATCATGCAACTGCAACATGTATCCTCGGTTAGCTCTAAAACACAGGAGATGTGCTACAAGCGATTCTCTAGATGGTACTGGGTCCCGTTTAAGCTTTCTCGATATAAGCCAACGGCTGATCCGAGGTGTTGGAGGGGGTGTGGTGCACTTGGCACATTTAATCATCTCTGGTGGGACTGCCCCCAAATTAGTAAGTTACTGCCAGAATTCACGGCCCACAATACCCCGGATGACCCTGCGTTCTTTCTGTTGCACTGTTCCCCCATCCCTGTGGCGAAATACAAACGGCACCTCTTGCCGCGCCTTTTGAACGCGGCGAAGGCACTCATACCTCTACATTGGGGTACACCTGTTGTGCCCACGCTGCGGGACTGGGAGGCTAGGGTTACCGAGACCATGGCTGCAGAGGAATGGATAGCTCATAGGGATGACAGGCATAAGAAATTTATGAAGACCTGGGCGGCATGGATCGCTTATGTGGATAAGCCTTGATAGGGAGAATGAGAGCTGGGCTAGCAAGGGTCTCCTGAATGTTCTGGTATCTGATATGGTGGTATTCTACAGTACCATAGCAATATGTATTTATAGCTGGTAGTGTGGGAAACACAATTATTTTGTTGTTATTTTTTTTGTGTGTTGTTGTTTCTGTTTCTGACTCTGCTGTTCCTTTTCTTTCCCCTCCTTGGAAGTGGATTTTATCGCCTATGGATGGTCGACTTATGCTGTGTTAACCAATGTATATTTCATGTCTTGAGTGGCCGTATGGCCATGTGTACGTTGATTGCCATGTTCTGTGACATTTACTCTTCTGCTTCTTCTTTTTGTATTGTGAAACTCTGTTTTTTGGAAAATCAATAAAAATTTATTATACAAAAAAAAGAACCAAGTCAGAAGCCAAGTTGCCAGATGTGGAAGAGTGCCCTCCTAGTCTGGCACATCCTCACCTAGAAATCTCTAGGGGATCGTTCCTAGCTGCCCAAATGCAGAATCCCACTTTGATTCATGCATGGAAACAGGTATCCGTGGTAGAAGGGGTGCCTCAAGACCTGGGAGCAGACCAAAGTTTCACTCATTTTGCCGTATATAGGCAGCTGCTATACCGGGACACCAGAATACTCTTAGATGTTGTGGAGCAATTGCTCACAATGATGCACTGGGGGGACACTTAGGAGCTGATAAAACAGAGGACCGCATCACAGATCTGTTTTACTGGCCGGGAATTAGGGCTGATGTCAAGAACTACTGCACTTCCTGTCCCACATGCCAATTAACTGTTCCATTGTCCCACTTCAGGAACCCCTTAGTGCGCCTCACTATCACTGAGGTCCTATTTAAGTGCATAGCCATGGACATAGTGGGCCAGATTGTGAAGTCGGCCCGTGGACATCAGTATATTCTGCTTGTCCTAGACTACGCTACCCAGTACCCAGAAGTGGACCTGTTAAGAAATACGGCCTCAAAAAGCATTGCTTGGGATTTTTTCATATGTTTTCAAGAACTGGATTCCTCACAGGCCAGGGCATCTCATTTATGTCAAGGGTGATGGCTGACCTCTGCAGACTTTTCCATGTTAAATTGTTGCGGACATCGGTATATCACCCACAGACTGATGGCCTGGTCAAATGATTTAATAAAACCCTAAAAACAATGCTTATAAGCAAGAGTAAGGCCATGTGACCTAGTGTAGCAACACAGGCGGTTTTAAATAACGTTTATTTGATGTAATAACGTGATATGACTTGTAAGGCCAAATATCTGCTCTTGGACGCACCTTTCGAAACTTAGTTTGTGCTGCTGTCATAAACCGTTTGTTCAAACTGGGCTGGTAGATACAGTATGTAAGACCTTGCTCAAGTGTGTTTTTTGTTTATTTTCATGTAAAGTTTATAAATGATCAATACAAATTATTAAAAAACCAAACAAAAAAACAATGCTTAAGTGCAGGCAAATGGAAAGAATTGAGACTTTTCTTTGCCTGCTCTACTCTTTGCTATTCGGGAGGTCTCCCAAGCATCCACCGGATTTTCACCATTTGAATTGGTGTACGGGCAGGATGCGGGACAGCATTCAGAGGGTAAGGCCCAGGAGGCACAGAGGAGGATATAACAGGTCGGCCAAGGTGAGGCAGTTTCAGGTCGGGGACTGTGTGGTCGTACTTATACCCACTGTAGAGATTATATTCCTAGCCAAATGGCAAGGCCTCTTTGAAGTGGTGGAAAAGGTTGGTGATGTTATTACAAAATTCATCAACCCGTGAAAAGAAAACCATATCAGATCTATCATGTCAACTTATTGAAACCCTGAAGAGACTGGGAGCAACTGCCTGCACTGGTTAGTGCAAGCCCGCCTACACCTGGAAGATGGAATTAAGTAAAGTTAGCTACCTCATTGTCCAGATATTATCACTGAGCCCAATGTAAAGGTCCGAGTTAGACCATATCCCATTCCAGAAGCATGCAGGGAAGCTGTTTCTGCTGAGATTAAATAGATGTTGCAGCTTGACATGACTGAAGAAGCACAAAGCGAATGGTCGAGCCCCATAGTGTTGGTTCCAAAGCCCAACGGAACTCTGTGATTCTGTTATAATTTTCGGAAGCTGAACGGGTGGACGAGCTTAACCAAATTGGATCTGACAAAAAAGTTCTAGCATATGCCCCTTACCAGGGGAGCCAGAAAGAATACAGCATTCTCCACTCCCGAGGGGCACTTCCATTACTTTTAGATTGCATACTGTACCGGCCACCTTCCAACGGGCAATGGATAAATTGTTCCGTCCTCACCAGAAGTACACTTCTGTATATCTGGCTCATGTAGTCATCTTTAGCAGGGATTGGGAGTCCCATCTCCCCAAAGTACAGGCAGTGTTAGAGTCCCTGCGGGCAGAAGCTTTTACTGTAAACCCACTATCCCAGGAAATTAATGGGGAAAAATGCTGATGCCCTCTCCCGTGTCCATTTTATGGTCTCTCAAGGTGCCTCAAACTCCACCTCCTATTCACCCCACCCAGCACCTGTAGGGGTGTGTTGGCTGCACAGCAGCATTATCACCAGGTCACATGACCTTATTACGGGGAAGAGTAATGGACACTTCTTGGAGGACAGAGAAAGCTGTACTGCTTCCCTCTGAGGAAGGACGATCTATGGCCTTGGGGAAAAAACCTCTCCACAAGTGAGGAATATATTGCCTTTTCTGAAGGACTGTTGTTTTTGTGAATGGCTGTAGGTTAGCCAAACTGTTCATTATTTGGCACAAATAAAGCCTTGTTCTGTTGAAAGACATAGAACTCCAGTGTGGTGAACCCCAGACCACCCAAGTTCAGAATATATATACAGAAACGAAACAAAGATAAATAATTTCAGAACTTTTTGCACCTTTAATGTGACCTATAAACTGTACCACTCAAATGAAAAACAAACTGAAATCTTTTAGATGGAGGGAAGAAAAATCTAGAAATAAAATAATGTCAGATTACAAGGGCATCTCCTGTGTACAGCCCTCTTCAGATCACCCCACAGATTTTCAAATGGGATTCAGGTCTGGGCCATTCCAAAACTGTAGTCTTCTTCTGGTTAAGCTATTCCTTTGTTGATTTGGATGTATGCTTTGGGTTGTTGTTGTCATGCTGAAAGATGAAGTTCCAAACACATCCATATGATCTCTTGTCATGCAATTTTGTCCAAACCGTAGTTCAGCCAGTACAGATCCCAGTACAGTACAGTGCTGAACATTTACATATGGTCTATGGGGAGGCCGTTTGGCCACAACGGATCCCTCTGACTCCCCAGAGGTTTGGCCATGCTTCCTGCTGCGCTGGTGTGTTATATTTATTTTGCAACTGAAATGTTGTAAATTAATACACACTGCAAGATAGGGTGTTTAAATTAAATGCTAATGCATTGGTTTATGCAGAAATAAACTGCTACCAATTTTTTTGTATTATTGTTTGCATGTTATAAGAAATGTGAGACATGTTAATGCATGTACCTGTTTATAAGAAGACCGCACCTGGAGATTATTATTTATAAAGACAACAAATGTATACATTTTTCTTTAAAGGAAACCTGTTTGTGTTGTTTAACCTACCTGCCATTACGGGTGTGGCGCGAAAAGACGCTGTACGAGAGATCGAGGTGGAGTACACTGTATTCCGCTGCAGGTTCACAGAGCACTGGCGATTATGCCTGATCCCGGCACGATCTGGGACCATACTGAGTTTAGGTATAATGCCAGGGAGGTTAATTAAATTCTCAATGAACTACTGATGGTGAAAGATATGACTGAAAGATTTCTTTTCCTTTATATCACCTTTCTCAGACACCCTTTTTCAGGGGTGTAACACAGGCTCCTGCGTTTACAGAGGTCCTTAATGCAGTAGTATCTTACAGCATGTTTGTAGTATGCTTCACCCATATAGTCTATATATGTAAGTTTTTTGTATTTTTTCATCCTTACCAAGTGCAGACCTGTCAACCCTCCCGTTTTGGCCAGGAAAGTCATGTTTTCATGTGGCTTTCCCGGCCAAATCCCGTTTATAAGAAATTCTGGATTTTTCCCGGATTCTTGAAATCGCGCTGATCTAGCAGGGAGAGGGTGTTACTCTCCCTGCTAATGTCCCACCCCGCTTGTGCTGATAATGTGGGGGGTGTGACATTAGCAGGGAAAGTAACGCCCTCTCCCTGCTAGATCAGCCGATAAGTGCACCCGTCACCAGAAGTGACGTCAGTGACGTCACTTTCCGTACATGGAACGTGGAAAAACTGACGTCCCCCGGTTTTTTATCCTCCAACTTGACAGGTATGCAAGTGGTAGGATAGAGATATTTTAAATTTACATTTCACTATCCAGTTAATAAAGCAAGGATAATTATGACATTTTTGCTTTTGCTTTATAATGTTGAACAAAAAGACCTTACGATTCACCAGCATTGCCATTATGTTTTATCTAACACCTGCTTTTCTTTCTTAAGCTGGGCATACACGTTCCAATTTCTGCACGATCCGACCCCCGATCCAATGCCGTGCACACTCCCGCATCCCTTAAGGATCGGGTCATGCATAAATTGGAGGCAGCAACCAACGAGGATTGGGCTAAAATCAGCCGTCCTGTCGGATCGCACAGTTATTCGACAGGATGGTAAATTTTAACCCGATCCCATTAGTTCGGCTGGGAACGGCGCTCCTAGTGCAGAGAATCGGATAAAGAATAGACGGTAAATCGTACCGTCTATTCCCAGCTTTACATCTTCCACCTTTGTAAATGTCTACAAACATGTCTACGAACCACAAAATGTGGATATAAGTCAGACTTGTCAAGTCTCCCATTTTGGCCGGGAAAGTCACGTTTTTATGTGGCTTTCCCGGCCAAATCATGATTTTAAGAAATCCCGGATTTTTCCTGGATTCTTGAAATCGAGCTGATCTAGCAGGTAGTTGGGCGTTATTCTCCATGCTAACGTCCCACCGCGCACATTATCAGCAGAAGCGCGGTGGGACATTAGCAGGGAGAGTAACGCCCTCTCCCTGCTAGATCAGCTAAAAGGCCGGCGGACGCTGGGAGTGACGTCAGTGACGTCAGTTCCGGTACGTGGAGCGTGGAAGAACGACGATCCATATACCGGAAGTGACATCACTGATGTCACTTCCTGTACGTCATCACGCCCACCTACCAGTGCCGAGAATCGGCCAGCACTCTTCATCTGCAGCTTATTATTAGTTTGGCTGGTGGCGGCTGATTTCAGCCCAATCCTCGTCAGTTGCAGCCTCCAATTCCTGCACGACCCGATACTTAAGGGATGTGGGAGTGCGGACGGCATCGGATCGGGGATCGGATTGTGCAGGAATTGGTACGTGTATGCCCAGCTTAAGCAATTATTTTAATTACATTATTCATGCAGTAGGGATAAGATATTTTTCAAATGTTTTTCCTTGCATTTTTGTGTGTCTGTATGTGAAGATTGGTGAAAGAACAGTGCATAGAGAGCTTCAAAAAAAGGGTTTCGATAGATGAACAGCTGAATTCAAGGCTTATATGACTGAAGCTGGGCATAGACTATTGATTTTCCTGTGTTCGATTTTTGAACCGATCGACCATCCGATTCCGGAATTGATTTCATTTGCAAAATCGATCGCAGACTGCAACATATGATGTCTTCAATTCCTGGACGATTCTATCCTAAAAGTCTCAATATGTCTTGCACACACACATTTATGGGTTCGGAGTGGTGTTAGCTGAAGAACTGGCCAGTGACCAACAGCACACAAACAAGGTAATTTCCACAAGATTCATAGATTGATCGCTTAAAACAATCGCATGAGACAACTAACAACACTCGATTTATGTACTTTTGACTAAATTTTTCGAACAGAACGGATCCATGCACGATCGATTTTACATGCGATTTAGGGCAAAATTGATTGATCGGACACTTTGGACATGCATCAATTTGTATCCGATTGATCGCGCAATAAATTTTGTTAAGCGATCGCACTAAAATTTAACAGTAAATCGAGAAGACTATGCCCAGCTTAAGACTTTGACTCCACTATGCGTTAAAACCCTGCGTTTGAAGTACATCACGCAGGGATGTTGACGCATCCATTGAAAGTTAAGAGAGCTTGTGTTGCTTTAAAATGACATTAATGCAACATAAGCCAACACAAGTATGGGTGCGTTGACAATGCAAGTTGCAATGCAAAGTGTCAGATGGGGTAGTTAAGGCATGGAAGCACTGCATACAATCCTTATATGTTTGTCAATCCAAGTCATACTTGCATCCCAGCATATACAGATTGAAGAGAAAAGATATTGCTTGACTAAATTGGTGTAGAGAGGGTTGTGGTGTGTGGTTGTTATTAAGGGGGTTGACTTAGTCCAGTAAAAGTAACTGTGAATGCTTCAAGACACCAAACATGATTCTGCACAATATCATGTTTCCAACCTTGTGGAAAACATTTTGGGGATGTCTTTCTTTTCTAACATGATTGCATTAATGAGCGCAAAGCAAGGTCCATAAAGACATGGATGTGTGAGTTTTGTGTGGAAGAATTTAGAAGGTCTTAACTCAACAGAAACTTTTCTATGAACTAGAGCAGTAAATGCAAGTCTGGCTTTCGTATACAACATGTGTCTGCTTTTCTGGAACAGTTAACCCTGTTGTGGCTGCAAATGGTGGACCAACAGCCTATCACAACCTATGGATAAAGAATGGAAAGTTTGTGTGGTTATGAGAGTAAGTAAATGAGATGTGACATTATAAACATTATAATGCAAATTGTATGCAGCCTGACATTGAGCCAATCAAGGACAGCAGCTTTTGTACCTGACTGGTTCAGGCTCACTCTGCAATCAATTTACATGCATTTGCACGTTAATATAAAGATTTCAAAATCTTGTTTATCATTTCTATTCATGATGCAAGTTATCTGAACATCGATATTTTAGCACACTTTTACCATCTCTCCTATGTGTTAGATATGATGGATTCATTAACAGTGTACATTGTAATTTTGCCTTGCTGAACAAAGCTGCTTCGTCAGGGCTGCCATCTTACTTTTTTTAAGCCTCATAAATATGACACTATGTTTTACTCTAAAAGGTTAGATTGTTCTTGTATACATATACAAATTTTAAATATGGCTAGAGGTCAATTTAATAACAATTCTATGGCGTCCTTGAAGAATGTCACGCTGGGATCTCTTCTTCCAGGGGACTGTCCCGGACACCTTTGCCTGTTAGTGATACTGGGGACATGGACGGGCTGCCGGCGCCTTTGCCTGTATTAGCTGACAAGCATAGGCATCCCAATGCCATGTGTGTGAGGTGAAAAGTTATGTAGTCAGTTTACATTTTTTCACCTCTTTTGCTACCCAATTCCAAAATGAATGGAACCGCCAGTGAGGTTAAGTGTAATGGGTCAGCAGCATAAATTATGTCATTATGTCAAAAACATTTAAACATGTGCACATATAAAGGTGTTTGGTAAATTGTCAGATGAGCTTGGTTATTGATATTGGTTTATTGTTTTTGTTATTGATGATATTTGGGAACAATAAAAGAGGATGTAAGGGAGGAAGGAGGGATAATATAATATCTAGATAAAAAGAAAAAAAGAACAAAACTAAAAATTTAATTTGACCAAGAAGACGGGTATGACTGCTGTGTCGGGCTGTAATGAAAATCAACTGTGTAACTGTAGTTTGTAAATGATTACTGTAGCCAATTTGGGCTTTGGAATGTGTATGTTATGTGAAAAATTGAAAATCAATAAAATAAGTTGAATCAGATATTGTTTTCCAAAGTGTTTCTGAATTCAAGTACACTTTAACGAGAAGCAGTATTTATAGGATGTCAAGGTGTATCTCCTGATATACTCCTGATATAGTACACAAACTCAGAAAAAATCTGAAGCCCTTGTGTATGTGTACAGAATTAAAAGTAGAATTATGATACCATGTAGAAAAGAAAGAACTGTTTTAGTACTCGAGTAGTACAAGAATGTGTTAAACATTTTATTCCAAATCACTGTTAAAAATTTAAATGCTGATATTTCAAGATACTTTTGGAACAAGTTAAGAATATTAGGCAGCTGTCAGCATTGCTCTGTAACTGCTATCTAAGAAGATTGCATTGTCCTTCAATGTGCAAAGAATATTGGACAGTGATTGAATGCCACTTGTTACTGGTTCGTATGCATACTATCATTTATCATCTGTCAGGACTGTCACTTCATCATTACAAATACTGTTAGCGCTGTATCGTCTTACAATATTACACCTTTCTGTCTTGTCTATCACAACAAAGGATCGAGGCAGAGGACAAGGGCTAGAAAGAAACAATCTTGGCTGCCATGTCGTAAAAGAATAAATTATTAGAGCTAGCTAATCATAACATATACTTTACATAACAGATGTGACATATCTCATGGCATTGTCACAGTCTTCCATTCATAATTCTAAGGCCAATTCAACTGTGTAAATTGCAATGGTTACACATCTTCTAGAAGCAAATAAGCAAAGAACTTCCTTTAAGCAAAGTTTATGGAAATTTTTTTATTTCATTTCCCCATGTAAAATACAAAAACATTAATATAATAAAATTATAACAATTAAAGGATGCTTTAGGACACTTGTATACTATACGTGTTTCAGCAATACACAAGGTATACAGGTTTTCCATTGGATATCATAACACAGTGCTGTGTTCATTTGGCTGCAAATTCAATACAAATAGAATTTAATTGAAAATGCAAACACAAGAACACCCAAAAATGCATACTGTATTGTGAAAGAGACCTATGCCTTACCAGTTCATCTAATAGTTGCATGATATTTAGTCTGCTTTCCGAACACCTATTTCATGTGTACTGCTGAGGTCAGGCCAATACATCATGCATTGTAATTGGTTGCTTCAGGAAGCACAAGACCTTCTCTGAAAAATGAATGGGAGATTTTTTTTAGCCTGCCCTTCCTTACCCTCCTATGTATCTTGATTTTTTCATATGTATTTCTCCCAGTATCTTGAACTTACCCTGCCTAAGTGAAAAAATGGTGCTTCCTTCCCTCTCCTCCTCGCCAAAACTGCCAATCAGAGGCATGCTGGTCGCTGTATACACAGAGGGAAGCACAAAACCTCTCTCTCTCTCTCTCTCTGTTCTCTGACCTGTATGCATGCTGTATCTGCTTCTGATTTGTGGTCAGCACAAGACTTCTCTCTGTCAGTATTGGCTGAGAGGGAAGGGGAGGTAAAGTCTGTGTGATAACATCACAACTAGTCGACCATGACTTTAGTTTTCGATGACTCAACTTTACAATACTATCTCAAAATTGCAAGAAATAGAAATAACATTCTTCCAATTCTTCAATAGTACAATAAAGATATTCTCAATTGATTCAGGAATATTGTAGATGTTATAAACAAACATAATTAAAAACTTGCATAGTAGTCATAACGTCATCAGATTCATTGTACAAGTCTGCTGGATGTGCTCACAGATATGCACGCATTTACGGCTTAATACATGGTTGTCCCTTCGGGTCATGGAACCCACAGATGACAAATTGGTACCCAGTACCCAGCAGGTACCCAGCCAACAATTTAATATAGTTGGGTGGGTACCTCCGCCATCCATGATACCCCAATTGGGGATCATATCTGTCTATTTGTCTAGTAAGTCTTTTGAGGAGGGGGAGCAAAGCCATTAAAAAAAAATTATAAAAAAAATTATAAAAAAATAACACTGTGCACATTATTATGTATGTGCTCAGGGAGTTCTGCATTAAGGGGGGTTTGTAGGGAAAAATTTGTTTCTAACTTCAGACAAGTGCTGTTTGTACTGCCCCCCACGAATTCCTGAAACACTCAAAAATCATGGAGGAGGGATGGGGGTTTTTTCAGTGCTGCTAAAGTCTTACTTTGCCTAACTGTAAATAAAATGAATCTATCCTTGTAGGAATTTCCTGACATTTAGTTGCCTGAGGTAGCTCACAAGGTGGGACTAGATAAGAAATTACTGGATGCCTTAACTATAGCAGGAAAAGTATCATCACTGGATAGACTGCAATACAACAACCATGCCAAGTATATGCCAAATAGTTAAGTCATGTCTGTGGTTAGCTGCATTCTTAGGGTTCCCTTTTAATGTCAAAATATGATGATAGAAATAACAAAATTGCCTTGAATTTCTGTCTTGAAATACTAATTGTCTTGCTGATCCTCTTTACTCCTTTACTCTATTCTTTGAATTACTGAACTAACAAAAAGATGAAGGCATCATATTGCCTTTCTGTCCCTACTCTGCACATTTGTCCCAGGACAGCAACTTGCCTGCAAATTTGAATTTTCAGAAGGCACTCAGCAGTGGTAATTTAGGATTAATGTGAAATAGTTGAGAGGGCAATATGAAGCTTATTACTGACACTCTTTGCATCTGAAAAGCAATGCTCACCTTTTCTGTCTAGTGAAACTAGTAATATGACTTCAGTCCTCAAATGGTGGCAGTTCTAACTTCTTTTGTTTGCTTTATTTCTGTTAGAACAAATTCACAAAATTATCTTCTGAAAAAATATCCAGCCTCTGGCAAAATGAAATGCATCATGAAAGTAAATGTTTTATTCATCTACCAGTTGCAGTACATTTCATTATGGCGATTCATAAGTGCAAGAGAATTACTTTTGCCTGAAAATGGCACTGCAAATGTGAGGTTAGAAGTTTACAGCTACAGTTCATTCCGGCCAAATACTCTAAAAATATCTGTAATCTCTTCTCTCTTTGCAATTGTGAAAATA
Source organism: Ptychadena robeensis (assembly GCA_036250615.1). Taxonomy (NCBI): domain Eukaryota; kingdom Metazoa; phylum Chordata; class Amphibia; order Anura; family Ptychadenidae; genus Ptychadena; species Ptychadena robeensis. The sequence continues at coordinate 36,604,347 of CM070040.1, forward strand.
CCATATTTACATGCAATCATCATTCATGAGAGTTGTGGTGTCCACATCCTTCCTCGATCTAATCTGCCAGTAGAAGTTAAGAGACAGAGTAATTATTTTGAAAGGCTGTGCAAAATAAATTACTTTCTATAAGTATATACTGTATTGCACAGTACATTTGAGTCTTTGTTTGGCACAAAATTTGTTCCACCAACAATAAAGCATAACTCTACCCATTATAAATCATTTAGCTTTGGCAAGTTGGCATATTTTTCAAACGAGAAGTCTGAATATATATAAAAAAAAATATATATATATAAAAAATATACTGCAATAAATTATTTCAAAACTCCAATGTGACCAATAACCTAAACAATGAAAATGGAAAACAAACTAAGCTGGGGAAGTAAGGGGGAAAAAATAAAATAAGTTGCAATACCAATTGATTACCAATAGTGATGATCACGAATATTCGGATTCCAAATATTAATCGCGAATATCGGCAATTCGGAAATTCGCGAAGATGGTGAATATATTGCCGAATATTCGCAATTCCGGATATTCAGTATTTTTTTTCCATTACACACGCTTCTCAATGCAAGTGGACGAATGGGAAGGCTGCAACAAGAGCTTAGCAACACTCCCTGCGACCATCAACAGTTTTTAAATCCAATATTGGGGTGATGCGAATATTCGGAATATTGCGAAAATCGGCACTTTAGAAAATTCGCGAAAATCACTTAGATGGCGTCCAAAATTCGCAATTTTTTTTTCAACACGCCCCTCAATGCAAGTTAAACATATATTCGCGAATATATAAATTCTCGAAATTCGCATAAAACTGCTGATATTCGCAATAAGAAGAATATTGCCGAATGCGAATATTTTCCGAATATTTTCCCAAAAATTCGCGGCATGCCGCAAATACGAATGTTGCCTATGCGGCTCATCACTAATTACCAAGCTATACTAATGCATAGTATAGCTAGCCCCATGGAGTTTTAATGGCAAAACAAGTGGTTTTGGGAATAAAAAGAACAGTTTATTTAATTATCAAAAGAATATATACTAGATGTCACTGATTGCAATACAGAAAGTGAGATATCACATCATCAAACCGAAACACTGTTTCATAAATCCATGATTTTCTCAACACACTTCCATATGATCAGAATAGGCAAGAAACGTGCTCTGTGTATAGTGTACCCCTACACAGAAAAATGTTATGTCAATCATTCTGCATATTTACAACAGTAAATGGCAAACATTTCATCCAATACATTTCTTAAAGAAAAATGGGGTGGGGGCATATACCACATTGATATGCACATAATAGTCACTTATAATTACATTTTACATAAGGCTTCTCTTCCTCTGTAGACAATAGAGTAAGAAGAGAAGGCAGTTAAAAGGTTTCAGAGGATTAAGACATAAGTACCTGGGTAAATGGGTTGATACCTGCTCGATCCATGACATCACCACGATGTGCTAGAGCATTCGTCAATCAAATGGCAAAACAATGCACACCACTTTGCACAATCAATCAAGTTTGATGCTTTAAAGGGGGACCCTGGGTAAATGAATTGCAATTGGACAGATCACACGGTAATCTATCGTTCGGGAAGAATCAAACCGTGTATGGGTCCCTTAACCATCTGGTTGTGTGCATTAGCGCCAAATATTTAGATCAATGTACAATAAGTTGGTTGCTCCTTACCATTAATTGGCTAATGTCCTACAGTCAGGTTCATAAATATTGGGACATCTACACAATTCAAAAATGTTTGGCTCTTTATGCAACCACAATTGATTTGGAAACCAACACAATGTGTCAGGTGAACGGTGTAGGAATTACAACAGTTTGCATATGTGCCTTCCACTTGTTAGGGACCAAAAAGTTATGTGGCTTAATGAATAATAATCATAAATCAAAGTTTCCCTTTATAATACTTTGTTGTAAATCCTTTGCAGTCAATTACAGCCTAAATTCTGGAACGCATAGACATCACTAGATGCTGGTTTTCATCCCTAGTGATGCTCTGCCAGGCCTCTACTGCAACTGTCGCCAGTTCCTGCTTGTTCTTGGGGCATTTTCTATTCCGTTCCGTTTTGTCTTCAGCAAGTGAAATGCATGCTTAATCGGATTCAGATCAGGTGATTGACTTGGCCATTGCATAAAATTCTACTTCGTTTCTTTAAAAATCGTTTTGGTTGCTTTTGCAGTATGCTTTTGATTGTTAACTTTGAAACACATACATCTACCTCCTGGAGAGTGTTCTTGATATGACCAACTGTTCTGAAGAGGGTTTTCTTTACCAGGGAAAGAATTCTTTGGTCACCCACCACAGTTGTTTTCCGTGGTCTTCACCGGTGTGCAGGTTCAAGATCACAGCCGTGTTCCTTCTTTCTAAGCATGTTCCAAACAGTTGTTTTGGCCATGTCTAATGTTTGCTATTTGGGTTTTTTTTCACCCTAATGATGGCTTGCTTCACTGATAGTGACAGCTCTTTGGATCTTATCTTGAGCGTTGACATCAACAGATTACAAATACAAATAGCACATTTGAAATGGACCTTTTATCTGCACATTGTAATTGGGACAATGAGGGAATATCACACACCTGGCCAAAGAACAGCTGAGAAGCAAATTGTCCCATTATGTTTTGTGCCTTAACAAGTGGGAGGCACATATGCAAACTGTTGTCATTCACCGTTTACCTGATTAGGATGTAAATACCCTCAAATTAAAGCTGACAGTCTGTATTTAGTCAGCCACTGTGTCAGCCGATTGTGCAAGTTCTCCCACTTATAAAGATGAAAGAGCCTTGTTATTTTCATCATAGGTACACCTCAACTATGAAAGACAGAATGGGGGGAAAGAATCCAGAAAATCACATTGTCTGATTTTTAAAGAATTTATTTGCAAATTATGGTGGAAAAATAAGTATTTGGTCAATATCAAAAGTTCATCTCAATAGTTTGTTTTATATCCATTGTTGGCAATGACAGAGTTCAAACATTTTCTTCAGTCTTCACAAGGTTTTCACACACTATTGCTGTGAAGAAATCAACTGTGGGAGCAAAAACTTGAAAATGGAAGACATTCAAGACCACTGATAATCTCCCTCGATCTGGGGCTCCACACATGATCTCACCCCATGGGGTCAAAATGATCACAAGTATGCAGAAATCCCAAAACCATGCAGGGGACCTAGTGAATGACCTGCAGAGAGCTGGGACCAGAGTAAAAAGGCTACCATCAGTAACACACTACGCCACCAGATACTCAAATCCTGCAGTGCCAGATGTGTCCCCCTGCTTAAGCCAGTACATGTCCAGGCCCGTCTGAAGTTTGCTAGAGAGCATTTGTATGATCCAGAAGAGAATTGGAAGAATCTCATATGGTACCAAAGTAGACAACTCAACCGGCAGGACGAATCCAACCTGAGGGCTTTTTGGGTCGAAACTGCAAGGTGGGCACCCCTGTATTTGTGGGCGACCAACCACCATGCGTTTGGTGTGAGTGTGCATACCGGTCAATCGCCTGCAACTAATGCCAGGAATCGCCACCTCTATGGCCTGCTTTAAGGAAAGAATTTATGTGGCCATGTTTTGTAAGATTTTTTGTAAAAAACTCCTCCATCAGCAAGTGGCTGGGTCTTTCAGCATGACAATGATCCCAAACACACCACTCTGGCAATGAAGGAGTGGCTTTGTAGAAGCATTTCAAGGTCATGTGATTTTCTGGATTTTTTTTTCTCATTCTGTCTCATAGTTGAGGTATACCTATGATGAAAATAACATGCCACTCTCATCTTTTTAAGTGTGATAACTTGCACAATTGGTGGCTTACTAAATACTTTTTGCCCCACTGTATGTTTCTTTCTACACCTTTGTACTTCTTATTCTTCCTATTTCACCCCTTGTGAGGTCCAACCTCTCATTAATGAGCTTAAAGATATATACTTGCATCACATGCGGGTGGTTAAGCCTTTTGCATATGACTTTAAACAGTTATACTTTCATGATCTGCTTGTTTGTGAAAGTTAAAATGTCCTGCTGTTGGTATGTCCAGAATGTATTGTTGGATCCATTTTCTTGGTAGTTAACCAATGTCATGGGATGAGAGTCCAACCAAAACCAACAGTTCCTAAAAAAGTGGTGCTACATGTGCATGACCTCTGCAACAGCAAAAAAAAAGTAAAAAAGTTCAAATTATTTTAATTACTCTAGTATTTCCAAGCTTCCAAGAAGTCACGCTAAGGATTATCCATAGTTCATCAACCTTCACTTCTGACATCTAACCACTAGTCATTATGTTTTTTGTTTCTAGGGCAATGTCTCATTCAGGACAATAGATTCTGTAGAAAGTCTATCATCCCCGTCGGATATTGTTGCACTCTTCATGCTTGACAGTGACCAAATGAACCCTATTCATATTGATGAAAATGAAAAATGGCAGTCTCTACTTGCTAGCATTTATTGATTGAATGGGAAGTGACAGGGCCTTACAAATGCTTGCCTGTTCATCTGTTTTTTATCATTAAACATTGCTTGAAGTGAGGTATGTTTAGAAGTCTTTTTTATTATTTAAATAATCTTATTTATTTTATGAGATCTGCACTTCATCTAAAACATATTGTACATACAGCTGTTATGCGTTAATTCAATATATTAACCTCTTGGCCAGGTATTATAAACTGTTAATTTCCTTTACTTGCAGAAAGTATATACAAAAACGAAATACAGTAAAACAGTTGAGAGCTGATAAAAAGTATCATGCAACTAAGATGTGAATGTGTGCAATAAAACAATCAATAGAGAAATAATGAAGTTACATTTAGCTCATATTGAAAAATGGGTGTTATTAAAGCTTCAATACAGTGATATGGAAGATAACACAATTACAGTGAGAGTGCATAGAATAGTTACCATATATACTCAAGTACTAGGTGACCCGAATATAAGCGAGGTACCTAATTTTTGAAAAAAAATCTGGAAAAACTGAATGATTTGCGTATAAGCCTTGGGGGAAATGCAGCAGCTAATGCTCAGAAAAATACAGCAAATGTGCTTTTGTTTTAGGATGTTATTATTTAATTAGGTAGATTTGTAAGTCAAATACAAAACCCCTGAGCATGATATCATCACAAAAATTGCTGGAGATGCATAGAAAGGTTATGGAAACATTTTAACCTCCTGGAGTTAACTGATGCGAAACTCATGTGTCCGCTGGATTCCCCCAGCCATTCTGTGTGTCAACGTGTATGCCACTGCTTCCGCATCTGATCGCGTCACTGGTGATGTGAAGGGGGCGGAGGTAGGCGGCGCCATAGACCACCATGTACATGGAGGGCGTCGCTTTGAGGTTCATTCAAGTGTTTTCGATCAAGTATTGAACACACCTGTTGATGTCAACGTGCAGCAATCAAGCATAATAACCACCAGATTTTAAATACTGTGATACTCTGCTCCTTCTAGACATTTACTGGTGTGTTTACAAACATGTTGAGGTCAAGAGAATGGTCCAGGAAGACAAGAGAAGAGGTGATTTCTCTTTACAGGAAGGGCAAGAGACACCATAGGAAGCATCATTTGCAAATTCAAGGCAAAGGGCACTGTTGAAACGCTACCTGGTAGTAGCAGAAAGAAGATGCTGAAGCGCAAAGTGGAGAAAAGACCCTGTGTGACTGCTGAGGAACTGAAAAAACATTTGTCAGATGCGGGTACTGAAGTTTCAGCTCAGACAATAAGGCGCACTCTGCGTAATGAAGACCTCCATGCCAGAACTCCCAGGCGCACCCCCTTGCTGTCTCCAAAGAATAAGAAGAGTCGACTGCAGCATGCCAACAGTCATGTGGACAAACCACAAAAGTTTTGGGATAGTGTTCTGTGGACTAAAGAAACAAAATTAGAACTGTTTGGGCCCTTGGATCAATGCTATGTTTGGAGGAGGAAAAACAAGGCCTATGAAAAAACACCTTGCCTACTGTAAAGCATGGCAGGGGTCAATCATGCTTTGGGGCTGTTTTGCTTCTGCAGGTACAGGGAAGCTTCAGTGTGTGCAAGGTACCATGAATTGTCTTCAGTACCAGGAGATATTGGAAGGAAATGTGATGCAGTCTGTCACAAACCTGAGGCTTGGGAGGCGTTGGACCTTTGAACAGGACAATCATCCCAAGCATACCTCCAAGTCCACTAGAGCATGGTTGCAGATTAAAGGCTGGAACATTTTGGAGTGGCCATCGCAGTCACCAGACTTAAATGCGGTCGAGAACCAGCCTAATAATGTGACTGAACTGGAGGCTTTTGCCCATGAAGAATGGGCTAAGATACCCGTAGATTGCTGCAAGACACTTGTGTCAAGCTCTGCTTCACGTTTAAAAGCTGTTATAACTGGAAAAGGATGTTGCACTAAGTACTAAGAATGAATGTCACTTGGGGGGTTGAATAAAACTGATAATGATGTGAGCACAGAAAATACATTTGTGGTTATTTCATTATTATGAATATAACATGTTATGTTATATTTGTCTGGCAAGTGCCTCTTTGATTTAATTTTAAACAAGATGACTGAAATGATCAAAATCAATGTCAAAATGGCCAAAACACTCAATTACAATGGGGGTTGAATAATTGAGCACAACTGCTTGGAATCTGCCATGACTGCTCCATGGAAGCTGGTGCTCCTTCTACACTGCCCTCCATCAGGCCTCCCCATACCTGTCAAACACAATGTACTCATTAGAGACACAGTGGCGGCCTGGAGGGCGGTGAGAAGACTCTACATGCCGCATCGGGTGTTCATCCATCTGCCACTGGCACTGCTGACTGTGGGACTCATCATGTACAAACAGTGGGCGGATAAGGGCATCACCTAACTGACCGACCTCTTTGATAAATCTACCCTGTCTTCTCGCCAGAACTATGCAGACAATATGTGATTCCCCCTAGTCACTACTTATACTATTATCAAATGATTAGTTTCTGGCACTTTCTTGGCGTCACTCCACAACAGGCCTTTACGGAGCACCCGGTTGACTCCATGCTATCTAAACGAGTAGTAACTATATCCAATATGTACCACTTTTTGTTGACTAAGATCAAATGTTCTCTCTTGTTCTTTTGTTTTTATTATTTTTCAAATCACAAAAATACATACATAAAATAACACATATGCAACATGTTTCGTATGTTCGTATGTAGGCATATTTTACCAAATATTTTTTTTTTTGCATATATATGATATATTGCATCATATACTAATACACTTTCTATATTCTTTCTTCATGTTGCAATTTATCAAGATTCCATAGAACGGACATCCTGAATTTGTGTAACTGAATCAAATTTTTAAGGGAGTGTAAGAATGTTTCCATTTGGCAGCTACCAAACATTTTACCTCTGTGAATATGTGTAAGCAAATTTTTTTCTCCTTTTTAGCATTCCTTTTTTTTTTTGAATGTTCCCCCAATACCCAACTCACAACTCCTAGTCCAAAACCTTCCCAGAACCTGACCTACCTGACAAGATCCTGCCAGTTTACTTAACAGAGGTTAAACTGACATATACAGTGGTGTGCAAAACTATTTTGATTTCTTATCCTTTTGCATGTTTGTCGCACAAAATGTTTCTGATCATCAAACACATTTAACGATTAGTCAAAGATAACACAAGTAAACACAAGTAAACACAAAATGCAGTTTTTAAATGACGGTTTTTATTATTTAGGGAGAAAAAAAAACTCCAAACCTACATGGCCCTATGTGATAAAGTAATTGCCCCCTGAACCTAATAACTGGTTGGGCCACCCTTAGCAGCAATAACTACA